>CALNHX010000171.1:0-453227 GCA_940337035.1 Agriotes lineatus
CAACGTGTTTGCCACTCGGTTACTCCGCTTAAACACACACAGAATCCCTGCACCAACAAACGTAAATAAAAAAACTTCAATGTTTCTCCAAGGGTTTGACAATAGAAATTGTATCGTGGCTCCCTCCCAATTTTAATTAAGTTGAAATTTAGTTGAACTACATGAACCCTAAGATGTTATTTACAGAATTCTTGTATCAGAATATCTGCTAATTGCGGCTCAGTTGACACCAAAATGGCTACATTCCACCTGTTGCTCGTCCTCTCGTTTTGAATTCCTGCCTATTTTCAACTCCAATCTGGACATCCGCTGCTTGGCTCTGCTACAACGAAGAATGGTAAGCCTAACAGTACAATTTTTACTTATTCGAAATAGTTAAACTTTATTTGATTTTAGGTTGTCGCCGGAACATAACCCAAATGTCTCCAGATGAATCACTTCAAACCTGTTTTTATGGACACCGTTATATCTCTCAATAACAGGGTAGCAGGTAAATAACTTTCACAATAATAAAACTTTATTGTAATTTCATCACATGGAAATATTCAGTTAGTAACAAAAATAACTGGCGAGTATTTATCTTAAGCAGAAAAGTATGCAGCTTAAATAGCGACTGTCAGATAAGAACTTTGCTTGATTAATTAAATTGCAGCTTACATAATGGCTGCCAGCTGAGAACTTTCTACCAACTCTCCTTAAAATTAAACTGAACTCATATTTATAAATTAAGGTAAAACAAATGCCGTTGCCCAACAATGTCACACATTTTTCATTTACTACATTTGATTGCCCTAAACGAATCGACCCCATCTCCTAAATTTTTCAATTAAACTATTATTAAAATATAATACAAATTTCTTAAATTATTCAATATTTAACAAATATCTTATAAGTGAAATCTATACACAGATTCAGTCTATGCTCGTTTTAAGCTTTAAATAGACACCTCGCTTGACCTATATCCAACGTTTGATATTATTTTTGTTGATTTTTCTATAATTTGCTGCTTGTAAGGACAATTTTAAATTTAGCGCTTTCCCGCATCTGCATTTCAAACATCAACTTTTTCCGCTTCATCTAGGTCCAAAGTGACAGTTCAGCTATGTTTCAAAACTCAATTTCAAATACTAGCGTCTCCCGGCTCATTGTAGAATATCTTGAGCAATTTCGATTTAAATTTAGATACGCTTGCCTGCCCCCAGAATGACGTTTCACTCTTAATTGCTTTTTGGCTCCAGAGCGTCGTCCGTTTCGCCGCTTTAGGCGCGCAAATGGTTGCATCAAATTGTGCAATACTGACGCTTGCGTGGGAGTCAGAGAAAGAGCTAAATAAGTAGCGCACGTGCGCTTTTCCTTTGGCTTTGACATACATCCGCCAAACTTGAAGAAAGTAACAAGTGTGATCGTTTGTTCCGTTACGGCGGAGGCGCTGGGCCTTTGCCGGGCTACGTCAAAATTAAGTTAAACTGTAAATGGGTGCTATCAGTCAAGTTTTTGGTCATTTGAGAGACGTTTGGTGCAGTTAGTAGACGAGGTGTTCTCGTATCGTAGAATTGGCAAGTTTCGATTGACGCCTTTTGGGGCGGATAATTAATAGGGACCTCTTTCGTGATAATTGTTTTTAATGAAATTACATGTACTGTACCGCAATCTTGCCTATCGACTGTGTTCTTCGTTTCTACCCTCTTTCAGGATTTTAACATCGTCCAGACCCGCTCGACAAATAGCACCCTAGGCCGTTTCTCGCAGTTCAAGCATTTTGAGGGAAACGATTGGGCATGGCCTGTAGCATCGTTGGTCATCAAAACCAGAGCAAGCTAAACTCCTATAAGGTATTGTGTTTTGTATGTATAATTTAACAAGCATTTGGGTGCAGTAAAGAGTGATTTTTGAAGTGTCGCCATTTTACGTAGCGCTGCTGATAATTTAAAATTAAGCGATTAAAGTAATTACCGCCATTAAGTCAGATTTGATTGTTTACCGTCAGGATTTATTGTTAGTAAGTAGTTTTATTGCGTAATTAAAGTTGTTACCGTTTTTAGTCAGATTGTTTGCTGTCAAGTTTACCGCCTGTATTTAGATTAAACACTAACCGTTATCGAGTATTTCATTTAATGTTCATTATTCACATACATATTTCGACGTTATTATAGTTCATTTTCAATTAGTTGCTCTTTTCTTTAGTAGATTTATGACGTTTGAAGGTGTATTTTGTGTTTTTTATCCTCTGTAGAGTTTAGACAGCTGTAGACCGTTGTCCAAGCACTGCCAAGGTTTAATCGGAAAGATTGGTTCATTGCTTCCACTTTCTCGGTGAGCTCACTTGTGTTTTTCTCGATGTAGTAAAGTGGTGGCGTCTGGCAATTAATATCTTTATTTCGTTTACTGGGTCCTTGCCCTAATTAAGGTCGTAATGCACCTCCCCTTCTCATTCTGAGTCTTAGGCAACTTTTATTACAGCCCATCGTAACATAGTTGTGGCAACGGATCCAAGAATTATCCGATTTGTGTCGTTTTATCGGGTAACTCACGGTTGAGTATTTTGAATGTCAAATTCAGGTCGTAACGACGTTTTCATGCTGTAACATGCTATAATACTAATTAAACATTACTAACATAAAAACCACCTTACTTTCAACCTATAGCTTTAATTACACATTCATTTAATCTAAATTACTTATCAAATAAACCTAATTCAGTTTGACATGTCATTCCGATCCATTTTTCACAATTTTCAGTGTTAATGCTAATTTTCAAGCTGTAGAAACATTAAATTTGGTTTCTATATCTCAGAGTACATACTATTGCCTGGTCTACTACATTAGTTTAATAAAATTGTGATTTTTAGTTGTTCGGCTGATTCAAAGGATGCAACCCATCGCGTCACAGCTCAGATCTACTGCAATAATTATCCCTATTCACAGTCGTCTGAGAATGTTACGCTTTTCGTCCTAGATACACAATGCACTATTTACTTATATCGATCACCAAGTTCTACAAAAAAATGCAGTTGTTACGTTATGTGGTGAATCCTTAACTTTCGAGATAAATATGCCGGACTTGAAAATGTTCTAGTTGCTTTCTTCGATTTTGGGCGCTCATCGAAAGCGGCTATGAACACCGACTAAATCAAGCCTTCCAAAGGGATTTAATACCTTGATCCAAGTAGGCTCTGTTTTGTTTCCTGTCAACAAACGCGGCGTACGTTTCCAGCGGCGTCACTTGTAATGTGTCATGCGCGATTTCCATCTTTTAAGGTGAGATATTTCCTTGTTATTTTTTTATTTCGGTACTATTTAAATGGCAGTTAGGCCTTTATCATCCGGCGTAATGTCCTGACGACAATAACCCCCTTGGAATCCTCTGATGCACGCACAATCTGCACATGCTTTGAGCCAAGGCCGTTCAAGATAACGCAGCAAGTATCTACTAATTTGCTATTCAGCGTTTGATTTTGTCGATAAGGGTATATTCGCCTGCTATGAATTGCGTATTTTTAACAAAGGTCTTTGGGAGTAAAATCGAATGGGTTAAGCTGAATTTCATAGTTTTATCAAACGGTAGTGCGTTTTCACCTAAGGATCAGCTTAAAGCATGCCTGTATGTACCCTGTAAAGCACAATTTCAGCAGTGTGACCTTGAGCGTCCGGCTTTTTCCCAATTTTAAATTTTACCAGTTTTGTAAGCTGAGGTTCGGCCGCTTCTTTTATCAACGCAGTCGTTAATTTTGCTGGCATTACACATTTTTAAGTTGTTGTTTTGTACAACGTGTTCGAATTTTATCTACACTGAAACATATTTGGGTGACTCCAAACTCAAGCCTTAATTACATTTGATAATTGTAACACTGTTGATTATTATTAAATTCTATTTACTATTTCTGGTATATTTTCTTTGTTATTTATACTACTACTCTTGATAAACCTGCTGGTGTATTATATATTATATATTTTTAGATTTAGGTTGAAGTTAGAGTCTTACAGGGTAGGTGGTGAATTGTTTTGGTAGCTAAATTTGGTTTATGTGGTGTTTAACGGCTGGCGCCCAATTTGTTTAGTTTAATGGAGATTTTTTTATAACCATACGAACCACTGGTTGTTCCTTATTCACGCCATATTCTGCCGAGATTTAGCTAGGGCTGTACTACCCCGCGTTTAAGGACGGTACAATGGTTACCTATAAAGTCAATTTCACGGAATGGAAGATCATAGATAGTCAAAAAGAATATTAAAGTGGTGCACCCGAAAAAGAGAATTAGCTGACCGAAGTATTTCTAGAGTACCCAAGTCAAATAAACTATAAACAAAATATCTTTATTACATTATAAGTACTAATGGTTATACGTGGAGGATTCAATTATTATACCGTATTAAACTACGTTTAATAAACAGATTCAGTAAAAGCCCATTCAACAAATGAGTATTAGTAAGTCGGTAACTTGAAAAAAAAAACGCTCTATCTGTGTCTTACAAGATAATGCCCGACCCCATTTCGATATTCACACGCTGAATACGATTCAAAAATTGAAATGAACCATGCTGCCCCCACTTACCATACATTTCAGACCTTGGTGCATCAGTGTTCTATTTGTTTGGACCCTTAAAAGAGTTTATAGGAGAAAAATACTTCGTTGTAATGAAGACGTCATCGAAATTGTTCAGGAATGGGTGTGATAGCAGCCAAAAGAATTTTTTTCTCGTGGAATACAGACACTTCCGGAAAGATGGCACCAGTTTATTAAAAAAGAAGGAGACTGAGTAGAAAAATGACATGATATACATTAGAGTCCTTGAGTTTGTTTTTTAATAAATATTAAATTACAATTTATATTTGAACGCTCCTCGTATCATTTTGCATTAAGACTATACTACGTTTAACGAACTGATTTGCAAATAAAATTACTGGGACGGCCTTGATTATGTAAAAGTAGTTTTACACGTTACAAATGAGACTCAGGATAATTTAAAAATTGTTTAATTTCGAATAAAATTGAGCTGTGGACAACCGGCTTACTAATACTCATTTGTTGAATGGGCTTTTACTGAATCTGTTTATTAAACGTAGTTTAATACGGTATAATAATTGAATCCTCCACGTATAACCATTAGTACTTATAATGTAATAAAGATATTTTGTTTATAGTTTATTTGACTTGGGTACTCTAGAAATACTTCGGTCAGCTAATTCTCTTTTTCGGGTGCACCACTTTAATATTCTTTTTGACTATCTATGATCTTCCATTCCGTGAAATTGACTTTATAGGTAACCATTGTACCGTCCTTAAACGCGGGGTAGTACAGCCCTAGCTAAATCTCGGCAGAATATGGCGTGAATAAGGAACAACCAGTGGTTCGTATGGTTATAAAAAAATCTCCATTAAACTAAACAAATTGGGCGCCAGCCGTTAAACACCACATAAACCAAATTTAGCTACCAAAACAATTCACCACCTACCCTGTAAGACTCTAACTTCAACCTAAATCTAAAAATATATAATATATAATACACCAGCAGGTTTATCAAGAGTAGTAGTATAAATAACAAAGAAAATATACCAGAAATAGTAAATAGAATTTAATAATAATCAACAGTGTTACAATTATCAAATGTAATTAAGGCTTGAGTTTGGAGTCACCCAAATATGTTTCAGTGTAGATAAAATTCGAACACGTTGTACAAAACAACAACTTAAAAATGTGTAATGCCAGCAAAATTAACGACTGCGTTGATAAAAGAAGCGGCCGAACCTCAGCTTACAAAACTGGTAAAATTTAAAATTGGGTAAAAGCCGGACGCTCAAGGTCACACTGCTGAAATTGTGCTTTACAGGGTACATACAGGCATGCTTTAAGCTGATCCTTAGGTGAAAACGCACTACCGTTTGATAAAACTATGAAATTCAGCTTAACCCATTCGATTTTACTCCCAAAGACCTTTGTTAAAAATACGCAATTCATAGCAGGCGAATATACCCTTATCGACAAAATCAAACGCTGAATAGCAAATTAGTAGATACTTGCTGCGTTATCTTGAACGGCATTGGCTCAAAGCATGTGCAGATTGTGCGTGCATCAGAGGATTCCAAGGGGGTTATTGTCGTCAGGACATTACGCCGGATGATAAAGGCCTAACTGCCATTTAAATAGTACCGAAATAAAAAAATAACAAGGAAATATCTCACCTTAAAAGATGGAAATCGCGCATGACACATTACAAGTGACGCCGCTGGAAACGTACGCCGCGTTTGTTGACAGGAAACAAAACAGAGCCTACTTGGATCAAGGTATTAAATCCCTTTGGAAGGCTTGATTTAGTCGGTGTTCATAGCCGCTTTCGATGAGCGCCCAAAATCGAAGAAAGCAACTAGAACATTTTCAAGCCCGGCATATTTATCTCGAAAGTTAAGGATTCACCACATAACGTAACAACTGCATTTTTTTGTAGAACTTGGTGATCGATATAAGTAAATAGTGCATTGTGTATCTAGGACGAAAAGCGTAACATTCCCAGACGACTGTGAATAGGGATAATTATTGCAGTAGATCTGAGCTGTGACGCGATGGGTTGCATCCTTTGAATCAGCCGAACAACTAGAAATCACAATTTTATTAAACTAATGTAGTAGACCAGGCAATAGTATGTACTCTGAGATATAGAAACCAAATTTAATGTTTCTACAGCTTGAAAATTAGCATTAACACTGAAAATTGTGAAAAATGGATCGGAATGACATGTCAAACTGAATTAGGTTTATTTGATAAGTAATTTAGATTAAATGAATGTGTAATTAAAGCTATAGGTTGAAAGTAAGGTGGTTTTTATGTTAGTAATGTTTAATTAGTATTATAGCATGTTACACCATGAAAACGTCGTTACGACCTGAATTTGACATTCAAAATACTCAACCGTGAGTTACCCGATAAAACGACACAAATCGGATAATTCTTGGATCCGTTGCCACAACTATGTTACGATGGGCTGTAATAAAAGTTGCCTAAGACTCAGAATGAGAAGGGGAGGTGCATTACGACCTTAATTAGGGCAAGGACCCAGTAAACGAAATAAAGATATTAATTGCCAGACGCCACCACTTTACTACATCGAGAAAAACACAAGTGAGCTCACCGAGAAAGTGGAAGCAATGAACCAATCTTTCCGATTAAACCTTGGCAGTGCTTGGACAACGGTCTACAGCTGTCTAAACTCTACAGAGGATAAAAAACACAAAATACACCTTCAAACGTCATAAATCTACTAAAGAAAAGAGCAACTAATTGAAAATGAACTATAATAACGTCGAAATATGTATGTGAATAATGAACATTAAATGAAATACTCGATAACGGTTAGTGTTTAATCTAAATACAGGCGGTAAACTTGACAGCAAACAATCTGACTAAAAACGGTAACAACTTTAATTACGCAATAAAACTACTTACTAACAATAAATCCTGACGGTAAACAATCAAATCTGACTTAATGGCGGTAATTACTTTAATCGCTTAATTTTAAATTATCAGCAGCGCTACGTAAAATGGCGACACTTCAAAAATCACTCTTTACTGCACCCAAATGCTTGTTAAATTATACATACAAAACACAATACCTTATAGGAGTTCAGCTTGCTCTGGTTATGATGACCAACGATGCTACAGGCCATGCCCAATCGTTTCCCTCAAAATGCTTAAACTGCGAGAAACGGCCTAGGGTGCTATTTGTCGAGCGGGTCTGGACGATGTTAAAATCCTGAAAGAGGGTAGAAACGAAGAACACAGTCGATAGGCAAGATTGCGGTACAGTACATGTAATTTCATTAAAAACAATTATCACGAACGAGGTCCCTATTAATTATCCGCCCCAAAAGGCGTCAATCGAAACTTGCCAATTCTACGATACGAGAACACCTCGTCTACTAACTGCACCAAACGTCTCTCAAATGACCAAAAACTTGACTGATAGCACCCATTTACAGTTTAACTTAATTTTGACGTAGCCCGGCAAAGGCCCAGCGCCTCCGCCGTAACGGAACAAACGATCACACTTGTTACTTTCTTCAAGTTTGGCGGATGTATGTCAAAGCCAAAGGAAAAGCGCACGTGCGCTACTTATTTAGCTCTCTCTCTGACTCCCACGCAAGCGTCAGTATTGCACAATTTGATGCAACCATTTGCGCGCCTAAAGCGGCGAAACGGACGACGCTCTGGAGCCAAAAAGCAATTAAGAGTGAAACGTCATTCTGGGGGCAGGCAAGCGTATCTAAATTTAAATCGAAATTGCTCAAGATATTCTACAATGAGCCGGGAGACGCTAGTATTTGAAATTGAGTTTTGAAACATAGCTGAACTGTCACTTTGGACCTAGATGAAGCGGAAAAAGTTGATGTTTGAAATGCAGATGCGGGAAAGCGCTAAATTTAAAATTGTCCTTACAAGCAGCAAATTATAGAAAAATCAACAAAAATAATATCAAACGTTGGATATAGGTCAAGCGAGGTGTCTATTTAAAGCTTAAAACGAGCATAGACTGAATCTGTGTATAGATTTCACTTATAAGATATTTGTTAAATATTGAATAATTTAAGAAATTTGTATTATATTTTAATAATAGTTTAATTGAAGAATTTAGGAGATGGGGTCGATTCGTTTAGGGCAATCAAATGTAGTAAATGAAAAATGTGTGACATTGTTGGGCAACGGCATTTGTTTTACCTTAATTTATAAATATGAGTTCAGTCTCGATTTAACCTCGGCCGTGGCTGCATGTTCATACGAATTGCGCGCGTACCGAATTTTTGTGAGCAGTGTTGTGGAAAGTGGTTATCTGTTATTCTTCGATAAATTCACTATCTACTAGCACAGACTGTTTCCCGGCTTGCCGGGGAACTTTACTATAATTATTCCCTGTAAACCGCACCGATTAAATGGCAAGCTCAAGCCAGTCGTTGACTCCCAGCCACAGGAGTCCTGTAACACCTATTGATAATATTACCCACCAATCTCCTATTACTAAACCATCCTATACAAATGTTGCTAAAACAGTTCCGACAACTAGCTATCCTCGTAAAGAGCAAGCAATAATTGTTGAAGCATTAGATGGTGCACAACTAAAAGAATATATTTATGCAGTTGGAAAGATAGTACAACCCAAAAACATTTTATCAGCTTCACGATTATCAAATGGACGAATTTGCATTTACCTGAATACGAAAGAACTAGCGGACTATTTTGTAAATAACTACAGCTCTTTGAATATCTTGGGTAGAGATGCAGGCTGTAGGAAATTGATTACGCCTACAAAAAAATTAATAATCTCGAACGTATGCCCGTCAATTCCCAACATAGATGTAGAAAAAGCCCTGTCAGATATTGGAATAAAAATAGTGTCACCGATGTATTTTATAAAGGCAGGTTTAACTGACCTGGAATATTCCCACATATTAAGTTTTCGTAGATTTGTTTACATAATACCTGATGAAAACAATCATATTCCAAATTCGTTGTTAATTAAATTTGATGGCGATGATTATCGCATCTTTCTACAGCTAGATCAGATGAAATGTTACAGATGTCAACAAAACGGACATAATTCAGCAAATTGCAAGGCACCAATACAAATAAATGTGACAGAAAATACAAATAAACGCCCACTATGTAGTACTAGAGCTGAATCAACGCCTACAATCCAAGAACCAAACAATGAAAGCATGGAAAAAGGACAAAGTTATGATACCCAAACACAGGAGCCAATACAGAAAGACAAATTTGTTATTAAACCTACACCAACAAAAAATAAATCCAAGAAAACAAGAAAAGAAGAAGAGAAGAAATTGACTTGGGAAGAAATGCTACAACCTATACAACAGAAACTATCGGAAGAACCTGCCAACTACAGTTTCGATTACGAAAAGTTCAAAACAATCTTCATCGAAATAAGCAAATCTCCAAACCCGTTGGAAACTTCAAAAAAGCTTGTATATGACACTGACCAACTAATAGCTACACTGAGGGACTTCTACAGCCTTCTTACTCACCGCACAGCAAAATATAAATTTACTAGAATAATATCGAACATTAAAAAGAAACAATACAATGAAAACTACCCTGATGATTGCATGTCCAGTGCATCGATCAATTCACATAAAGAAGACCCCAACATAACAGATTAAGTAATGGCTAAGATAATCCAATTCAACTGTAACGGTTTTTATACCCACCTACCGGAAATCCAACTGCTTATTTCTAATTATAAACCCAATATATTATGCTTTCAAGAAACACATATCAAGTCAAATATATCAGGATCAATAAAAGGTTTCGATACTTACAACAAATGCCGACAATCAGCTAATCAACAAGCCAGTGGTGGAGTCAGCATACATGTCAGACATGAGGTACCTTCACAAAACCTTTCCTTAAATACAACATTAGAAGCCATTGCAGTCCACGTCTTCCTACCCCAAAAAATAGCAATATGTAACGTTTATTTACCTCAAAATGTACCAATTGAATTAAACGAACTAGAACACTTATTAGACCAACTGCCCGAATTATATATTTTAGTAGGCGACTTTAATGCCCACAACCAACTGTGGGGATGCAAAACTACCAACCAAAGGGGAAAGATAGTTGAAAAAATATTGGACATAGATACAGTTACATTATTAAATGATGGTAGCCCTACGCATTGGAATATTAGGAATGGCAGTTCTTCGGCCCTGGATTTATCTTTCTGTCATGCCCGAATAAAACCCAACCTCCACTGGGAAGCCCTTCAACACCTGCACGGAAGTGATGATTTTCCCATTATTATATCCTCAGATCACCGCACTATATATGATTCCTTGCCGGAAAAATGGAATATACAAAAGGCCAATTGGAATAAATTTGAAGACTGTCTACTAAGCCATGATTTACATTTTTTTGAAGAAACTGAGATTGACATATCCACAGAATCTATTATAGAATCAATTTTAAATGCTGCTAGAACGGCAATTCCTGTTAAACGTAACCCGAATTGTTCCACCCGAAAAGTGCCCTGGTGGAATAACTCCTGTAAAGAGGTCATAAAGAATAAAAAAAGAGCATTTAATAAATACCGCAGAAATCCAAGCATAGACAATCTGATAGAATTTAAAAAACTAAAAGCAATAGCCAGGAAGACCATTAGAAACTGCAAAGCAGAATCATGTAAAAACTACATCGAGTCCATTACAACGTCAACGTCCAATAAAGAAATGTGGGAAAAAATTAAAGGTATTAAAGGAAGAGGAAGTTACTTTAGAATATCTGCATTAAAGAGTAAAAATGACGTAGTAGTAACAGACGTCGTCCGTGAACCGTTAAAGCGAAAGCATCGCGCTGGTGGTGACCCGTGATAGCGTCAGTTTATCAGTTCAGGATAGTGCCATCCGCTCACTTTAAGTCAGTGGTAATATACTTTAATTTATCTCGCCGTAAGTTAGACTCTACAAATAATATAAAATAATAAAAACCCAAGGCAGCCGTTCGGACCGGCTTGCCTGAGCGCAATCCTTCTGCACGTATTTTCTTATTCTTAAACACGCCACATGCCGAACAACGGAGATGGTAACTTAATATTAAATCCTCCAACATTAATTTATAAGGGATCCCAGGCCGTTACCCCAATGGAACAAGAAGTCCAACGCACAAAGCGGGACATTTCTGCAGTATCTACTCCACCTGCCGATGAACCTAACAAGCGGTACTTATTTGACCCTACTAATCTTATCGCCAAAAATAAATTCCATGCGCTGAGTGTAGAAGTCATTTCTAAAGATAATCCCGCAAGCACTGCAGAAACAAAACAAGTTAAAATACCTCCTATCTTCCTGCATGAAGCCACCAACTATCAGGAGGTTATAAAAGATATTACAAAATTAGTAAAACACAAACGCATGTGCAGGTAAAATGCTTAAAATAAATCTCAGCAATCCAGATGATTACAGGGAACTAACGTTATACTACGATCAACACAAAGTTAAATACCACACGTATCGAAATCCAGATGCATCCAAGTTATCAGTCATCATTAGAAATTTACCTATATCAATAAACGAAGAAGAAATAAAAAAAAAAAAAAAAAAAAAAAAAAAAAAAAAAACGAGCTCTCCAAGTCGTTTCACATAATAAGTGTAACACGATTTCATAACAAAGATAAAGTACCTATTCCTATATGTGCGGTGTTACTTGAACCGGATAACAACTCTAAGGAAATTTTCAAACTAACGCGATTATTTCACTGTGTAGTGGCAGTTGAACAACGCAGGAAGACAACAGACATCCCTCAATGCCTCCGCTGTCAGCGATACGGCCATACACGCAATTACTGCAAGCTTCCACCTCGCTGCGTCAAATGCTCTGGGGACCATTTGTATACTGAGTGTTCCAAACTTCCCGCAGGCAAACCTCAATGCGTTAACTGCGGTCAAATGCACCCGGCCAATTTCAAAGGGTGCCAATACTATCTCGAAATTAAAGAAAAGAGAACGCAGACACATCCATCCAGAATAAGCCCAAAAAACCAACCGGAATTTCACTACGCGCCTCAAAGTTTCCCAAATCTCCCTCGAACGAGCGCTGGTATCAAACGACAACCCTTCGCAAACTCCCAGTCGCAAAATAGACAATCCCCAATCCCAAACTCCCAGCCCACTCCCGTAATACAATTAATTATTGACATTATCACTCCATATATGGAACAAATTAAATCCTTCTTCTCACAGCTTATATCCTCAATCCTTTTCAATGGACCATAGCAACTCTAGAAGCATAAACCACCTACAATTGGCTAATTGGAATGCCAACGGTGTCATTAATCAAAAAGGAATACTCACCAAATTCTTACAACGACACAATATTGACATAATGTGCATAAGTGAAACTCACCTCATACCGGAAATCAAATTTACACTCCTAGGATATTTCATTTGCCGTCATGATCGTACACGAGCGCAAATTGCCTCGGGCGGAACCGCAGTACTCGTAAAAAGGAAAATTAAACATGAAGAATATATTCTCCCGAACCTTCACCATCTCGAGGCTTCTGCAATCAAAATTATACAAACTGACAACAGTGAGCTCATAGTAATCGCTGCTTACCAACCACCTAATAAGCGCCTGATGACTCAAGATATGCAGACATTATTAGAAAGCGATTCATCAACCTTAATATTAGGTGATTTAAACAGCAAACATGTAGCATGGGGTTGCAGAACAAACAACCCAAACGGCAATAGACTATACTCAATAACGGCAGATCTTCCCATACAGGTAATAGCTCCTGACGAACCGACGTACTACCCTTACAGGACTGACCATCAGCCCGATATTCTTGATATTTGCCTACAACATAGAATATCATATCCCATTTACCAACAAGTACTGGCAGAATTGGATTCTGACCACATTCCGATTATACTTACATTTAACAAGCAACCGTCCCTAGTACAAAATATACCCCGACTAATTAATGGACCCGTTGACTGGGATATGTTCAAAATTCATCTCGACACCAACCTAGTGCCTTTCCAAAATCTCTATAGCGCCGATGGCATTGATCAGGCAACAAATCACCTTACAACAGCGTTCCAACAAGCAGCTCGAACAGCCTCCACTCAAACATATCGCAAATCAGCACATCTTCATGTACTGCCAATAAGGATACAAACAATAATACGCCAGAAACATCAGGCCAGACGATTGTGGCAACGAAGCAGGGAACATCATCATAAAATAGTCCTCAACCAGTTAACGCGGCAAGTTAAATGGGAACTCGAAAACCACCGCATCTCATCATACCAACGATATATAAGCGACCTCGAAACGGCTGACCCGACGATGTGGCGAGCGGTTAAACGCATCGCCAATCAGAAGCCTGTAATACCTACCCTACGAATCTATGACGCTACATATTCCAGCGACCAAGATAAATGTGAGATCTTAAGTACATACCTTGAACAAGCGTTAGCAGTCAAAACTCGTAATGATAACGTTGAGTTCAACAACCATATAGATGAAACAGTGTCCCAACACCTCCCATTAAATGCAACCAATATCCAAACAACAACTCCAGACGAAATTGCCTCGCTTATCCAGCAACTACCAAATAAAAAAGCTCCTGGTCCCGATTTGATACCAAACATGCTTCTTAAAAATATCACTCCAAAATGCCTTTCATATCTCACATCTCTTTCTAATGCCTGCTTATCCACCGGTTACTTTCCTAAAAACTGGAAACACGCTTATGTAATGCACTTTCATAAACCTGGGAAATGTAAAACCAGTCCTACATCTTATCGCCCAATAAGTCTTCTCTGCACTTTATCAAAGTTATTCGAAAAAATCATCTACAGCCGACTCTCTACCTATATATCCCAGCAGTCGATACTACCACCCTTTCAGTTCGGCTTTAGACCCAAATATTCGACAACACACCAGCTTGTTAGAATTCACGAAATAATAACTAAAGGTTTCGAAAACAAACAATACACTACCATCTTATTTCTTGATATCGCTCAAGCTTTTGACCGTGTCTGGCACAATGGCCTACTATATAAAATGATTCAACTGCAAATCCCGGATTATATCACTAACTTAATTTCAACCTATCTCAGCGAACGTACCTTTGCTATCATCGTCAATACTTCCGTATCGGGAACCAAGAATATCCAAGCCGGAGTACCCCAGGGATCTATCCTTGGACCCATACTGTTTAACATATTTATGCACGACATTCCGGTGCCTGATAACTGCTCCTTAGCGATGTTTGCGGATGACACGGCGATAATAACACAAAATAGTAACCTAAACGACGCAATCCAAGCTCTCCAATGTGCATCAGATCAACTACAACATTGGTGCAACCGCTGGAACATTACATTAAACCCCACAAAAATTATCGCAAAAATATTCACTCTCCGTCGATTCCAAAACCCACTCCCCATTGTTATCAATGGTAATATCATATCATGGAACCCGAACGACGAGGCTGTGAAATATCTAGGAGTCCACTTGGACCAAAAATTAACCTGGGGGAATACATATCAACTCCAAAGTAAACGACTGCCATCACAAGATGAGATTGTTATAACCAATCCTAAATAGAAACTCTCCGCTGAAAATTGAGTGCGCCCTGCTGATATATAAATCCATCCTGCGATCGGTGCTTATGTATGCCTGTGCAGTGTGGGGAACTGCGTCCAAAACACATATTAACAAACTGCAGGTATTCCAGAACAAGGTCATTAGAACGGCAACCAACGCACCTTGGTTCATCCGCAACGATCAACTACACCGCGAACTGAATATTGCCCACATCCAAGACTATCAAAAGCACCACCAAAAAATTCATGGCAAACCTAAGAACCTGCCCAGCTACCGACCACTACACACTAGGACAACGATCTATAAACCTCCGATTGAAACCACGTCTCCCACAGGATGTGTTGCTAAGTGACAGTGACTAAAGATATTCACAGACTTGCCTAGTGCACAATAAATTAACCCTTTAATGTAATGGTGTTTTATGTATATATTTTATATTTTATATGTAAGGTAAATTAATTTAATAGTACTGTGTATGGCCCTTGAGAGCCGATCCGGTAATGATTAATTAAAATATGTCACATATAATAGGAAACAGTATATCATTTCTTAAAATAACAAAATGCAAAAAACTAAGGCAAACTATTGGAAACTACCTGACTCAATTTATTTCCTAGTAGGTTATCACAATGGATACGTCACCAAATGTAACAGCTCTCAGTCTCAGGCACCCCTTAAATAGGGAAGAAGTGCTAAAAATCCCTCCGGTTATGGAATGTCCACAAAGTAAAGATCGACCGAGAACTAGATGCATGGAACGTGTTCAAAGCACAGAACAAGAAGCAGAGCTATTCTACAGGCATTTAAATATTGTAGTGTTGAAATGCACATAAAAACACAAAACTAACAGCGTATTTGGTTATTTCAATGCTAAAATCAGTAGCGAATTGATAGAAGAAATCGTAGGGAATTACGGGCTAGAACTAAGGAACTCTACAGAGATCGGCTAATCCAATTCTGTTTTGAAATAGAATATACAATAATGAATACCTTTTTACTTCACTCGTCTAAGACGAAGGAAGTATTGTAATCACGAAAAAATCACCTTCCGAAATTTCTTCAGATCTTCACGTTTCAGGATCCCTAGATGACGAAAAACAGGTTTTCTCAATTCCATCTGTCTGTTAGCGTAATAACTCAAAAACTATTTCTTGAAGGTAGACGATATTTTGCATAAATATTATGTTTCTACCTGGCATGGAACCGAGAAAATTTCAGACTAATATATACAGGGTGAGCATATTGAATTTCTAATTAAATCTAAATATATTTCGTCGCAAGATTCTTCTATCTTTTCACGCAATTCGTCCAGTGTTTCAAATGGTGTTCTACACTGTAAATAAACCAGTTCTTGAAGTGCGTCCCAGCTATAGTAATCCAATGGAGTTACACCAGATGAATTTGATGGCCATTCATCAGCTACTAGATTTATTCTGTTCAAAATCAAACATAATATTCCGTGTAAAAAGCATTTTCGAAAACCAATCTTTGTAAGTGTCTTGTTCCGGTATTTTTCAACAAACTTCTGTGATACTTGGCATCCATATTTTACAATGATTCTTCGACAATAACCCGAGATTCACTTCATTAGCTAATTTAGTAAGAAAACTGCACAGTACCCAACTTGGAGACGTTTTTTATTATCCACCCGGTATATACATATACCTCCAACAGTAGTATTGAATTACTTGTATTCGAGCAAATGTAATACTATCAATACTTGGATGATAAACTAGAACGCAATATGTTACTTGTGAAAGTACTAATGTTTCAGAAAGATTTTTTTAAATTTCAATACTAAGATATGAACGATGGATAAACAGTTTTATAAGACGTTGATAAGCTCGACATACACATCTATTAATATGGGGCCCATATCAAAAGCTATTATCTATTACTAAATCTAAACTTTTTGTATTGTCACGAACAGAAATTTTTACATCATTTAATTTAACATTTATGTCATTTAGCAGCTTTTTGCAATTGATTCTATTACCACATAATACTAATTCTGATTTATTAGAATGAAGTTGTAAAGAAAGCTGGGTGGAGGCATTAAAAATAACTTCCAGTTTGGAGTTTATTAATTGGAGTGCATTATGCACGTTTCCAGATCTCACATCTAGTGAGAATGGAAAATAGCACTCCCGAGGTACTTGAGCTAGATCTAACCGAATTTACGAGATTAGCTAGTTTGTCCATAAAAGCTTCCGGCACGAGCAGCTTATTTGCCACTTTCAATGTTGTACTTTCTTCTTTCTCCAACTTAGCACGGCTATGGATTTTTCTTCTCTTCGCTGCCTATGATGACACAGACACGTGCATGCCCTTGAATTTGAATAAAAACTGCCTCTTGATAATTTTGAAGTCGGAGAACTCGTTTTAAACGAATTTCAATCGCGCAAGATGGATTATCGATCCGTTATCATGCCTAACTAGACAAAGTGTTACGGTATTAATTCATCAGATCGACATAGGTCGTATTGATTGTCCAAAATCGGGTACAAACCACAGGGTTCGCCGGCTTTCCTTAGAAATCACAGATCTTAATGTGTCGGAGCAGATTTTGTTGCTCCGGTTACTCGCACTTAGCCCAGTCGGGAAGGGGTAGTTCGAAGACTTAAATGGAAAACCGACGGGGTACTTACCCTAAAGCTTGCTTAACAGAAAAAGAAATGCCTGAGCGCCACTTGGTTCTGATTGGGGGTAGCAAACGTGTCTAGAACCAAGAACAATACACGTAGCCCATGTAGAAGTCCTCCAGGTACGTTGCTGAACACCTCAGCCTGTTGTTTACCAAGCCTCCTCCGACTAGCCGGGTGACCTTGTCGTTAAATCACTTACCTTCAAGGCCACCGTCACTAAAGAATAACAAAAAAACACTGACTGGCCCAAATCTCGGGGCTCGCTTAATCAAAAGAGCATGCTTTAACTTCACAAAATTAATTACACTTGGCCTTTGCCCCACTGGATTAGTTAATGACCCAGAAGGGGTTTCAAAATTCATAAAAAGAATGAACTGACTTTAACAGGTTTATTATTTAAAGGAACAAATGACAGTTTACACAAATCGGTACATTCAAACAAACACCCGGAGGTGAGTTTAAATTTAGTAATACGATATCCTACGTGAATATGAAAGGGGGCCCCACAAAACCAAAATATATCTTAGTATATAGTTACAAAGACACAAAAAAACACAATATTATCCAAGACAAGTGACATAAAATGGACGCCAGGAGTAAAGCCCCTGGTAAACATTAACTGGGACAGATCATCAGTCCTAGCGGACGTACGCAACATTTATAAGCACTGACGCACAATAAAATATAAAATCGCACCTTAAGTTAGGCACCAGAATTATTTAGTTGATACAATACAAGGCGCCTACCTGAGTTGAAGCATGCAGTGTTAGATGCCGGTGTACTCGTCCTCGTGGAGGCTTGGCAGGGCGTTGCAGAGGTACAGAAAGGGCCGGAGCCGGGCCTGATGGTTGCTTAGCGCTGAGCGGCGCCTAAAATGATGTGGGCCCCTCCCTGGGAAGAACCGGAGCGATAGAGTTGGTTTATTCCAGGCTTCGGAATGGCACGACGTAATCGGAGTTTGCAAAGAATGCAACCAGGGCACTACAGCAATGACACGCGGTGAGCCTCCCGTCGATTTCGATAAACTCAGCGTCGGTAATTCAAAAATGCAGTACGCAAAAGGTTTTTCCCCACCAAGGTACGGGAAACCGTTAATCACAAGCTTAAAGATGTCGTCTCTAATTGGATCTGCAAATGGTGCAACTATCTTCCCCTGGGAAGTACAACAACTTAAGGAGACGACTCGGCTATTTGCCAACACTGAATTATCGATAAACTCAATTGCCCACCGCGCGCGTAATTTAAAACACCCAACAAGGGTAAAACCGTCGTGCCAAAAGGTCTAAGCTGAACTCCACGAATTTTAATTAAAGCTTGAAGGACGCGAAAACTGATTTAAAATCACAGATCGATGCAGCCCTCGAATTTTCATTAACACAAATCGAGGCAGCCCTCGGCGGCAAAACAATGCCCGCCGAGGGCTGAAGAAAAACCACACGTGTTACCACTACAATAGTCGGGAATGAAGTCTTCCTTAATTCGGCCTTCGCGTGAAAAACACAAAGAAAGAAAACTTCGAAGCCATCATTTCTATAGGTGCGGTTAACTAAGGGTTTATCAAACTTTATTTCCAATGGTCCCAAAGCTGGACGTAAAATGCGTGGCATGAAAGCACAACAAAGAAGGCTTTAACGGGTGATGCAATTGCTGAATTGGCAAGAACCAGAGGAAGCCTCCAGTTTACAATGAACATTCCACAGTTCTCGAATATCATACTGATAACGACGCGTTCTACGAAAATATTGAAGCTATGACAGCCGGAAAGCAGGATAGATTTCTGAAACCGTATTTAAACACTACGCGACCAACAGGGCTTGCCCCAAACTTTATTTCCAGAAGCTAATTATCGAGCAGTAATCAGGTTAAACAAAGAACGTTCTAGAAGAGTTTGTTAATGCTACAGCGATTCTCAAAGGGTCGAATTACCAAAGTACAGTTTGCAAGAACTGCAGGCGTCAATTTCTTGACAGAAAACACTAAGCTCCAAGGACTGAGTTTCGTTACTGCTTAACATAAAGAATTTGATTTATTTAGGCGTTCAACGCTTGATTGTCGAAACAAATACGCACTTTGTGCACTGAACGAAGAATGCTTGCTAAGACGAATTTGAATGTAACTGTACAGGGCCGTAATCAGTAAGAATTCGGGCGCCAAATAAACGTAATTTTGAGCAAAACGAAAGAGGTCGAAAATAATCTAACAAAAGTATCATTAAATTATCTCTGGGCATCTGCAGTGATGTTTTTTGTTTCTCGCCCTCCAAGCCTCCGACTTGAGATTGCATGCGTTTTACTTCGTATTAACCTTTTTCTTACTTTACGACTAGTTTATAGTGACGTACGACGGCAAGAATAGTGTCCTAGCTCACTCACGCTACCGCGGATTTGTATCGTTGATTTATCGAATATATTTGGGTCTTAATTACCCATACCATTTTAGTGCGAATTTTTCCGTTCTCGTGATTTAAGGCTCGAAACTGTAAGCTGAAGGTATGCTTACGCTTTCTCTTTTCCGTTCTCTATTCTAATTAGGCATTCATGTTTCGTGGATTTCAGAGCCGACTTAGAGTTGTTAAAATATGATCAGTTAGGGTGTGTTACTAATTTGGTAGCCAAATTTCTAATCATTACTGAGTTTTCCGTATGCTGCTTAGTCCTTGCTGTAGCCTGCGCTTCGCTTCTTCGGTTAGCGGTTGTTGCTGAGAATCTTTGCAGTCCGCTGCTGCTTGTTTTGTCAACGGCGCCTCGCATTGCTGGGAGTATAAAAACGCGATCTGAGTTTTTCAGTAACTACTGGCGCAAATTTATTCGTACGTGGTCGCATATTATTATTATTGCCTTTCTGCTATGTTCGACCTGCGGCAGCATCGTAAATTTGTAATTGCTCGCTAATTTCATCTGTCCAGAAATCCGTTACGTATTTAAATATTGAACTTAATTATGTGCTAGCTAAACTCTTATAATTAGTGGCAACCGGTGGCAACAGTAGAGTTGGCTACATTTGTGGTTTTCGGCTGTAGCGTACGTTGCGTTTGTGATTTTTTTCTTTGGTTTTGCACGTAGGTGTGTGTGCGAGTGTCGCATAATCGTCTTTGATTAATTTTAATTTGTTTCCTAGATATTTTAATTGATTTTATGTATGGCTGGACGGCGAAGCAAATAGACGGTGTGCGCTTGTTCCCGTAATTTTTTATATATTATTTAATTTATGAGCTAACTACATTCGCTTTGTGTGTGCATCATTAACAATATAAAGATGGTGTTTACACAGAATCAAGAAAGTGATATTAACCATTTAGCGAACAATGTAATCGCGGTTCATTTAAAAAATAGTGTCGTTTTCGATGACCTAGTCACCCGTTTGGCTGACGTCGTAGTGAAGAGGCTGAAGTCAAGATTTGATAAACTAGAACAAGCAATTGAAAACTGCAGCATCTTAAAAAACAAAATAGTGGACCTGCAACGAGATAACGAAGAACTGACCAAAAGAATAGATAGTCTAGGACAGTACACGAGACGTAATAGTGTTCGCATTTTTGGGGTTACGGAAGATAAAGTAGAAGATGTGGAAAATAAAGTGCTTAAGGTATTTAATCAACAACTGGGTTTACAAATTATCCCTGAACACATTGACCGCTGTCATCGGGTAGCTCAAAATACCATTCCTTCTCAGGGCACAAAACCTGTGCGACCTCGTGCTATCCTTGTAAAATTCTGCAGCTATCGCTATCTTGACATCGTTTTCCGAAGTAAAAAGAAATTAAAAGGTTCTAACATCGTTATTAAGGAGGACCTCACAAAGTTACGTATGAATATTAAACTGCGCCACCGAAAAATTTGGGTTCAAAAATGTGAGGACCAATGATGGCATTATATTTTTAACTAAGAGTGGTAAAAATCATGTTATACATTCGATGCAAGATTTAGATAAGCTGCTTAGTTAACTATGCCATTACATTACTGAGCGCTGTGTTATTTTATGTTAGGGAACAACGTTACGTTGCACAAAGATACATAAATTTTGTTTTTTTTTTGTTATAACTTTTCATACGCAATTCATCTTTTGTGTTTTTTTTGTGAATTAATTATGACACTCGTACAGCCCAGGGTAGCACATTTAAATGTTCGCTCTTTAACTGCAATTTTTTTAGAATTGCAAAGTCATTTTTCAAAATTTAAATACGATATTTTGTTCTTAACTGAGACATGGTTAGATGTATCTATTATGACAACCGCTTTTAAAATTGAAGGGTACACTTTAATACGTAAAGATCGCTTCACTCGCGGTGGTGGAGTCGCAGCTTTCATTTCAAATAGAATTAAATTTACACAAATTGAATCTAATAATACCATAGAGCTGTGGATTTCGGTGGGAACTGATAAAGATAATTCTGTCTTAGGTGTTCTGTATCGTCCACCCACTTTCAATACCAAATTGTTTTTAATGAGCTTGAAGAAACGATATCTACTTGTTTATTACAAACGGATAAAATTATTTGTGTAGGAGATTTTAATATCGATTTATTGAAAACCAGTAGCGCTGGTATTTTTCTTTTTAATTCGTTTTTGTAATCTTCGGGATTATTTCAACAGGGAAATCAACCTACCAGAATTATTTTATCTTCTGATAAGGAATTAATTTCATTAGTAGAAGTATGAAATTATCACGCATCTGACCAAGACGTTGTCGTTTGTAATGTAATTTTATCCACTCCTTATTGCAAGCCTGTTTTTATTAAACGTCGTAACCTCAACTCGATTAAAAAAGATAATTTTTAAAGAGATTTGCAGCTTTTGCCTGGGAATTTAATTTATTTTTCTACCGATATTGATGAAAAGGTGGAAATATTCAATAACTGTGTTACTGAAATTTTTAATTTACATGCTCCTGTCCATACTTGCAAAGTATCTAAACATTATCAACCGTGGATAACCGATAATGTTAAATTATTGCAGTCGTTGAGAAATAAAGCAAAAAGAAAATGTAATATTAAGCTTCCCCACCATTGGCAATACTCTAAAACTCTACGTAATTTAACTACGTTGGTCATCCAAGGAAAAAATGCTTACCTTGAATTCAAATTACGTCAGCGTAATTCTGCAGAAACTCTCTGGAAGGAACTAAAACGTTCAGGGATTAGTGTTTCTAATTACACGGAGATACCATCAGGTTTAAAAGATGACTTTTTTTATTAATAGCATTCCTGAAAATGATGCTGATAATTATGAATTAATCAATCTTTATTTATCACGTACTAAAAATTAAATAGGTTCTGTTTTTGAATTTAATGTACTTGATATCACTACTGTGAATAGTATTCTAAATAGAATTAGCACTAAATCAGTTGGACCTGATGGTATTAGTGTAGTCATGATTAAATTGTGCTGTCTTTTCGTCCTACAATTTTTAACGCGTATCATTAATTGCTGTGTTACGCAGAATTGGTTTCGTACATGTTGGAAGAAAGCGTACGTCACCCCTTTAGCTTTACGCCCTATAAGCATATTACCTGTGTTATCTAAAGTATTGGAGAATGTAATCTGTAATCAACTTAGACTTCAGTTATCTTCTTATGACATTCTATCTTCTCTGCAGTCAGGTTTTAGACCACTTCATAGTTGCACAACTGCATTACTCAAAGTAGTCGATGATTTGATACATTCTATCGATCAGGGTAAGCTGTCTGTGTTAATTATGTTCGCTTTTACCAACGCATTTGATACTCTTGACCATAACGTTTTACTTGCTATACTTCACTTTATTGGTTTAGAGAAAAATGCTATCGAGTTATTAAGGAATTATTTATCGAACAGGACCCAAAGCGTTAAGTTGCAAGATAATGTATCTAATATAGCTTATTTAAGATCTGGGGTTCCACAAGGATCCATGCTTGGTTCTTTGTTATTTACTATTTCTACTTCTTCCTTCATTGATTGTATTAGATACTGTCAATACAATGCATATGCTGATGATACTCAGCTATATTATTCTTTTAATCCTTCTGATATTGCCAATGCTGTAATAGTAATTAACGTATTAAGAGGGGTAACCCAGTCTTAACATTCGAGCATATTTACACCACTCGAACGAGCGCAGCGAAGCGAGAGTGGTAATTTATGTGAGAAATGTTAAGACGGTTTCCCCTCGAAATGCGTTCATTACCTTATTGTTCATTGAGGCAATAATTTTGAATCAGTAATAATTACTAAAAACTACTAAATCGAAATCGGACACCATGAATATGTGTGATGTTGCTATAGTGAATGCATTTTGAATGAGTGGATGCATGTTAAATGTATCTTAACATTCGAGGACGTGAGTGGATGCATGTTAAATGAGTGGATGCATGTTAAATATATCTTAACATTCGAGGTCGCGATCATGTTAAACACTGTAACATTTCAATGAACAATAAATGTAATTAATAATGACTTAGAGCGCTTGTACGTTTTATCTCAACAACATAGTTTATTTTTAAATCCATCTAAGTCACAGGTTATGGTCTTTAGGAAAAAATCCATATGTTGTGATATTCAAAATTTAGATATTAAAGTTGACAATACTCAAATTCCTTTAGTCAGTGTGCAAAAAATTTAGGCTTATATTTAGACGATTCCTTCAGATTTTCCAATCACATTTCTAAAAACATTCAAAAAACTGCATTGTGCGAATCTTTAGTCTTATCACAGTTTACATTTTGTAGACCTCTATATTTTCCTTGTTTAAGTTCTATTGATAGAATAAAGCAGCGTTTTCCTCCACATTCTCCAGTCGCCGACGACTACGACTGAGTAGCCGCGACCAATTCGTTACGACATCTACAATGCATTTAAGCCGGTCTGTTTTCCTAGCTGCTACTAATTCGTTGCTACCAAAATCCGTTCGCCAGTCACCAGTCGCCAGTCGCTTGACATGTTTTTGAGCAGACAACCGACTTATTCGTCGACGAATTTGGATGTTTTTGCATCGTATTTGTGAATTGTTGTATGTAGATAATATATTTTAACTTGGTGAAGTCAGGAAAATATAACTATAACACTAGAAACATTAAAATTATTGTTTTTTTTATCAATATTCATTTTATAAACCGCAGCTAGTCGCGAGCGAAGAGCAGTAAACCGCTGCTGGAGGAAAACAGGCAGACATCCTGACGAATCGGTCGCGGCCACTCAGTCGTAGTCGTCGGCGACTAGCGAATGTGGAGGAAAACGCTGCTTAAGAGTTCAAAGGGTACAGAATTCTTGTCTTCGTTACATTTTTGGAATACGAAAATTTGATAGAATTTCATATAAACTTTCTGATATTCAGTGGTTGAATATAAATAATCGTTTTTATCTTTGATTAGCATGTCTGTTTTACAAAATCGTTGTATTTCAGACTCCGTCATATCTTACTAATAAGATTTCTTTCCGTACTGATGTGCTCAATATCAACATCAGAAACAAAGGAATTATCACGCCCCCGAGACACACAACTGCCCTTTTTGAACCTTCATTTTCATTTAACATTTATAAAATATACAAGTCTTTACCTGAATCGTTAAAACGATCGTCAACTATATCATTTAAAAGAATTCTTACAGAAATACTGCTTACTCGTCAATAAATGATTAATTGTGCTGCTTTGTACTGACTAGTGCAAGAGTAAGAGATCAGCAAAAGACAGAACAACTATTTAATATTCAAGAAAATATAATTGTTATCAAAATCCGTGACTTCAATGAGTCTGAATTCGTTTTATTATTGGACATAATTTCAAAAACTTTATTTTTGGTATTTCAGTGTCATTCAATCTAAGGAATTTTTTATCTGGTTTCTAGTTACTTTCTGTATTAAAAATCCAATCTTAGAACTGCCGTCCTTAACGCCAGTTTCTACTTTACTTGCTTTAATTTTTAATTTTTATATTGTGATGTATTAACCAGTATAATGATCTTTATAACGTAGTTTGCTGGTTAATTAATTTTTTCTTCTCTAACGTGGTGTGTTTTGTGAATTTTATTGCTACCTCGTCTTCAACGTTTGAACCTAACCTCAATTTAATTTAACCTACAAATGTAACACGTGGTTTTTACTACCAGTAAGTTAATTTCTTTACTATGTACACTATTGTTAACCATATGCCTCTGTAGATGATCATTTTGGCCCAAAGAGGTCTGGTTTCGAAACATGTCACCAATTTCAATAAATGTACGTGGAGAAGACTATTGAGTTTTATTGCTTCATCTCAAAACACCTCCTCTATTAGCGTAATGGATCATCTTCCTATTACTACAAAACTTGGTGACACACAAGTAATTTAGAAGATGTGGCTTCTACGAAACAGTTATTTGACTGTTATAAAATAGAAGCTAAGAAACATGCTCTAATTGTAAGAAATAAATAATAGTGATGCAGGCAATAACGAGAGATTTCTATAAAAAATAAGGGAAAAAGTTACGACAGCTGAAAACGCAGAATTTAAGTGATATTTTTATACACTTCCTAAGGATAATATTAATCTAGAAAGGAGTTTAGCACAGGGATGTGACAGGCAATTGGCTGTGCTGCTACAGTGGAAATGTGTGATACAGCTTACTTTCATATCGCACACTCAGTTTAAAGTAGTGACATGTTGAATAAATAATACCACTTCTTTTCTAGTCAGACTAGATCTGCAGACATGCATAAACAAAATTCCCAAGTCTGCCAGTCGTGGCTGTCCACAGAGTTGGGTTTGATAGATTGCGAACGGTAACTTTTGGTGGCTCGTCAGCCCTTTCCTGATGTTAGCTTTTGTGAATAAAAAGTTCCCACTAAACTTTCAAGACAGATTTGTTGTAAAATCTTTTATAACAGATTGCATCCTTCTGTAAATCGACGAGACTTATGTGTGTGGAAATATGAGCCAAGTAAGTTTGGGTGGTAGTCATTACCAAAGACTGTTTAATTTTAGCCCGTTCAAACATTGTAAGAGTAGCTGTCGTTAACCAATAACAAGAATAATTCTCTGTACTGAGTAACTTTTTATCGAAAAATCCTAAAACGGAAAGTTCATAAACTGGTTAGATTTGTCTGGAATTACATTACATGTACTCGCTATTAGCGTGCCATTTCTAGTCTCCCTATTTGTTGCCAAGGTAAACTAACTTCGAATCCATTACATTATTCCTACTTAATTACACAAATTTGAAGGAAAGCGCTATCTCTATTACACACTTCCTCCAAAACGATGTTATGGGTGGGTCGTGAAAATGAGACGTTATATTCGGTGGGTCGTAAAATCTGAGTCTGGGAAGTTCTGCCTTATAAGCTAATTGATCGAAATATGAGCTTAAACCAGGTGAAGTGTCTTTAAAGCAATCGAGCTTAGCTGTAATGCAATACCCGTAGAATATTCGGCGATGAAAATGATTGAATTAATACAATGCATTAACTGTAAAACTCATTCGTGCTCAGTGGCATATAAAATTGCCAACGAGTGCACTGAATAGCAGTTGCAGTCCCCAATTAATTGTTAACTCGATCACTTCTGTTGATAGGTTAAAATAGATAAATGTTTCTTGTTGTTTCTGATGCAGTAATTCTTTATATATTTCTCGTAGTTTTAAACATTGAATTGCGTATATTACGCTGCCAAAAAGAGACTTGGGAAAGAAGCTACATAAGTAGGTACTATTATACTTTCAGCATTAGAATTCTTGTACATAATCGTACTAAAGAAAACATACATAGTAGATAATTAAATTGATTTAAAAAATAGAATCTGAACAACTATACACCTTTAGGAGCCTTAGTGATAGATTGAATAAATTTAAAGAACCCCTGCGAATAATAGAATAAATCGAATAAGCTACAGTGGTCGACGAGAACGGGGTGGAGTAGCAAAGAAATAAAGACAAAAATTCAAAACCGGGATAGGGCAGATTCTAAATGATAAATACAGAAGAAGGTAGACTAAGCTATATACAAAAACAAAATGAGACAGAGGAGACTGAAGTTTCACAGAAAATAGAGGAAAGCCAATCCGATTCAAAACATTTTAAATGAAAGAGAAGAATTTGACACGATAACAAAAGTAGTCCTAAATGCCTGGTGAGATCACTATGAAAACAAATTCAAAATAGAAAAGAGCAAGAAAACTAGCACTGGAATATTACAATCTGAACCCGGTAGTGTCACAGAACCTGATTTAAGGGGCTAAGATTGTAATAATGGCAGGACATCATGACAGCTACAAAACAGTTTAAATATGTAGATAGTCAATTTAGAACAGAAAGCACTGACAATAAACGTTAGTAAAAGCAAAATACAATATAGAAAATTAAGTCATATGCATTTTCTGTTCTAAAGACCATAACAAACAAATTGATATACACATAATCCAACTCATTGTTTCTTAATCAGGTAACAAAACAATCCCTTTTATATATTGAGCATGTAATTATATCAAGCCTTATAGATTCCTTCGAAACAGTAGCTATCAATTTCAGCCCCATGGATCTTCGTTGCAGTTAGGACAGCAGGACACCATTGCTTTTGTCAGTTACTGGAAGCTTCTCTCCGCTCCTTACGACTTCTTCTGAAGCCACCAAAGACGTGGTGCAACTCCGAGATGGCCCCAAACTCCTACAGTAGCAACAATGCCACCTGCGGTAGCTATAAAATACTTCAAACCAACTCTTATTGAAGTCTCCAATCCGGATAGTGCCCCAAACAACTTCAAATCACTAGCATGAGCACTAAAATCGACTAAAGTCGAAATCACTACTACCCAACACAATAAACCAAAACTGATGGGCAACGTTGAATTTAATTCTGAGAACTTTCTCTACAAAACCTAGCGCGTAGGTACCAACAAATTCGTTGGTGATACCACAAAACAAAATATTATTTTCTACTATCAGTTACCTCATAGTTACATCATTTTAAATTAATTTTCATATTTACAAACTTCATTTGTAAATTACCATATCAATAACTGTCATATTTTGATAGTTCTAAGTAAGTCCAGTTTGCTCCTACATTTGATTATGTGCCTTGTGCAAAAATTTACATGCGATTTTGAGGAGATTTCTAAACGTCAAAACGTATTGCAGTTTGATACTTCATTTACTATTGTTACTTGCTAGACGGGGAATTTCTGTACACAAAAAAAGAAAAAATATATAATATACAACACTGCGGTTCAGGAATTGTCTCGTGGTGTAGCAAATTTTTGCCTGCTAGTTCCCGAGCAGGATTGGGGGGGGGGGGGGGGGGGGGAGTTGTCCGGAAGCGCCACTGGTTGAAGACGGTCCAAATTAGAAAACCTACTGGTGTCCGTGTAAGTTCCTAAACCACTTAGCTGTTTTATAAAAATAATAATAGACAGAAACAAGCAGAGCTTGAAATAACCGAATTATTTATTTACAGTATATACACATACAAACTCTGCACTATACAAGAAGAAGGCAAAACAAATATGTGATTGAATATTTGTTTGTAATTGGAATCGTAGATTTAATTAATTTTTACTTATAAAATTTACATGGTTGTAGTTTCAATAAATTTGAAGTGAACAACAGAAACTCTATGATTTCAACTCGCAATTCGTTTGAGTACACTTCAAGTACTACGATATCGATAAACGGGAGTCTCATCAAATCGCTTCAACGATCAATTACTTTTTATAAACGCTACCTAATCGATTGGCACTGTAGGATACCTCCATGTAACCTGAGTACAGATTGCCAGGTTACATATACAATATTAATAAATAAACATTTGCAACTAAAACCTTGTGTTTTATTTCTACGATTATTTTATTCGTAGAGATTTCAACCAATCAAAAGGCTGGATTTAGTTAAGTTATCTTGTATAATTTCGATTATACAAAATCGATTATACTAGAGTAACTTCACTAGGCAACGCAATACATAACTTTTGTCAACTTGATGTTATTTTCATGGAGATGACTTTCAGCTAGGTTAATACAAATAAATCGAGCTGTCAATAAAATATTTATTTGTTCCTAATATTAAAATTTACTCACAAAATAATCAAATCGAATACAATGCGTACTTCGAACAGGTTATACGTCTCAAACTTCCTGCACAATAACAAATCGTGTCAGTTTGACAGAATAATCCTCCCGCTGGCGCGGTCGGACTATTTAACCTGTCAAACTGACACTTTTTTATTATTGTGCAACAAGTTATCGACATATAACCCGATAATATCGAAGTACTTATAGTATTACTTCGGAATATAATATTCAAATAGTAATGCAGTTAGTTAAGCTAATCTAACCACTAACACTGCAGTACCATTACGCCTAGGGTGTTCTACACTTAACTGTGTATTTTCAGAGCTAAAAAGGACTTATTTTTAATATTTAATCTCCCAGAGATCCTAGCAAAAGCAATTAAAACTGTGTTCAGTTTCACGAGCTGAACGCGTCCCAAAGACGATAACAAGGTAGCCAATCTAGAAAATATTAAGTACTTATAAATTGAAGATAAACTATTCCGCATAAATAAATGCACAAGGTGGGCAACACAGCGACGCATTTCTTAATTTCTCGGCACCATCGGTCAGGAGTTACAGCATAAAGCGGCCGGCAAAACTTTTAGAGTTTCATAGTAGCAGCACCAACGATATATCAGTTTCGATAAATCAGATGGTGAATTAATCAGACGATAGGTACCTGCTGACGCACAGCACCGTGCATGGTGGTAGTCTCGGAGATGATGTCAAACGAGTGTGTAACCTGATAAGAGACAGGCTTGTCTCTAACTTTCACACTGGGGAAAAGTCATGTGACCCAAGTTTTGGAAAGCTGTAACACTTGAGAGAAACCTTGTGGCCAAGCTTCGAAAAAGTAGCCAAACGAATTGAGGGACTCAGGACTGCTTGGGTTGATCCTCCAGGTGCTTTAACAATCGATATCACAGCCGAAGGGGGTCATACAGGATATGGCACTAGTAAGACGAAAGAGGAAAAGGAGGTCTAAAATCACACAACATCAAATTTGCTTTTTACACGAAACTACAAAGAACATACCAGAGCTAGGAGGTGGCCTCAGGTGAGTAATCTTGCATAAATAAATGATTATTTCAGTATAAGTGGCTTCATTCTAGCAATTTCACACAGCATTTCCTAAGGCTGATCGACAGAATTCACAATAACTTTGGAATTACATTATCCACATGAAGTGAAAATTCCAGATTACCTACACAGCCCCAGAAGGAAAAATAATCTCAAGAAATCAGTATCATAAAATGGCCGCCGGAAATCGTACTCTTAATCTATTTTGAAAATTTACTATAATCCCCTAAAAATTCAAGGTTTTTCAAAACATCCCAAAAATGAGAAATGAGTATGCAACCAAACATACGCTTAGGAACTGTAGGTCACACTGGAAACATTTTCTCAACTGCGTCTGTATGTATTTAAACGATAAATTACACTTAACAAGCTGGTGACTAAGTCGCCTCTTCATCATGAGCAACCAGCTAGACCTCGACCAACGGAGGAAAGTCCGGACAATCAAACTGAAACTGATGAAGTGGGGCGGTTCCGTAGTATAAGGCATATTTGAAACGTCTATAGGTAAATTGCTCGAATGCAATTGCTCGAAAACGAATTGCTCGAAATCAGTTGCTCGAAAGTCAATTCCTAGAATGTGATTTCGCTCGAATTGCAAGTTTCTCGAACAGCAACATCGCGATTATCTGTTGCTCGAAAAAAATAAAGATGTGAAATAGCCTTAACTCGAATCAGTTAATATCAAATATAAAAAAACACAAATTACAAATTATAACCTTTATTAATAAAAAATAGGTATAGGTATGTGATTAAGTTAAAAATTATAAAAACCAAATATTATATGTTTTTAATATGATATGTTATGTGCTATTCCACACGGACATAATCATATATTGCAATGGTATTTAGCCCTCCACTCAGCTCTTGTGGCAGTGAAAGAAAATTAAGAATCAAGTCACAAAAGCACAGAGTTGAGGTAATGCATACAACTGAGAAATTTCACATAATTTGTCAAATCGTAATCACACTGGCAAAAATGGCCAATAACATTGAATGTATTTGAATGAGCAGACAAGTATTGAAACTCAATTTTCATGTATTGGATTCAGTAATATAATTTAAGCACAATATAAAAGGTTTGGGCAAAGTAGAAGCCGAACCTAAATTTAATAAAACTGGCACAGAAAGTTCAAAATATGCACAGCTTAAAATGAAGCGTAGAAAGTAAAATAATTAGAAAATGGACATTTAATGAGCATTTTAAGATAAAGGTAAGAAAAAGGATGATCAGAGAAGGATAACGCAAAGAGCATAAAAAAGCCAGGCAAATCAAATATTACATGCAGCAACAAGTCTTGAACATTTGAAGAAAATCATACAGTGGCAGGAAAATTGCTCATTTCATTCAGACAGCAGGATATGAAACAATATTGGTGTTTAAAAACGAATCAGTGTAGTGACAAATATGGGCAGTTAAGTGTAATAAAATTAAGTGAGTGGCGCTTTTTCTTTCTCATTTTTTTTTCTTGTTTGGAAAAGGATGTTCCCTCATATAGCTGTGTTCGTCTTCTTTATGGTACTTCGAATTTTTTTATATTTTGCTCTGGTTTTGGTAATTTGGGGATAGTTTCTTTGTTGTAGGTCGGTCCTGGGCCTGAGCACTTACCCCTGGCTGAGGTTGGTTTTCCTTTCCCTTCCTTCTTCTGCGTCGTTCGCTTTCCTGTCTCCCACTCCGAATTTCTCTGAGGTGTTTGCGTTTCGGGAGGATTATCGTTGCAATATTTCTTCTTAGCTGCTCTTTTAGGTCCTCTGTTTCATTCCCCTGTGTTTTCTTTTGGCAGGCATCGTTTTTTTTTGTACGTTTTGTTTTGATGGTTGTTGTATAGTCAGTAAATCCAAAAGGATTTGCCCTCCCATTTGTGGGGGGAGAATTTGTTACACTCATTTTGTCATTTTTCCTTATAATATTTGAAATAATTAGTCAGATTTGGCAACTTACATTTATTTTCTAAAAATACAGTAATTTTCACTGAATGGTTAGGCGTCCATACTACCATCAGTTTCAAACTCAAACAAAGTACAGCACTGTCTTTATCAGTTTGGCACAATACATTTGCACTCCTTATAGTTTTTCTTCCTTTTTTTGAATTTTGGAACACTGTGATAACCTGAGATTCTGAACTGCTTTGGCCAATTTTCATTCTTTTCCATCGATTCGATCGCTGAAGTTGGTGCCCTGGGAGCCTTTTCCTTCGTTCAGCTTTGGTTATAGCTGTTCTCATAGTTTGGAGGGATATGTGAAGCAAGTAATGCCCCTTTGGAACGCCATGGGAGCTATTGTGTGCTGCTGCCAGCGTTCGCTACGCTTTTTTGTTGCAGTTTTGTTGGGCTTTTCTCCGATCGAACTGAGCGTAAGCTGTTCGTCATCACTCGCAGCTTTCAATTCTACGCCTTCGAAATGAGTTTTACCTCTTCGCCCTGCGAATTTAGTGCTATCGCTTGGAATGGTTATCCGCATTGGTGTGGTTTATTCTACCTGGGACTGTTGGAGCATTTACGAGCCGGCATGCCGCTCATCCTTTCGGCTGAAGGCTGCTGCCATTCCCCGCATTGCAAGATCTATCGAGGCTCATCTGCAGCCCATTACAAGGCCGTCTCCATGGCCAGCGATCAGCCTGGTTGCCTCGTCCACCAGCTCGACACTACGTGCCGTGGGTACATGAGAGGTTTTTGTAGCAATTTAGTTAGGTATTGTTTGTCGAGTTTGTTACGTGTCAAAAGCATTTGATATTAATACTAGTGTTGAATGAGGAATCTAGTGAGAGTGACGCGATAAAAATTAATATCAGATTGGCTTTGTTCGTTGCTAGAGGAGATATAAAAACAAGGTTTGTTTGTTTGAGAGAAAATTTGTATATCAGCTTTTAAAAAAGGCAAGAGTTTTCGTGGGGTGTAAATGACAATCTCGCCATTTAATATGGTTTGGTGATAGTAAAGAATTGGGTTACTGGCCAGCCGTTCCTGTATGGGAGATAATTAAGCGGATGTCATTTTTCCAATGAATATTTATATTCAAGCTGTGAAACGATCTGGGAAACACGAATACAACGATTGCGAAGTTTATTGCCTGTGAACAGGGTATGTAGTTTAATGTGGATTTTGCCTTTTGTTACCTGGAAATTCGATTTATAGCAACAACTATTAGGCGGAAAATCTTGGAAAGCTAATCTACCGCAATATTGGGGGTCGAGGTATAGCGAATGACAGCCGAGGTTGGAACCTGTCAAGCTGACATGTGATAGGAATAACGGGACGTATTAAATGTCTGCGAGTATATCGGCACAAAGATAAGTGTTGTAGCTAGAATCTGATGATATTTTTGCATATAAAAACTGTGTAACCATTAAACTTACGAGCGGTTTAAGTTAAGCTATTTGGGGTACCCTGTGTGAGGTAGTAATATTAAAGATGCTAATTGTCTGATCGATGGTAGTAATGTTCGAGTAGTAATAAAACTAGCTACAAGTATTGCTTTCTTTCATTTTGATAGGGAGTTCAATAATCGTATTGTTATTAGTTGATAGAAAGTGAAGTTACAAGTTTCTTGGCTTATATCAGTATATTTGAGTTTAACTTGTTGGCGCCAATTATAACATCATAAACTAGAATCCGCGTCGTCTTCACTGATGCTAGAGACGGGCCTCAAATATACTTTTATAGTGATCGATTGTTAACTAAGAGATATAGCGATGACCTAAAGGTAGGTAAAGGAATTTATAGATAAATATAGCTAACAATTTGTTTGATAAGTGTGACCGTTTAGAATTGCTATTATTGTATTTTGTGCATTACGATTTGTGTGCTTTATTAGCGTAACTACTTATTTGATTAGATGGATTTACTTATCCGGTAGCACGATTTTGCCATGTTTGTTGGCCGGGCTGCGGTAAACTCGCCTCTTTATTCCATTATCCGCCATTTGCTTGTTCGGAAACTTTGTGCAAAATTTAAAACGGCTGTGTATAGGGAACCGAACCCGGTACCCTTTTTTTCGATTTCACGATTGATTAAGCGATTTTAATTATGTATCATATTGTTAAAGAGCATATTCAAGTAGATATTGAAGCGTTCATTGATTATACTGATGTCTTTATTCTAGAAAACTACCTCGAATTTATATGCCCATATAATTCCGGGTGCTTTCGCCCCTTAGAAATTTTGAATATTATAATAGGGTCATTTTGAACTGACACTCGGGGTTAGACGTCAGCTGATTACTTGGATAGCTCTGTTCTGCCGCACCCTGTCTCACAGGATGCTTGCAGATTAATTACTTACACAGGTTATTGTTAATTTTCTTTTCGCGGAACGCAGTTACCGGTGGGGGAAATTTTAATTGTTTATGCTGCGCTCATCTAATTATTTTAATGTGTTTAGTTGTCATAGCCTGCCTTGGTATATATATATATATATATATATATATACAGGGTGTCCGGATAAGGGTACGGAGCGGCTGTAGGTGGACAACGGTAAGGCCTAGAAGTTTGAGAAAAAAATCCTTATGAATAAAGTGGGCAATAAAAATTTCTGGAAATTAGTTTCAAGTTCGTAATTCGGCCGCTAGGGGGCGTAACTGTTATGAAGGAACATAAAAGTCACGCTATCTAGGTAAGTTACACGATGAGCTATAACTTTGAAAACACCATTTGATAGCTTGGCCAATACCGCAGCATTTTGTTTTGTGACATTTTTTTGTATCTGTCATAATAAGGGAGGGGAAAGCCAATACATTTTTCATAATTTACATTTTAATACCTCCTGAACCATTCAACTGATTTGAATATTTTTGGTCTCGTTTGAAAGAACATTTTATAGTCTTGTAAAAGAAATTTTTTGAGTCTTTTAGTTTAAAACAAATTAACTAGAGGACGTTATCTGCAGCGATTACAAATTTTTGCTATTTTTGGAAAAAAGTTTAATGGGACGGTACTATTTTCTTGACAGATCCTCAGCCATCATAAACTTAGCTAAATTTCAGTGAAAACCGCGTTGCGATATCTTCATCCGTTATCGATTTATAGGAGAAAATCTTAAAAATTCGAGTACCTCAATCGGATCAAATCACCTTGGCGAGCAAAACAAATCACATAGCCATGGTAAACGACGTAATTCTACGATTCAGTTTTCTCCTCACTTAGCACAAAATTGTTAACACGTCGAGCCTTCCTTCACACTTTGCCCAGGCTTAGGACTGGTTCAAAACTAGTTTTGAAGCGTGTTTAAAGGCCAACGGGCCAACAGAACATCAGTAACAACAATAACACAAAATAAGCACAAAACACTTAGAATTACTCAAAGTTTAGCCACAAATAGCTCACAAATGTTCAAAATGTCTTCCATCACTCTCGATGCATTTATTTAATCTAATTTCGGTAGAAAAAACCGCTGTTTCAATTTCAACCCTGGACAAGCTTCTAATGGCATTTCGTATTCTTTCCATCATATTTTCCCTTGTTGTTGGGTTTTCTTGAAAAACCAGGTCTTTCAATCTACCCCATAGGTAAAAATCTAAACAAGTTAGATCCGGCGAGCGCGCTGGCCAGGGAAATAGACTTCCTCTTCCAATAACAAGATTCGGATATTGCTGGTCTAAATGCTGACGTACGTTTCGGTTAAAAGGCGCCGGACAACCATCAAGCTGGAACCACATGTTCCTTCTTGTTTCTAAGGATACATCTTCTAAAAGTGGTGGAAGAAAAAAGTTCAAAAATTCCAAAAACCTTTCTCCGTTAAGGGTTTGGTCAAAAAAATGTGGGCCTATAATTTTTCCTTCCACAATTCCGCACCATACGTTCAAACTCCAGCGATTTTGATGTTCTACTTGCCGCATCCAATGTGGGTTTTGCTCGGACCAATAATGCATATTATGCAAATTTACACCCTCTGCGCTACTGAAAGTTGCTTCATCCGTCCATAATATTTGTAAAAGAAAATTTGGATTTTCCTGAATCATATTTAACAGCCAGTGACAATGGTTCAGTCTACTATCATAATCAGTATCTTTTAATGCCTGATGTAAAACAATGTGGTAGGGATGCATACTATTTTCTTGAAGAATGTCGTGGGTAATTGTTTTTGGGACTCCTAAGTCGTTGGAAATTTTTCTGATGCTTAAGGTGGGATCGTATTGCACGTACGCCAAAACGTTAATAATATTTTCCTCGATGCGTGTTCTACGAATTCTTCGAGTTCCTTGAATGGGCTGCACGTTGCCAGTCTCCCGTATTCGCCTAGCCAATCTTGAAAACACTTCTCGAGAAAAATGTCTTCTTTGTGGAAATTCCATTGCATATTGTCGCGACGCAATTGCAGCATTTTCGAAACATTGAAAATAAATGCGTAACATATCATACATTTCCGCGTTAGTAAATGACATGATTATTTAAAAAAATGGATTAAAAAGTAAATCTAAGCCACAGAAAATATCAGAACTAAGTTTTGACAGTTGGAAAATTGGTAGTCTTTTTAATTTTAGCAGTTACCATGGCTATATGATTTGTTTTGCTCGCTAAGGTGACTTGATCCGATTGAGGTATTCGAATTTTTAACATTTTCTCCTATAAATCGATAACGGATTGAGATATCTCGATTCGGTTTTCACTGAAATTTAGCTAATTTTATGATGGCTGAGGATCTGTCAAGAAAATAGTACCGTCCCATTAAACTTTTTTCCAAAAATAGCAAAAATGTGTAATCGCTGCAGATAACGCCCTCTAGTTAATTTCTTTTAAACAAAAGAACTCAACAAAAAATGTCCCTTAAAAGACCATAAAATGCTCTTTCAAACGAGACCAAAAATATTCAAATCGGTTGAATGGTTCAGGAGGTATTAAAATGTAAATTATTAAAAGTGTATTGGCCTCCCCTTCCCTTATTATGACAGATACGAAAAAATGTCACAAAGCAAAATGCTGCGGTATTGGCTAAGCTATCAAATGATGTTTTCAAAGTTATAGCTCATCGTGTAACTTTCCTAGATAGCGTGACTTTTATATTCCTTCATAACAGTTACGCCCCCTAGCGGCCGAATTACGAACTTGAAAATAATTTCCAGCAATTTCTATTGCCCACTTTATTTATAAGGATTTTTTTCCCAAACCTCTAGGCCTTACCGTTGTCCACCTACAGCCGCTCCGTACCCTTATCCGGACACCCTGTATATATACATATATATAGTTGTATTTATTACTACGTGTGTGTGTGTGTTTCTGATACCATAGTACGAATTTTAATAAAAGCTGTGATAATTTATTGGTCGTTACTATTTTGTTTGTTGTGCTGGATTTATCTGATACTTTGTGGAGGTCCGACGCAAGGATTAGGCAACGTCGTGGACCTGGCGCCTTCTCCCTTCGTATTTGTTTCGTATTCTTTTTCAGCGTAGTTGGAACCCCGACCCTTCTCGGCGAGTTAGCCCAATTAGGCCGATATTTACCAGCCGGAAAAGTATCTAATACAACTTTCGCCAACAGGTAAGGCCTAACCCTTCATCCTTTCTCACAATGCATAATGCATGCTTCTGCATAATGGATTGCCTACAAGTTGTTACGTGATAAGAAAATCAACCTGTATATGATGTATGGTATTAATTTCGTTTAAATAGTTAAAGGTCTCCTAGCTTTTCATTCTCCATCAACCTTCTCATTAACCGAGAACGCCAGACCACAATGTATTTAAGTCCATATAATTGTTTTCTTCTTTGTAGGTTTCGAGCTGCTTGACTTTCTTTCCGGATAGCTATTATAGCAGTTATAGATTTTCCTGTTGCTGTAGTAGCTAATTCGTTAGCTTTGTTCAGTGTGAGTGTTTATCGACTACACGGTTTTTTGTATCGAAAATTTCAATAACATTTGGAATCATATTTTTGCTCCAGAATGAATAAGCTTCCTCGATTTTCCACTCATTTATAGTATGCTTCTGTTCTTTCGTGCTACGTGATCTTTCATCTTTTGTCTTATTCTGTAATTTTTAATTAACATTGTAGATATTTAGTTCTTGTCATATGGCAACATTTCTTCTTCTGTTTTCCAGTGTAGAACCAGCAATATGCTTTAAAAATCTCATCTCATACGTTTCTGTTCGACGCTATGATGCTTTGATTAGTATTCAGGCTTCACTGCCGTAGATTAAGCTGGGTATTGACGCACCTTTGTAGAACTTCATAATGGTGTCTGGCTGAACTGTGTGGTTTAACGTTTTTGTTCTGATGGTCCCATTATAATAATTTAAACTTTTATGCACTTTGTTATTAATATCTACCTCGCCCCAGTAAGAGATTAGACAACCAAGAAAATTAAAGGTATTTATAATGTATATTATTAGTTTGGATCGTACCACGCACTTCCTTGGAAAGCCACAGCATTCGTCTTTATATTGGATATCTTCAAATTATATTCTTCGATGATTTTTGTTGTAGCTCAAACACCCTTTTTTGTAGAGAATCTTCTGAATTAGCAAGAAGTATTTGGTCATCGGCAAAAAGATATACAGGGTGTCCCTAAAAGAATGGGACACCCATTAGTCATAGATTCCTTACATCTTAATAAATCGATTAAGCGCAATATACCTTAGCACAAAGTCCCTTCAGTAAGAAGTTATAGGGCCTTAAAGTTCAATTTTTATTTTTTATTTTTTTGTTAATTTTCTCAAATTTTGGTATACGTACTTACTATTATGTACTGTACTAATACAAAATATTTTTTAAATTAGCCTTGACTATACGGGGCACTTTACCTATCTTTCTAACTTTGTTTGTTCTAACTTCGTTATCTGTAACATTTTAAAAAAATTAAAGGTTATTATCTGAAAGAGAATTAAAAACCACAAAAATAATTTACTCTTAGTTCTTAAGCCTAAAAGCAACCGTTTACCTTAAAATGCCCATCAAAGGTTTTTGGTTGTCATTAAGATGTGCAATTATCAAGTAGCCATGATCACAAAAACAATGGGTAATAATTGTAATCTAGTAAACAACAACAAGAAATCAATTAATGACGTTGGTGACATCAGTTTTTTGTCTTTTGTGCTCACGAAAATGCTGCGACATAACGAACCTTTCAGCATTGGAGAATTCGTTATGTAGCGGCAGTTTCTTAAACATAAAAGAACAAATTCTTGTCACTAATGTCATTAATTGTCTTATCATTCTTTTTTACTTCATGACCATTGTTTTGAGATCATGGCTACTTGATAATTGCACATCTTAATGACAACCAAAAACATTTGATGGGCATTTTAAGATAAACGGTTGCTTTCAGTCTTAAGGACTAAGAGTACATTATTTTTGTGCTTTTAATTCTCTTTCAGATAATAACCTAAAATTTCAAAAATCTTACAGATAACGAAGTTAGAGCTACAAAAAGTTTTGAAAGATAGGTAAAGTGCCTCTTACAGTCAAGTATAATTTATGAAAAAAAAAATTAGTGCAGTACATAACAGTAAATAAATATACCAAAATTCAAACCGGTACCTCTTACATTTGTGGAAATTAACAAAAGAAAAATAAAAATTAAAAATGTCACTTCTTACTGAAGGGACTTTGTACTAAGGTATATTGGGTTTGAACAATGTACGTATTATTACGTACGAAATCTATGACTAATCGGTGTCCCATTCTTTTTAGGACAACCTGTGTATATACAGTGTGAGGCACATAAAGTGTTACAGAGCAATAGCACTCAAACTATTGATCATATCCAAAAATGTTTCAGACAAAAGTTTCAGTGTTCGAGAAGGCCGTCGTACTGGACCACCCTATTTTTTATCGATGGAGGCGCTGAAGCTACGTCAATGTCAACTCCACTTTTTTAAATGGAACTATGCGATTATTACCGATTTTAAGACGAATTCAGCGACCTACAACACAAGGTCGTTCTAGTCACGTAAACTATGAAAATAGTCGAAAAATCTAAAAATATCGGAATAATCACTTTCAAAAGATCCACTAACATTGGTTTGTAAGCACTTACTTGTAAGCGCATAATACTCGACAATAAGCACTCGACTTGTAGACACTTGCTAATTCGCTGTATTCATTTCTTACGATAGCAATGTTTCTTATCGGCATCAAGTACACATTTTCTGTTGACATATCAGTTAGTCAGACATTACCTTCTAATGTGAGTACATCGGATCGCGAAAATTAACGATTTTCAAGAATCTTGTGATATGTTTATGGTGCTGGGGGAGTGCCGCAAACATTACAGAAACGCCCAAGGTTAGTATGCGGCTTGTTATCCGGATAGGCAACAAAAATCGCACATGGCTTTTGAGTGATTAGCTGACTGTTTCTGTCGCTTCGGTACAGTGCAACAAACACGAGTCAAACGTCGACCGATTGCTAATGAAAATAATGCGGCTGCTATCTTAGCTTTTGCTGCACTAAATCCACATGCGAGCAGCAGGCAAATGGAAAGGGACAGTAGAATTAGTCAGCGATCTGTATTAAGAATGTTACATCAACAGAAGTTCCATTCGTATCGTATGTCATTATATGAGGATTTGTACGGCAATGATTTCCTAAATCGCGTCAATTTCTGTAATTGGATTCGTAGAAAAATGCGCACAGATGTCTCATTTTTGAGTCATGTACTTTTTTCTGACGAATGTAACTTCACAAATACGGGAAATGTGAATAGGCATAACATGCATTACTGAGCAAATGAGAATCCTCGATGGATGAGAACTGAACCATTTGAACATCCGTGGTTCGTTAATTGTTGGTGTGGCATTGTCGGCGATCACGTCATTGGTCCATATTTTTTTGAAGGTCGCTTGACTGGGCAAGTTTACGCAAACTTTCTGAAAAACGTACTGCCTCAATTACTGGAAGACGTGCCCTTGCATGTTCGCATGAACATGTGGATGCAACACGATGGTGCACCACCCCATTATGCTCTGTGTTCAAGACAAGTGATGAATGAGATTTTTGGCGAAAAGTGGATAGGACGAGGCGGTCCTGTAGCTAAGCCACCTCGTTCGCCAGATCTAACATCACCAGATTACTTTTTATGGGGTTTTGTCAAAGATCGCGTAATGGCGGTAGCACTTACCACGCCTGAAGACATGAAAGAAAGAATACGCCGAGCATGTACCGAAATTACACCACAAATGTTAGCTGAAGTTAGACGGTCTTTTCATCAGCGAATTAACAAGTGCTTACAAGTCGAGGGTCATCACTTCGAGTATCTTCTGTAGGTAGACCCAAACCAAGGTTAGTGGATCCTTTGAAACCTGACCTTGTGTTGTAGGTCGCTGAATTCGTCTTCAAATCGGTAATAATGTCATTGAAAAAAAAATACATGGTTTCATTTAAAAAAGTGGAGTTGACCTTGATGTAGCTTCAGCGCCTCCACCGATAAAAAAATAAGGTGGTCCAGTATGACGCCTTCTCAAACACTGAAACTTTTGTCTGAAACATTTTTGGATATGATCAATAGTTTGAGTGCTATTGCTCTGTAACACTTTTTGTGCCTCACATTAAATTTTATTTCCGAAGGTTACGCGAGAAAAGCTAAGTTGCTACATCCACTGTCTGGGGGCGTCGTTTAGGTATAAATTAAATAAAATGGAAGACAGGCCATTCAATCACGGTCACCTACAGCCCGCTTAACTATTATCTTGACATGTTATTCCTCGTTTTATTAAACAAATTTTTTATTTTATTCAATTTTAACAGTGACGTTATTAACTTTATAACAACTTTCATAAGCAATCAATTATTCACCAGTGAAATTTTAGCAATTTAATTTACTAGTTTAATTCAAAATTTCGTCAAAATTGAATAAAAACATATATACGTCACGTGAATTAAACATTTATTCAATCAAAGATATGATCTTTCACTCGCGTGAATAAACGTATGTTTAATTCACGTACTGTATAATATTTATTATCCAACATTAATATCTATTTTTAACTATTAAAACATAACCAATTATCTTATTCTTTAATACATAACAGATAATCACAATCGGCTGCGAGTACAATACCATAGAAGTATGTACTTTAGTAACTTAATAAATTTACAATTATTTAAGTTGTATTATTCACGTAATGCTTATATCATTCTTCATCAATATAGTGTTGTTGTAGAAAACAGAATGTTCCGACTCCAAGTGAATACGGTCTGAACGTACTCCAAGAGTCATTTCGAATGTTAGAGAAAATAAAACATTAACTTATTGTACCCTCTTTAACTTGACCAGAGAATGAATTTGTTCGCTGATAAAAGGAATGTTTTTCTATATGAACTTGGACATTGTGTAGTTATATGGAGTTTTTATCACTGGCACATTTTCAGGACAGCACCGTTTATAATCGTATGTCACAAAAGTTAAATTGCTTAAGTTGGAAGCTTTTCTGCAGTAGTAACAGTAAGTTTGAGCAAGAACTAATTAAATGGACACTCGTCTACAGCATCTCTAATTTGTCAACTCTTGTTGAATAATTCCAGTTGAAATAATTTTACTAATATCTGCTAAGAGCAGAGATAATAAGCGCTTTACGGCAATATTAATTAATAATTTAGTAATATTAAAATCATCCGAAGCAGTAAATATTTATCAGGATAAAAATTAATTCCATTCAGCACAATAATCAAATTGGCGTGATTCCGGTAGGAACAAACTAATAATGTGAGTACACCAACTGACAAAAAATTGGATTCCTTAAAATATGCATACTTCTGAAATTTAAATATTACTAGATATGGTTTATATTACTTGATTTGGTTATAATAACTTAAAATAAATTAGAAGTTGCCGAATACATAATATAATTAGAAAAGGTGAATTGAAATATCAACTGTGCACAGCGTTTTATTTGTAAACAGTTCATTGTCGCATTATAATCTAAATAACGCTTTTAAGCATTCAATCTTCACACAAAAAAGCAATTTAAGTTTAATTCGCATTATATCTAATAACAGCCAATGGTATAAATGGATTATATAAATTGCATGTCCAAAAACAAATGGTTATCCTCGAAATGTTGCTTTTATTTAGAGCAATATAAACTTATCAACTTGTACCCGCAAATCAATCGCACGTTAAATATTACTAAGAAGTAACTTACAGAAGTGATATATTACTATGAAGACATTTTAAACCTTTATCATTATAATAGCATTTATATTTTAAGCATATCAAGTAATATTTATAAAATGTTCCGGAAATGTGCTACTGTAACAATGCAAATTGCATAAAATAGCATTGGCCTTGATAATAATTTGTAAAACGGCATTAAAAATAGTGTTAGCCTTGATTTGAACAAAATGTAGTCAGAGTAGGCTTGGAAATAATGTAAAACAATGTAAAATCGAAGACAAACATTTGAGAAAAAGAAGCCAAACCATGATGTGATATTAATTTCGGCTTCCCCAATAAATAACTGTTAATACGTGAATAAATACCCTTTCCTAATTCAGTTTTTTGAAAATTAATTCTATATCCTTTGGGTGTGCTGTAGTAGGTTGCATTGATTTGTGGCATGTCTGCAAAGGTTTAAAAGGGTGTTTCATTTATGTATTACGTGTTTTTCAGGAAAGTCTCTCCTACAAGATTAAATTTAGTGAATTCTAAGCGAGGCGTGGGTTTTATGTGCACTTCCGGCAGAAGTGTCATCCGAGTGTTTTTTGTTTGTGATCTGTATTTACTTACTGCAATTGTTAACACATAGGCTACGCTTTAATTACGTAATCACAGATAATTGTCGAATAATAGCCAACTGATTGGCGTTTCCATTAGTTAAATATATCCAGTACGGTAGCGATCTCAGTAGATAAATCAGCATTATACAAAGTGTGTACAATTAATTTATTTAAAAAGGTAACAAAATAATTAAGTTGATAGTAAATGTATTTCCAACATTTTATACAAATCAAAATAATACCTGCTAGGATGTAGAGACACCACCCTTTTGAGATTAAACTAATTTATTTTAAGTTATTATAACCAAATCAAGTAATATAAACCATATCTAGTAATATTTAAATTTCAGAAGTATGCATATTTTAAGGAATCCAATTTTTTGTCAGTTGGTGTACTCACATTATTAGTTTGTTCCTACCGGAATCACGCCAATTTGATTATTGTGATGAATGAAATTAATTTTTATCCTGATAAATATTTACTGCTTCGGATGATTTTATTATTACTAAATTATTAATTAATATTGCTGTGAAGCGCTTATTATCTCTGCAGATATTAGTAAAATTATTTCAACTGGAATTATTCAACAAGAGTTGACAAATTAGAGATGCTGTAGACGAGTGTCCATTTAATTAGTTCTTGCTCAAACTTACTGTTACTACTGCAGAAAAGCTTCCAACTTAAGCAATTTAACTTTTGTGACATACGATTATAAACGGTGCTGTACTGAAAATGTGCCAGTGATAAAAACTCCATATAACTACACAATGTCCAAGTTCATATAGAAAAACATGCCTTTTATCAGCGAACAAATTCATTCTCTGGTCAAGTTAAAGAGGGTACAATAAGTTAATGTTTTATTTTCTCTAACATTCGAAATGACTCTTGGAGTACGTTCAGACCGTATTCACTTGGAGTAGGAACATTCTGTTTTCTACAACACGAACAACACTATATTGATGAAGAATGATATAAGCATTACGTGAATAATACAAACTTAAATAATTGTAAATTTATTAAGTTACTAAAGTACATACTGCTATGGTATTGTACTCGCAGCCGATTGTGATTATCAGTTATGTATTAAAAACAATCTTAAATAATAAGATAATTGGTTATGTTTTAATCGTTAAAAATAGATATTAATGTTGGATAATAAATATTATACGGTACGTGAATTAAAAATACGTTTATTCACGCGAGTGAGAGATCATATCTTTGATTGAATAAATGTTTAATTCACGTGACGTATATATGTTTTTATTCAATTTTGACGAAATTTTGAATTAAACTTTTTTAATTCACTAGTAAATTAAATTGCTAAAATTTCACTGGTGAATAATTGATTGCTTATGAAGGTTGTTATAAAGTTAATAACATCACTTTAAACTGTTAAAATTGAATAAAATAAAAAAGGTGTTTAATAAAACAAAGAATAATATGTCAAGATAATAGTTAAGTGGGCTTTAGGTGACCGTGATTGAATGGCTTGTCTTCCATTTTATTTAATTTATACCTAGACGACGCCCTCAGACAGTGGATGTAGCAACTTAGCTTTCACTCACGTAACCTTCAGAAACAAAATTTAATGTGAGGCACAAAAAGTGTTACAGAGCAATAGCACTCAAACTATTGATCATATCCAAAAATGTTTCAGACAAAAGTTTCAGTGTTTGAGAAGGCGTCATACTGGACCACCTTATTTTTTTATCTGTGGAGGCGCTGAAGCTACGTCAAGGTCAACTCCACTTTTTTAAATGGAACCATGTATTTTTTTTTCGATGACATTATTACCGATTTCAAGACGAATTCAGCGACCTACAACACAAGGTCAGGTTTCAAAGGATCCACTAACCTTTGTTTCTGTCTACCTACAGAAGATGCTCGAAGTGATGACCCTCGACTTGTAAGCACTTGTTAATTCGCTGATGAAAAGACCGTCTTTCAGCTAACATTTGTGGTGTAATTTCGGTACATGCTCGGCGTATTCTTTCTTTCATGTCTTCAGGCGTGGTAGGTGCTACCGCCATTACGCGATCTTTGACAAAACCCCATAAAAAGTAATCTGGTGATGTTAGATCTGGCGAACGAGGTGGCCCAGCTACAGGACCGCCTCGTCCTATCCACTTTTCTCCAAAAATCTCATTCATCACTTGTCTTGAACACAGAGCATAATGGGGTGGTGCACCATCGTGTTGCATCCACATGTTCATGCGAACATGCAAGGGCACGTCTTCCAGTAATTGAGGCAGTACGTTTTTCAGAAAGTTTGCGTAAACTTGCCCAGTCAAGCGACCTTCAAAAAAATATGGACCAATGACGTGATCGCCGACAATGCCACACCAACAATTAACGAACCACGGATGTTCAAATGGTTCAGTTCTCATCCATCGAGGATTCTCATTTGCCAAGTAATGCATGTTATGCCTATTCACATTTCCCGTATTTGTGAAGTTACATTCGTCAGAAAAAAGCACATGACTCAAAAATGAGACATCTGTGCGCATTTGTCTACGAATCCAATTACAGAAATTGACGCGATTTAGGAAATCATTTCCTTACAAATCCTCATGTAATGACATACGATACGGATGGAACTTCTGTTGATGTAACATTCTTAATACAGATCGCTGACTAATTCTACTGTCCCTTTCCATTTGCCTGCTGCTCGCATGTGGATTTAGTGCAGCAAAAGCTAAGATAGCAGCCGCATTATTTTCATTAGCAATCGGTCGACGTTTGACTCGTGTTTGTTGTACTGTACCGAAGCGACAGGAACAGTCAGCTAATCACTCAAAAGCCATGTGCGATTTTTGTTGCCTATCCGGATAACGAGCCGCATACAAACCTTGGGCGTTTCTGTAATGTTTACGTCATTCCCCCAGCACCATAAATATATCACAAGATTCTTGAAAATCGTTAATTTTCGCGATTCGATGTACTCACATTAGAAGGTAATGCCTGACTAACTGATATGTCAACAGAAAATGTGTACTTGATGCCGATAAGAAACATTGCTATAGTAAGAAATGAATACAGCGAATTAGCAAGTGTTTACAAGTAAGTGCTTACAAACCAATGTTAGTTGATCTTTTGAAAGTGATTATTCCGATATTTTTAGATTTTTCGACTATTTTCATAGTTTAAGTGACTAGAACGACCTTGTGTTGTAGGTCGCTGAATTCGTCTTAAAATCGGTAATAATGGCATAGTACCATTTAAAAAAGTGGAGTTGACATTGACGTAGCTTCAGCGCCTCCACCGATAAAAAATAGTGTGATCCAGTATGACGGCCTTCTCGAACACTGAAACTTTTGTCTGAAACATTTTTGGATATGATCAATAGTTTGAGTGCCATTGCTCTGTAACACTTTATGTGCCTCACTCTGTATATACACAGGTTGTCCTAAAAAGAATGGGACACCGATTAGTCATAGATTTCGTACGTAATAATACATCGATCAAACCCAATATATCTTAGTACAAAGTCCCTTCAGTAAGAAGTGACATTTCTAATTTTTATTTTTCTTTTGTTAATTTCCACAAATGTAAGAGGTACCGGTTTGAATTTTGGTATACGTATTTACTGTTATGTACTGCACTAATTTTTTTTTCCATAAATTAGACTTGACTGTAAGAGGCACATTACCTATCTTTCAAAACTTTTGTAGCTTTAACTTTGTTATCTGTAAGATTTTTGAAATTTTAGGTTATTATCTGAAAGAGAATTAAAAGCACAAAAATAATATACTCTTAGTTCTTAAGACTGAAAGCAACCGTTTATCTTAAAATGCCCATCAAATGCTTTTGGTTGTCATTAAGATGTGCAATTATCAAGTAGCCATGATCTCAAAACAATGTTCATGCAGTAAAAAACAATGATAAGACAATTAATGACATTAGTGACAAGAATTTGTTCTTTTATGTTTAAGAAACTGCCGCTACATAACGAATTCTCCAATGCTGAAATGTTCGTTATGTCGCAGCATTTTCGTGAGCACAAAAGACAAAAAACTGATGTCACCAACGTCATTAATTGATTTCTTGTTGTTGTTTACTAGATTACAATTATTACCCATTGTTTTTGTGATTATGGTTACTTGATAATTGCACATCTTAATGACAACCAAAAACCTTTGATGGGCATTTTAAGGTAAACGGTTGTTTTTTAGGCTTAAGAACTAAGAGTAAATTATTTTTGTGCTTTTTAATTCTCTTTCAGATAATAACCTTTAATTTTTTAAAACTGTTACAGGTAACGAAGTTAGAACAAACAAAGTTAGAAAGATAGGTAAAGTGCCCCTTATAGTCAAGGCTAATTTAAAAAATATTTTGTATTAGTACAGTACATAATAATAAGTACGTATACCAAAATTCAAATCGGTATCTCAAGATTTGTGGAAATTAACAAAAAAATAAAAAATAAAAATTGAACTTTAAGGCCCTATAACTTCTTACTGAAGGGACTTTGTGCTAAGGTATATTGCGTTTAATCGATTTATTAAGATGTAAGGAATCTATGACTAATGGGTGTCCCTAAAAGAATGGGACACCCTGTATATATTTTTGCCGATGACCAAATACTTCTTGCTAATTCAGAAGATTCTCTACAAAAAGGGTGTTTGAGCTACAACAAAAATCATCGAAGAATATAATTTGAATATATCCAATATAAAGACGAATGCTGTGGCGTTCCAAGGAAGTGCACCACTACGATCCAAAATAATAATATACATTATAAATACCTTTAATTTTGTTGGTCTTGGTCGTCCTCGTTTCTTTTTTCCTGGAGGTTGCCAGGACGACCAAGACGTTCCTGGAATGAAGGCATAAGGAAAGCGATGGAAAACCGAAACCTGAACGAAGACATGACTCAGGACAGAGAGGATTGGAGAAAGGGATTGAGTAGGCAGCATTTGGCTGTATAATGATAATGTTACATGTATTGTAATTATCTAGCTCAATATATATATAATATAATTTTCTTGGTTGTCTAATCGCTTACTGGGGCGAGGTAGATATTAATAACAAAGTGCATAAAAGTTTAAATTATCATAATGGCACCATCAAAACAAAAACGTTAAACCACACAGTTCAGCCAGACACCATTATGAAGTTCTACAAAGGTGCTGCAATACCTAGCTTAATCTACGGCAGTGAAGCCTGAATACTAATCAAAGCATCATAGCGTCGAACAGAAACGTATGAGATGCGATTTTTAAAGCATATTACTGGTTCTACACTGGAAAACAGAAGAAGAAATGTTGCCATATGACAAGAACTAAATGTCTACAATGTTAATTAAAAATTACAGAATAAGACAAAAGTTGAAAGATCACGTAGCACGAAAGAACAGAAGCATACTATAAATGAGTGGAAAATCGAGGAAGCTTTTTCATTCAGGAGCAAAAATATTATGCGAATGGCTATCGAATGTTTCGATATCCAAAAACCGTGTAGTCGATAAACACTCCCACTGGACAAAGCTAACGAATTAGCTACTACAGCAACAGGAAAATCTATAACTGATATAGCTATCCGGAAAGAAAGTCAAGCAGCTTGAAACCTACAAAGAAGAAAACACTTAGATAGACTTAAATACATTGTGGTCTGGCGTTCTCAGTTAATGAGAAAGTAGATGGTTGAATGAAAAGCTAGGAGACCTTTACTTATTTAAACAAATTAATACCATACATCATATACAGGCTGATTTTCTTATCATGTAACAACTTGTAGGCAACCCATTATGCAAAAGCATGCATTATGCATTGTGAGAAAGGATGAAGGGTTTGGCCTTACCTCTTGGCGAAAGTTGTATTAGATCGTTTGCCGGCGGGTAAATATCGGCCTAATTGGGCTAACTCGCCGAGAAGGGTCGGGGTTCCAACTACGCTGAAAAAGAATACGAAACAAATACAAAGGGAGACGGCGCCAGGTCCTCGACGGTGCCTAATCCTTGCGTCGGACCTCCTCAAGGTATGAGATAAATCCAGCAGAACAAACAAAATAGTAACGACCAATAAATTATCACAGCTTTTACTCAAATTGGTACTACAGTGTCAGAAAAACACACACACACGCAGTAATAAATACAACTACATATATATACCAAGGCAGGCTATGACAACTAAACACATTAAAATAATTAAATGGGCGCAACATAAACAATTAAAATTTCCTCCACCGGTAACGGAGTTCCGCGAAAAGAAAATTAACAATAACCTAACTGTGTAAGTAATTAATCTGCAAGCATCCTGTGAGGCAGTGTGCGGCAGAACAGAGCTATCCAACAAATCAGTTGACGTCTAACCCGGACTGTCAGCTCAAAATGACTCTATTATAGCATTAAAAATTTCTAAGGGGCGAAAGCACCCGGAATTAATAGCCCTAAATTTGAGGTAGTTTCCTAGAATAAAGACATCAGTACAATCAATGAACGCTTCAATATCTACTTGAACATGCTCTTTAACAATATGATACATAATTGAAATCACCTAAACAAATCACGGAAGCTTGAAATCGAACAAAAGGGTACCGGGTTCTGTTCCCTATACACAGCCGTTTTAAATTTTGCACAAAGTTTCCGAACAAGCAAATGGCGGATAATGGACTTCGTAATAAAGGGGCGAGTTTACCGCAGCCCGACCAACAAACATGGCAAAATCGTGCTACCGCGTAAGTAAATCCATCTAATCAAATAACTAGTGACGCTAATAAAGCACACAAATCGTAATGCACAAAATACCATAATAGCAATTCTAAAAGGTCATACTTATAAATTAAATCGACAAACAATACCTAACTAAATTTCTACAAAGACCTCTCAGGTACCCACGGCACGTGGTGTCGAACTGGTGGACGAGGCAACCAGGCAGATCGCTGGCCATGGAGACGGCCTCGTAATGGGGTGCAGATGAGCCTCGATAGATGTTGCAATGCGGGGAATAGCAGCAGCCTGCAGCCGAAGAGATGAGCGGCACGCCGGGTGGTAAATACTCTACCAGTCCCAGGTAGAATAAACCACACCAATGCGGATAACCATTCAAAGCGATAACACTAAATTCGCAAAGCGAAGAGGCAAAAGTCATTTCGAAGGCGTAGAATTGAACGCTGCGAGTGGTGACGAACAGCTTACGCTCAGTTCGATCGGAGAAGATCCCAACAAAACCGCAACAAAAAAGCGTAGCGAACGCTGGCAGCACCACACAATAGCTCCCATGGCGTTCCAAAGGGGCACTACTTGCCTCACATATCCCTCCAAACTATTAGGACAGCTATAACCATCCCGATCGAAGCAAAAGGCTCCCAGGGCACCAACTTCAGCGATCGAATCGATGGAAAAGAATGAAAATTGGCCAAAGCAGTTCACAATCTCAGGTTATCAAACTGTTCCAAAATTCGAAAAAACGAAGAAAAACTGCAAAGAGTGCAGATGTATTGTGCCAAACTGATAAAGAGTTTGAAACTGATGGTAGTATGGTTGCCTAACCATTCAGTGAAGATTATTGTATTTTTAGAAAATAAATGTAAGTTGCCAAATCTGACTAATTATTTCAAATATTATAAGAGAAAATGACAAAATAAGCGTAACAGCATGCTTCTGCATAGTGGGTTGCCTACAAGTTGTTACGTGATAAAAAAATCAGCCTGTAGTGTTGGCATTCCAAAGATGAACCTGGTGTGTATCGAAGTGAGAGAAGTTATCAGAGGTATTATACTAGTTCTTTCAGATGGTTTAAATAGCTTCATAGAGAATGGGTAACTGATTTTTAAGTCAATAAATAGTTAGCGTGATACTATGATGACAAGAATCTCAAAAATGTCATGCAGTGGCTATAAAAGCAACGTACACACAATTTGCCTCCAAATGGCGTAGTCATAATGTACAAAGCTTTATATAACAGTGTTGACACCACTGAAACTCACCCTCAATACAGGCTCTTCAGATGAGGACAGTGATGAATTTTATTGAGAGTGCTATTAAAAGTAGCTAGTGACATAGCATTTGTAATAATTAATTAATTCACTCCTATATATAGGATATTTGCAAAAATGGCACATTAACTCCATATTACGCTATTAAGGAACACTTCCTAAGTAGGAACAAGATTCATAAAAAAATTCTTTGTATTATATATTTTGACATGGGAGTCCAAAGTTTGACTATTCATTTCTTTAATATTCGGTATTAGGATAGAAAAACCATTACACACTTAAAGCTCATAGTACGAATATAAATACCTATAAATAATTTTGTCATTTAAAAAACAGTTCAGTTAGTTTTGAGGTTAATAAAACCGCGACATATCTTCAAAAATATAACCGAAAGATTATTTTAATTATTCTTTTCTTATTTAGGAAATGCCTCTTAATAGCGTAACATGAAGTTAAACAGCACATTTTGCAACACTCTGTATAGATTAGTGTCTGTTAATATTTTATGGGCATTACAAAAGATATTTATCATTGATACTTACAAGAAATTTTTTTATATTATCTAATTATTAAATTAATATAAGTAGTATCATTTTCTCTTAATTAATTGTAATACTTCTAATAATGAGTATTTGCTCAAAGATGCCTAAGATGAAAATTTGCTTAATTTTTTTATTTTAACTGTATCACTAAAAACTATCTCAGCTTTTTACACTCCCGTTTTCAGTTTTGCATGCTTGGCGGGGCTATATTTGATTTTAATTAAAGCCGGCTTAGTATAAATAAGCCAACAGATGTAGTTTGGTGCGCAAACCACTAGATTAAAAGGGTGGTTTGTTGATATTTACAATTGAGGGAGTTCGGAAAAGAACTCACCCGCAGCTATACCGGGTGACAATGAGACTAGGGCCATGCTTATATCTTCTTTATTTTTAAATTGATTTGGATAAAATTTTAAAACAGGATACTAGACATAATTTATGATTGGCGGCTAGATACAGTCAAAATGGCTGACTTCCGGTTTTACCGGAAATGATACTAACTTTAATTTTTTAAATGGAACACCCTGTATAATTTATGCTTTTCTGAATCTAAGAGTCAAATTACATATAATAGTCTTGCCAAATTTCAATTTTTTTAAACAAAGAAGTTTTTTTTTAATTTTATTTTTTACCATAGAAGGCCTTGACTTGGAAAAATCTATTCTAATTGACTCTAGCAGCTCTTGATAATGGATATTTTATCAATAAAGTAAATAACAAACCTTTAATAAAAGAATATAATTTTCTAAACTCGTTTTTTAAGAAAAAGTCACTTTTTTTAAATGGTACTTACTAAGGTCCAACTTGCCATTAGATAGAAAATGTAATTACCAATCTAACAATATGCATCATGCACTACTTTATCTTTATCTGAAACTAAAAATTAATTAATTAGTTATTTTTAAAAATATTTTATTTAATAACTAATAATACCTAAGCAAATTTGGCAACACTGTTGTATGTAATTTGAGTCGTAGATTCCGGAAAACATAAAACATATAGAGTGATCTATTTAAATAACCAAAGTTAGTGTCACTACACTACACTGTCAGAAGCGGTAGGGACAAGGAAAGTAAACATAATAAAACAAACTAAACACCGAACACCGTGGTTTTGTGAAGAAATACAAGTACTAGCGGAAAGTAAAAGAAAAGCTTTTCTAAAATATAAGCAGTCTCAGACTAACCAGGAATACCAAAAATATAAACAAGTCCGAAATGATGTAAATTCGAAAATTAGAACGATAAAAAAGGACTTCTGGGAAAGATATACAGGGCAATTTGAAAGAGACTTATACTGACAACAAAAACAGATCTGGCGAATGTTAAGAAACCAAAGAAGAGAGGTAAAAGAATATGTACAAACAACTAAAATATCTGACGATCCATGGGTGAAACATTTCAGGACATTATACACATCAGAAGAACTTACAGCACAAGAGACAAATGATGCCATGCAGATAATAGTAAATGTAGACAAAGAAGAAGTAAACAGAGAAATTAAAGCTTTAAAGAATAGGAAATCACCGGGCATGGACGAAATCACGAATAAATTGATGAAATATGGAGGCGAAGCACTGTCACAAGAATTAACCACGCTATTACAGAACATATTTAATACATCAACTATACCAGACGAGTGGAAATTAAGCATCACAATCCCAATTTTCAAAAAGGGTGAAAAACAAACACCCGACAACTACCGAGGCATAAACCTACTGAATACATGCTTAAAAATCACGACAAAACTGATAGCTAGGAAATTAGAAGAAATAATAGAACTGCGCGATGAACAGCAGGGATTTCGAAACAATAGGTCATGCGTAGATGCAATATTTGTAATCAGACAAGTGACAGAAAAAGCATTAGAATTCAATAAGCCTGCTTTCCTCTGCTTTGTCGACATAAAGAAGGCATTTGATAACTTACAACTTCCACAAGTAATAGATACGCTACACGAAAATAACGTACCGAATGGACTGATATCCCTTATACGGAACATATACACTGACAACTATACCCAAATAAAAACTCCTAAGGGGCTAATACCAGACAAAATCCACGTTACTAAAGGAATTAGACAAGGGGATTCATTAAGCCCACTTTTATTTAATATAGTGATGAACGAAATAATAAAAGCAACACTTCAGAGATGCCCTCGCGGATATAAAATGGGAAACCAAGAACTTCGATTAATATGTTACGCGGACGACGCAACCCTTATTGCTGACAACGAAGATGACTTACAGCGCTTATTATTTCAGTTCAATAAATCCTGTGAAAACGTTGGACTACAAGTGTCGGACACAAAGACCAAAACACTAACAATCAGCAAAGAACCGCTACGCTGTAAATTAGAGATAATTGGAAGAATGGTAGAGCAGGTGATGTCAATACAGTATTTAGGTATCGAGGTTACAAGTAATGGAGTCTTGGTAAGGGAGGTAGAACACCAGGCCCAGAAAGCAACAAAAATATCAGCTTGTTTGAATAACACAGTATGGCATAATAAACATCTAAGAAAAGAATCTAAAGTGAGGATATATAAATCAATCATAAGACCGATCATGACTTTGCCGCTGAGACAAGATCAGATACATTAAAGACCAAACAAATACTGGAGACAACTGAGATGAAGACGCTGCGAAAAATAATGGGCGTAACTAAACGAGATCACATAAGAAGCGAGGAAATCCGACAAAGCTGCGAAATACAGAAGATCGAGGAGTGGGTCGAAAGAAGAAGATCAGAATGGAATAGCCATATATCAAGGATGGACGATACCAGAATAGTGAAGAAAGCTCGAGACCTATCACCCAGGGGTAGAAGATCACCGGGTAGACCAAGAAAGAAGTGGAAAGATGTGCTGGAGTAAAACAAGCTATTAGCTTATATAAAAGAAGAAGAAGAAGAAGAAGAAGAAGAAGATAAAGATAAAGTAATGCATTATGCATATCGTTAGATTGTTAATTACATTTTCTATCTAATGGAAAATTGCCCTTAGTAGGTGCCATTTAAAAAAAGTGACTTTTTCTTAAAAAAACGAGTTTAGCGAAATATATTCTTTTATTAAAGGTTTGTTATTGACCTTATTGATAAAATAGCTATTATTAAGAGTTGCTACAATCAATTTTTCCAAGTCAAGGCATTCTACGGTAAAAAATAAAAATTGAAAAAATATTTTTTTTGTTTAAAAAAAGTGAAATTTGGCAAGATTATTATATGTAATTTTACTCGTAGATTCAGAAAAACATAAAATATACAAAGTGTTCTATTTAAAAAATCAAAGTTTGTATCATTTCCGATAAAACTGGAAGTCAGCCATTTTGACTATATCTATCGGCCAATCAGAAATTATGTGTAGTATCTTGGTATACAATTTTATCCAAATCGATTCATAATTAAAGAAGATATAAGCATGGCCCTGGTCTCATTGTCACCCGGTATACTAATATTCTTAAACATGAGTTTATAAAAGTAGTTGAATATATTTTACAATCTACTTATTTTTCTTTTAACTATGAAACATACAAACAGAATCTTGGTGTTGCAATGGGACAACCTATATCTACTACTATTGCAGAATTGGTATTCCAAGGAATGTTATCTGAAATTGTAATTAACTTAAATGAGATTATTAAAAGTGGGAGATAGATCAGCTATAATGAAGTTGTTAAATTACTGAGCTTATTATTGTTCATAAAAAATAACTAGTATCAGTCAACACATATCAATAAAATATATTTAAAAATTTGAACAGATACGTTTCGCAGACAAATATTTCTGCTTCATCAGACAAATTAAAATTAAAATCAAATGAGATCAACATGTGCAAAATCAACAGCAACCAGTATCAATCTTTCATTCATATTTTTCAAGAACATTAAATTAGAAAGATGGTGTTGGCTAGGTATTAGTATTAGTAATAATTTATTGATATGTAGTGACTAATACCGGTTATTTTTTATAAAAGACTAAAAAATAATAATCTCAGTAATTTAACAATTTCCTTATAGCTGTTCTAACTCCCACTTTTAATAATTTGTAATTAAACAGTTGTTAACAGAAATCTTAATTTAATTAAATGAGATTAGTTTTTATAGACGATTTGTAGATGACGTAATTGTTTGTAGTAATAAAAACAAAATGAAGAAAATTTTCGAAACGTTTGATAACTATCAGCCAAGATTAGGATTCACAAATGAAAATACAAATATAAATAAATCTATAAATTTTCTTCATCTGACCTTAACAAGAACATAAAATAAGAAAATTGAAACAAATAGGTATAGAAAAGAAATTAAAACTGATAGATTCTTAAACTATAAGAGACGTGTAATTGATAGCATAATTGATCGTGCAATTTTATTATTTTAAAATAAATTTCATAACGATATCATAAAAATTAAAAAAATATTATTAAAAAATAATTATTCTATTGACTTCATTAACTCCAACATTGAAAAAAGAATAAATAAACTTAAAACTAATAACACAAATAATAATAATTCAACTATCAATTTATATCCTGACTGTTTAGAACAACAATTTCAAAATAACCAAAACATTAAAAATCCATTTTTCATTTCAATTTCATATATACCAAAACTATCACTATGTTTAAGTAAAACATTAACAAACAAAAATAATTATAATATCTCTTTAAAATTACTATACAATTGGAAATAAATTTTTTTAACAATCTAAAAGATAAAACTATAATTCAATCTGAATTAAATAGTGTGTACCAAATTAGTTGCAATAATTGTAATGGTAAATAAATAGGAAAAAAAAACAAAATCTAATGAAAAGAATAACTCAACATAAAAATTCTATAGAAACTAACATTGAAATCCAAAATAAACCAAATACTGCTCTCTCTCTGATCATGCAGTTGATAATTACAATAAATACCTAAAATATTGCAAAGAAAAAGTATTTTACAATAACCCCATATGTATGAAATGACTGAAATAAAAAAAAATGCAATACAAAACTGACATAGATAATCTTCATTATATTTACTATAAACTTCTCTAATTATTCTTATATAATTACTTACGAAAAAAATATTTTTTAAATTATTATTAATATCAAAATAACCTTTACAATAAAAATTTCAAAATTATTAAATTTGCTAGATTTCAAAACTTGACATCTGATATTTAAAAATTTTATTTTTACATAATAATTTTAATTACCATTTCAAACTATATTGTAAGAATTATTGTTAACTTTTTACAACTTTATGCACCCCAAAAAAAATTTAATCAAAGTATTACATATAGCAAAAATGAAATTGCATTAGTTTAATTATCTAACCTAATATCTCATTTTTAATTTTAGTTTATTCTATATTGATATATTGTATTTCTGAAGGAGTCAGCTTAAGCTGATGAAACGTTAAGAAATATATTAAATTAAGAAAAATTGTCTGACTTATTTTCCAAAATCATATTGGACAATACCGAAAGACAGCTGTATTGAACACATATAATTTTAATTATTTAGCATTACTTTTAAGGCAATTTAAAGTAAACTTGATCTTAATTCCATTACGTTAGCATAATCATCCTTATTAAATGTGACACCGTTCTCTACTCATCTAAAAGCAATTATTAACATGCATTTCCAGTTATTTGTCTTTCATATAAAAATATATTCCCAAGTTATAGCCAATCCTGTTTACCTAAGCTCGTTTAACTTCTATATTAACATATTATGATGCATCATTTTACTACATATATTTTCTCCAGTATCAACATTTTAATAAACCATAACCAACCCTGTTATTTTTATTTAATTCTTTAATGATCAATTGAACAGAATAATCTCCGGGTACAACATCTTAACACAGCCACACACATACGAAGAAATGACACTCAAAAGTATAATACTCTTAACTATACCTTATATTCCAGGCATATCTGACAAAAGTCGAAGCAGGACATTTGGGGGCCGCCGTCTGGGCGCCGCCGTTTGGGCGCCGGGCGTTTGGACGCCGGCTGTTTGGGCGCCGTGACTTTTGAGCCCCGCCGATTGGGCACTGGACATTTGGGTGCCGAAATTTAGAAATATTAAAAATAGTCCACGATTCCTCTGTTATTTATTGTAAATATGATTTTTTGCAAGAAATTTCAAATGACATTGTTCACGATGTAATAGATTTGATATAGATGTATCTATTTAAGTAAATTTACAATTACTCCACAAAATGTAACACAATCAACGTACGGCTTAGGTAAAAATGAAAACTTCTGCATTTATAATCTTAAGCCATTCCAGAAAATTATAACAAATATCATCGTGATAGTAATTATTTATTATATAACAAGTAAAATCAGGTTAAAGTTACTTAAGTAGTATACATATAGTCACATAATAAAAAATAGAACTACCATATAATCCAACACCAGTTTTTGTTGAAAACTTTTGCATTTATAATCTTAAACCGTTCCAGAAAATTAAAACAAATATCATCGCCATAGAAATTATTTATTATATAACAAGTAAAATCAGGTTAAAGTTACTTAAGTAGTATACATATAGTTACATAATAAAAAATAGAACTACCATATAATCCACCACCAGTTTTTGTTGAAAACGTTTGCATTTATAATCTTAAACCGTTCCAGATAATTAAAACAAATATCATCGCCATAGAAATTATTTATTATATAACAAGTAAAATCAGGTTACAGTTACTTAAGTAGTATACATAATACATAGTCACATAATAAAAAGTTAAACTACAATATAGTCTACCACAATTACAAGAAGACACTATGTGAAATTACTAAAAATAATTAAGCAACATTATTAGAAGTTTCAAACTATTTAAAAATGTATACCACTGGCGCCCAAACGTCTGGCGGTCAAAAGTATGGCGCCCAAACGGCAGCGGCCAAAGGGCGGGGTTCAAACGACGGCACCCAAACGGCGGCGCCCAAATGTCGCGTAAAGGACAAAAGTATTCAAAACGATGAATACCTTGCGGTCAGTTCTTACAAAAAGTAAACTGTTCAACGAAGAACAGCCAGACCCGGCATCAGTTGTGTTGCTTGCGAGCTTAAGCAACACACGAAACGATGTGAGCAACACACCAGACGTCGGGTGACAACAGACAAAATACATGTCCAGATCAAACAAACAAACAAAATACCTGGCAACGCCGCATGCTGTTGCTGTACTCTTCTACAGTTAGTCAAAATATTCGCAGTGTACCGTTTCAAACATTCTAAGTTCACTGATAGTACGTTTGGTTGTAGTTTTAGGTAGGTACTTGATTTTACATACTTATCTGCGTATCAAATATTCTTTTCAAAGGCCCTGTTGCGCCTAGTATTGAGTATTATCCTTCTCAACTGTTTACAATTCCCTCTGTCTTGTGCATTCCTAACCGATACCAGTCCTGCCACACTTTTTATTTCGTCTCACCACCTTGTATTTCACCTCTCTCTTCTTTTTTTCCGTCCCATGGTATCCAGTGCAAAATCTTGGCATTCCATCGGTCATCTGCTATACGTGGTATATGCTCAGCAAAGTCCCATTTTAGGTTGGCTATTCTCTGTAAGAAGTCAGTTACCTTTTAGTCCGGGAGCCAGTGACCGTTTAGAGTTAGTCATTTCACAAAAGCTGAAAATTTTTCCTAAGCTTTATTTGGTATCACTAGTAAGTGAATGGACCTCCAGCTGGCGTAGTTCCGGGGGGTGTAGCTGCGGCAGCCTCTCACACATGTAAAATAATAATCTATACATATATAAAGGAAAGTCACAACCCTGACTAATCAACGCAGAGCCGAAACCACTGGCACTAAAAACTTGAAATTTGGGTGCACGGTTCAATTTGTTACGTAAGGTAGTGCTAAGAAGGGATTTTTGAAATTCAACCCCTAAGGGGGTGAAAAGGGGTAAAATGTGTTTTCACGAATTCCTCAATATTTCTTACACCCGATAAGATATCGACTTGGTGTTTACTTGCAAAGATTATCAATGTAAATACCTAGAAAAGTATTTTAGGATTTTGCCCTAATCAACCCCTAAAGGTGCAAATTTGGATTGGGGGTGAATTAAAGAACCCTAAGTATTTCCTATGTTTATTGAGTTAGAACATTCTTTTTGGCACATAGACTGATTTTTAAAATATTTAAAAAGGGGTGTAAGGGAATTTGAAAATGTTAACCCTAAAGGGGTAAAAGGAGGAAAAACTGAAAAGGTGTGGGGGGTTAAATTTATTAATTTTTTTCGCCGTGAGTTCCATTTCACAATAAAATGGGTTAAAAGGGATATTTTTAAATTCCTCCCATACGGGGGTGAAAAGGGGTAAAATGTGTTTTCACGAGTTCCTCAATATCTCTTACACCCGATGAGATAGCGATTTGGTGTTTACTTGCAAATATTATCAATGCAAATACCTAGACACTTATTTTAGTATTTTGCCCTAATCAACCCCTAAAGGTGCAAATCTGGATTGAGGGTGAATTAAAGAACCGTAAGTATTTCCTATGTTTATTGAGTTAGAACATTCTTTTTTGGCATACAGATGGATTTTTAAAATATTTAGAAAGGGGCGTAAGGGACTTTGAAAACTTTAACTCTAAAGGGGTAAAAGGAGGATAAACTGAAAAGTGGTGGGTAGGGGGAGGTTAAATTTATTAATTTTTTTCGCTGTTAGTTCCATTTTATAACAAAATGGGTTGAAAGAGATTTTTTGAAATTCCTCCCCTACGGGGGTGAAAAGGGGTAAAATGTGTTTTGACCAGTTCCTCAATATCTCTTAGACCCGATGAGATAGCGACTCGGTGTCTACTTGCAAAGATTATCAATGGAAATACCTAAAAACGTATTTTACGATTTTGTCCTAATCAACCCCTAAAGGTTCAAGTCTGGATTGGGGCTGAATTAAAGAACCCTAAATATCTCCTATGTTTATTGAGTTAAAACACTCTCTTTTGGCATGTAGATGTATTTTTAAAATATTTAGAAAGAGGTGTACGGGATTTTGAAAATTTTAACCCTAAAGAGGCAAAAGGAGGAAAAACTGAAAAAAGGTAGGGGTTGAATTAAAGACCCTTCGTTACTCCTATGTTTATTGAGTTAGATCAGTCTTTTTTGGTATATAGATATATTTTTAAAATATGTAAAAAATGGTTTAAGTGATTTTGAAAAATGTACCCCTAAAGGGGTAAACTATGTTTTCACGAATTCCACAATATCCCTTAGGCCCGTTAAGATATCGACTTGGTTTTTGCATGCATAGCTATCCAATGCAAATGTCTAAAACCACATTTTATTGCCCTAATCAACCCTTAAAAGGTGCGAATTTGAATTCGGGGTGAATTATAGAACCCTTTGTATCTCCTTTGTTGAGTTAGATCATTCTTTTTTGGCATATGGATGTATTTTTAAATCTTTAGAAAACGTTTTAAGGGTTTTTTAAATTTCACCCCTAAACCGGTAAAAAGGGAAAACTGAATAGAAGTAGAAAGTTAAAATTATTTTTCGCTGTGGGTTCATTTCAGTATAAAACGGGCTGATTTTTTTTAGAAATTGCACCCCTAAGAGGCGAAAAGTAGTAAATTGTTTAGCGTATTGAGTGATGGAGGAGGGGGACACTCTAGAATGCATTTGAGATTTAGAAGAAAAAACAAACATTTGTAGTCCGTACGAAGAACGGGCATCTTGCTAGTAATAAATAATTTTTATTTGTTCCTCACTTGTAAACATCAATTTATCAAGTCACTGTATTCACCTTGAAAATGTTTCTTAACTGGCTAGCCAGTAAATTTTTTACTGGCTAGCCAGTTATATTTTACAAGCGTGCTCATAGATAAATGATAGCGTGCAAAGCCAGAGTTGTCTTCCTTAGTATGTGTCATATTGATTAATTTAGTTGCTTGTCAGTTTGACATTTTGAATAAATGGTGAATTTCTAGTTATTTACAAGTGAGGAACAAATAAAACATTCAACAATACACGTCAGGTAACCATTTTTACTGGCTCACGGATATGACAGGCTCGCCTAACGGCTCGCCAGTCATCCCAATCCTATCGCCAGTAAAACCTGTTTTATCTGGCTTGTAATGTTAAATACTATAACAGACGTTGACAGAAAATACCTGATTTACGCCAACTAATTACCAATTATTTTGATAAATGCTATCGAACTTGAAAAGCAAGGCACGGCATATTTAAAAATGACAAGTTTTAAATTAGTATTTTAAAATAAAAATCGCATATAGAATATGATTATTGGTATCATTTGATGAGTAAACTGATACCGCAAAAGCTGACATTTGGTAAACTAATAGTTAAGTTAATAACTTAACCAAAAAAAGCATCCAGCTATATATTTAGTGGGGGGAAAAGTGCCCAGCCGATGCACTGAAAGACGCTGCGCATCCGTATGCGCTTGGGCGCATTGTATCTTTGACTGCATCAGCTGAACCCTTTTACCTCACTAAATATAAAGCTGGATATTTTTTTCGTTTAACTTATTCAATTAACTATTGTATTACCAAATTTCAGCTCTGACAGTATCAGATATCTATACTTTTCTCATTAAACACGTCCATACAGTTATTAGTAGCTTCAGCGTACTTATGCGAACGTTTTGTCCGCCCGTCCGTCCGTCCGTCCGGATCGCCTGTAACTTTCGAACGGCTACAGATATCGAAATTTTGAAAGGGGGCAAAGTTGTTGCTAAGGTCCCGAGCACCTTCATGCGCTATTTGGTTTTGGCTTTCCACTTTGCAAAATTTCCAAGCATTGTAGCACAGTGGCGGTTTGTCCACTTGGCGCCATCTACAGAAGCTCGGTGGTCACGTTTTGAACTACACATTCTGAAGCTACTCGTTAGACCTGTCCTTGAGCAGTTTATTATACTATCTCACAAGTTTTTGAATTTAAAGGGTTTTAGTAAATATTTACACATTTAAATATTTATACATAACATAAACAGTAAATATGTGGACATTAAAATGCAAAAAGCAAATATTTACACATAAAAGTGTAAATAGTAAATATTTAGATAGCCACTTTGTATAATACTGAGCCAAGATTTAATGCAGCAGTTTTATGCTACACCGAATAGCCCAACCGACCGCCACAATTTTTTATTCCCTTTACCAAAGAATAATATCGACGGATCAGCTCTGCCTCCCTGTAAAATTGAGCTGCACCAACGCCAACATTGGCTGCGGACAACGTATATAGCAAATATTTGGGCACACGCTCATCTTCAGGTTCCAACGGCATTACATCCGACTGATTTTCGCTGGGAAGAGGAGGAGAAATTTCATTTCAAATGGTTTCGAGGGTGAGCAGCTACCCTCTTCCCTTGGAGATATAACTATCGATGATGACAAAAAAGTACTGCAGGTTAAAATAATACTGATATATTTCTCTCTCATTTCATTACATTTTTTCATTATTTCAATGTAAATTTTTGATTATTTTCTATTTAATTTTATCTATATATTTTAATTGAAAAATAAAACTGAATAATATTTATAACAATTTTGTTAGCATGTAAACTTTTTTTATAATTCATAATCCGATTTGTGTTACAATTTTGCTCTTGCGTGTTATACGTTTTTATATTATTATCATCTATATCTTTTAATATATTATTATTATATATGTTTACAGATGATGTCAAAGATATTTCACAGATCGACATCAATTGCAGCGGTAACGAAATCGATAATTAGTTGGATGGCAATGAATCCGAAGAAGACCAAATCTAAAAAATTTGTTGATACATTACTTTATTAATTTACACGTATTAGTACACTATACCGGGTGTCCGTTCTCAAAGTCGAACATAGGCGATTAACATTGTATTGAAGGTTTCTGTCGATTCCTGCTCGCCAATTCAACTTACAGGGAAGGTAATAGTATCAATGAAAATATAAAATTATTACGCATCAAATGATACCAATAATAATATTCTATATGCGATTTTTATTTTAAAATACTAATTTAAAACTTGGGAATTTTTACATATGCCATGATTTGCTTTTCAAGTTCAATAGCATTTGTCAAACAAATTGATAATTAGTTGGCGTAAATCAGGTATTTTCTGTCAACGTCTGCTAAAATTATTTATTATTATTTTACTTGCGTGGGAGGATGCCGCAGCTACACCCCCCGGAAGTGCGCCAGCTGGAGGTCCATTCACTTACTAGTGATACCAAATAAAGCTTAGGAAACATTTTCAGCTTTTGTGGTTTTGGTCATTAAAAAAGGTCACTGGCTCCCGGACTATTTGTTTTTATCTGATCCAATCATTTCGTTTTCTGTTTCTTAATGATATTCCTATCATAGGTCTCCCCTTCTTCCTTTTGGTTATTTTCAACTTATTTACTATTTGTTTGATGAGGGTCCATGTCTGTGCTCTATAGGTAAGTATGACAGTAAAGGCAGCATGAATTGGTTAAAAATTTTTGATGTGATGTATTGAGGAATTTTTCTATTATTGAGGATATGTGCTAGTTAACCAAACGCAGCCCATCCTAGTCCTCTACTTCGTTCTATTTCACTGTCTTTGTTAGCCTTTCCTGTTTCTATTTTTTATACAAGGTATACATATTCTTTGACATGTTCTATTTCCTTTCCATTGATTGTTGTTTGTCTATCTTGGAGCTCATTATTTTCGCCTTGTTTATATCAATGCTTAGTCCTATGTTTTCTTATTCTTTTTTTAGTTTTATTATCATTTCTATTAGGTATTTGTTGTCTGCAACCAGAACTATATCTTCGGCAAACAGAATGACTCTTTCACCGTTTAAGTTAATTTCTAGTTTTGTGCTTTGTCCATTCCTTTCAGTTTCTTCAAAACTCTTTTTAGGGCCAGGGTAAACCCAAAGTTTGGGTGATATTGTGATCCCTTGTCTAGTTACTACTTTAATCGATATCTGTTTTCGTGTAGTCCGATTGTTGATTTTGCTTTCTTGTATATATTTTCCAATAAGGTTTTGCACTGATAGTCTATTCCTGTCTTGTATAATTTGTCCACTATTGCCCAGTGTTCTTTTGCTTCAAAGACATTTTCATAACCCACAAATGCCATGTGTAGTGAGAAGTTATATTCTACTTATTTTTAATGTTAACAGATGGTCGCATGTGCTATATCCTGTACGTTTCCATTCTGTTTGTGATTATCCGTGTAAACATAAGGCTTATTCCCCAAATGTATTTTTACAGTGCTGAGTCGCCCTGCCTATACATAATCACTATTGTTAATTTATTCCAGTTTTCAGGTATGGTTTGTTGTTAGTTTGGGTAACTGTTTCTTGTGTTTCTTTGATTATTTTGGCCAGTAGATCATCTTCTCATGCGACTTTATTGTATGCAATATGTAGGACTATTTGGCATGGCTCCGTTTCCATTCGCCGGATTATTTTCGCCGGAATCCGTCACGCAGGAATTCGATTCGCCGGAAGTCTTTCGACCGGAATGCATTTCGCCGGATATCAAGATCGAGGACACTGTACTGATCATGGGGACAACACCGACCGTGGTTGTGAAAAAAAAATAACATAGACTGCAACTAACCTAAACAGGTTAGAACGAGACACAGTACTTTGCCGAATTTCGTTATATGACACGCACCCTACAATCCGGCGAAACGTAATCCGGCGAATAGCTTTCCGGTGAAATAACTATCCAGCGAAACGAATTCCGGCGAGTCGAAATCCGGCGAATGGGAAGGCCACGTTTGGCATCAAACAAATATTTACTAATAATTTTGAAATTTCTGATATTTATTCCTTTTAGAAGTAAGAGAAACTGAAACGGTTGTATCTTATTAATTATTATTCCTCATTATTTTCTTGTTAGCTTAATTACAACTGTTAATTTTTGATACGACTTTGCTAACTGATAGCCAGATGTCAGAGTTCGATTTGTTCACTCAAGTATATAGATTAAGAACACAAAAAATAAATATTTATTCATTCAAATATTTACAACTTACTTAGCCAATATGCCACATGAGTTTTAATGGAAAGCGGTTTCAGGGAGGTTTTAAAACCCCAGGTACTTAGTCAATATGCCTTATGAATTTTAATGGAAAGCGATTTCAGAAAAGATTAAAACCCCAGATATTTAGTCAATAAGCCACATGAGTTTCAACGTAAAATTGGTTATTTATAGGAAATACTGGTCGCAGGAATCAAGTATCACGGACAGGTTCAGGATCCGGGACCAAAAGGGCCCAGAGCGGAAAGCTGGGCATGAACGGCGGACGCAAGTTCCTCTAACCGCCTGAGTTACCTGGTTTTATACCTTACCGGACCTCCTAATCTGGGCTGGATGGGTGATGGGATGCGTGAATCTCGACCGATCGTGTACCCGCGCATAGCGAGGCTTATTGGCGTTATCTTCATCCACGCATCTTGGAGATGCGTTTACCTGATTGTGGCGATCTTTTAGCGACGTCCAAATTCGAACGCATTATAATGTGTAAAAATTCGAATTACGGCCGGCGCTAACGTCACACAACACACGAAAATACGCAAAGATGCCGGCCCTGAGAACAGCATTCAACGAATAGTATAAACCAAAAATAGAAAGGTTAAAATCTCACACAAAATTGTAGGTACAAAACAATAGGACGATTAAAAATTCAAAGCCATTCAAAATGAACGACGCATCTGGGTACACGTATCCAGATTTCATCCTGATCTAACCGAGAAGGAACTGCAAGATCACTTAAATCTAAAATTTAATCGATCAGACTTTATTTGTGAAAAGTTAAACCAAAGCGATGGGAATTACATCACCAGCTCAATCAAAGTTGGTGCACATGAATCCCTAAACGATACCATCTACAGCGAAAATACATGGGCTACTGGCATCGTGGTCAGAAGATATAATTTTTTTCGATCCATGCGCAAGCAGTCTAGCTACTAGTATAAAAAGTGACATTAAAGTAGGGCATGTTAATGTTGACGACTACCTAAGCATCGTTCACATTAACATACAGTCTTTATTAAGTAAAAAAGACGAAATGCAGTTGTTCTTGGAAGATTATAAACCGGATGTTGTTTGTATCACTGAGCACTGGCTCACCGATAACAATAAAGTGTTTTTATCTGGTTACAAGGTAGTTAGCTATTACTGTCGATGTCATACCGTACATGGGGGAGTAGTGATCTACATCAAGGATGAAATTAATGCTGTTGAAATTAAATCTGTTAGGAACCTTTCCGAGGAGCTGCATGTGGAAGGCGCAGCTGTGAAGATCACAGTGGGTGATACAAGTGTGGCGGTGGTGGCCTTATACAGGTCAACGGCTGGTAATGTAGACATTTTCATTGAAAAACTGGATTTAATCTTGAATAATGTTTCAAGTATGTGCAATAACGTTATTTTAACTGGTGACTTTAACATTGACAATATTAGCGATACAAAAAATGTACATAATAAGAATATTTTGAATGACGTTTTTGAAAGTTATGGACTGCTATCTTTGGTAAAAGGACTTACAAGGGTGTGTAAAACTCGGTCTAGCGGTATAGATTATATTGCTACAAACATTAGCCCTAATTATTGTAATGTTAAGGTTTTTGATCCTGGTTTGTCAGACCATTGCGCACAATTATTAACAATTAATTGTGATAATAGCGAAATTGACACTGCATCCCAAAAGGATGTACTTGTACGTGTTAGAAAAATAAGTTTTAGTAATCTATCACAATTTTCAACATTGCTGGGTATGGTAAATTGGAATCAGTGCTTTGAACAGTCAAATGTGAACGAACAATTTAGTTCATTTATTAATTTGTTAAGTATTAACCTGAATTTAGCCTGCCCAAAATATGTTAAAAGGCATTGTAATAATCACAAAAAATGGATTACCAACTAAATTAGAGCTATGAAAAAAACTGTAAAATATTGGTGCGATTTAAAAAATTTGTTAAAAACGGACGACATCAAAACGCAGTTTACTCGAGTAAGAGGAGAATACCGAAAGCTAATTAGATATACAAAGCGTAATTATTATCATAATAAAATTGCAAATTCCCAAAACCCAATGAAGGAAATATGGAAGACCGTAAACACCACTTGGGTCGAAATAATATTAAGACAAATATATCACTATCTACAAACGGTGATGGTAGTGAAATAATTAGAGATTCTTTTCTAGTAGCTAATCAACTTGGAAAATATTTTTCAAGTTTGGCGAAGACAAAGTTGAACTCACATTTTGGCAAACTCTCCAATGAATGTACGGTGAATATACAGCCGCCTTCACAATCTATTCAAATTGTGCCATTTACAGCGCTTGAAGTAAAAACTGCAGCTTCAGAAATTAAAAATAAAGCTAGTAGTGGATATGATGAGATAAATTTAATAATATTTATGAAGGTCATTGATATAATTTTGTATCCACTGACAATTTTAATTAATAATTCTTTTATGAATGGTGTTTTTCCAAATTGTTTGAAAGTCGCTCGAGGTGTACCACTTCTAAAGAAAGATGAAGGGTCACACATGGATGTCACAAACTACAGACCAATATCTGTTCTTTCTATAATTTCCAAAATTATGGAAATCTTAATAGTTACTAGAATAAAAGAGTTTCTTAATAAACATAACTTGATGGCTGATACGCAGCATGGTTATATAAAGTCCACTGAAACGGCTTGTTTCGACTTTATGGAATTTGTAATTAAAGCGCTGGATGGCGGTAAAGTAGCTGCAGGACTGTTTTTTGACTTATCGTGTGCATTTGATTCGGTCAATGCTTCATTTCTTGCTACAAAGTTAGATCACTTGGGTATTAGAGGAATTGTGAAAAATTGGTTAATTTCATATTTAACGAACAGGACAATGGTAGTTGAGGTATCTAACTGTATGTCTAAAAAGTTTAACCTAGAATTAGGTGTACCCCAAGGTTCTGTGCTGGGCCCGCTCCTATATGTGTTGTTTGTAAACGATTTGAAAGACTATTTAAATGCAGAATGCTTAGTAACGTATGCAGATGACACGTCGGTAGGGGTCTCAGCGGGAACTATACATGAATTATTATTGAAAACGGAATTAGTTGCAATAAAGTTTAAAAAATGGTGTGATAAAAACAATTTAATTTTAAATGATGATAAAACTGCATTTTTAATATTTCGTCAACGCAAAACTATTTTTCCTTGTTATATACATGTAAACAATTGTAAAATCACTACCCAGGATACCACAAAACTATTAGGTTTACATATTGATGGTAACTTAACTTGGAATTTGCAAGTTGACAGTGTCTGTAAAAAACTTAATTCCGCATTTTTTGCTATAAAGAACTTAACGTCCATATTATCTACAAACGGGCTTCTTAATGTGTATTATGCGTTAGCGTATCCATTCCTAGCGTATAATTGTATAATCTGGGGTATATCTGTTAACAATAAGAGAGTGCTTGTAAATCAAAAACGCCTTATTAGATTAATATTTAACTTAGATAGATTAGAGTCCTGTCGGCCGTACTTTATAAAATACAAAATTTTAACGTTCGTAGGCATTTATATATATAAATGTTGCAAATATGTATACGAAAGACGGAATAATTTCACAAACCATGCAGATATTCATGCGTACAATACCAGACGCCAAGCCAATATAGTCTTGCCGGTGCATAATCTAACCTTATATGAGAGGGGTCCTGTGTATACATGTAGCAAAATTTATAATCGTCTTCCAAGTGTAATAAAATCTAGTCCAACAGTATATAGCTTTAAATCTAATTTAAAATCGTACCTAACAGAAAAATGCTTTTATTCAATAACAGAATATTTTAATGTGTAAGTGTAAATTTGTGTGTTATACGATTTATTTGTGTAGCAAATTTGTGACGAGTGCATGTACAATTTTTATTTATGTATACCCGCACAATAAAATTATTATTATTATTATTATTATTATTATTATTATTATACCGGGTGTCCGTTCTCAAAGTCAAACATAGGCGATTAACATTGTATTGAACGTTTTTGCCGATTCCTGCTCGCCAATTAAACTTACAGGGAAGGTAATGGTATCAGTGGAAAGATAAAATTATTCCGCATCAAATGATACCAATAATAATATTCAAGATGCAATTTTTATTTTAAAATACTAATTTAAAACTTAGGAATTTTTAAATATGCCATGCCTTGCTTTTCAAGTTCGACAGCATTTCTCAAAACAAATAGTAATTAGTTGGCGTAAATCGGATATTTTCCGTCAACGTCTGTTAAAATTGTCTACAGAAAAATGAATTATTTAAATGAAGAACGAGTGAATGCACTAATGTTAATTGCCTATGTTCGACTTTGAGAATGGACACCCGGTATATAGTATTCCTTGTAAATGCGGAAATATTATATCGGTGAAACATCCACACCTTTAGCAGTTAGAGTTAAAGAACATAAAAATGTGATGAAAACCTATCCATTCAATAAGTCTAAGCTGACAGAACATGCTTGGAATAACAATCACAAAGTGCACTGGCATAACACAAAGATCTTGTCTAAAAAATCGATGTCAACTAAACGTAAAATTAAGGAGACGGCATATATTATACTTTACGAAGAAAAATGCGTGTCCTTCCCAATATTTTTAGACAATATTTGGCTATCGATTCTTAAAGATCAGATCAAGTAAGTTTAGATAATCAACAAACGTCAGTGTCAAGCAATTCATTGGAGGTTGGTGGTTTTCAATCTCCGTGAAAAAAGCTAAGTTTCTTGTTCCTTTTTAATTGTGAATCGTTGATAACGAGGGCAGATTGTCCCTCGAAATGTTCGTTATTTAATTTGCAGAGTGGCGAAATACCCAAATAAGAATATTAATTAAAGACGTTTGCTAATGTTAAATCGTCAAAACTTTGGAAAGTATTTTTCCGCCAATCGTACTAGAACTGACAGATTATTGAAAAAAATTTGTTGAGCAAAGTTAAACATTCCATTACATCAGCCGTTGCTAAGTAATTTACAATATAACTGTAAAGGAATAATTCAAATATTCCATTACATCAGCCGTTGCTAAGTAATTTACAATAAAACTGTACAAGAATAATATTCCCAGTCTAGGCACACTCCTGTGTTGTTGGGCTCGGCATTCGACTCGCCCAACAATATTCACAGTCGTCTGGAAATGTTACGCTTTTCGTCCTAGATACACAATGTACTATTTACATAACATAGAGACATTAAGTACTCATTATGGTCTAAATATTAACTACGGCAAATCAAAAATTGAGAGACGGAACTGCAAACTACGCCCTCTTTGATCGCCAATTGCAAGGTTGTAAACGAGTTAGTTTATCTGGATTCGCTTTTAAAAGCAACGGAAGCTGCAAAATGGAAATTCGACGTAGCATACAACTAGGTTGTGCAGCTATGAGCCAGTTGACTAAAATAAGAAAGGATCATAATTTTTCAATAAAAACTAAGAACCTTTGTACACGCTTTGTTATTCTCTGCATGTTCATATGCTTCAAAAACGTGGGTTATAAAAGCTGCAAACAGATGTCACATTGACGCATTCGAGATGTGATACTGGCATAGAATGCTGAAAATCCCTTGGACATATCGTACCAATGCATACTCGTATGTACTCTATGAAATCCGACCTAATCATCGCCTTTCAAGTCTGACATTGACCAGAATTCTAAAACTCTTTGGCCGCCACGAGACTGTAGAAAAACAATAAATATAGAGTGTTGTATTAATTTAACTTAGCTGCAGGCCAACTTCACGTTCCCATAGTTCTGCGCCAACTTAGGTAAACTGCATCTTTATTTGTACAGATTCTAAGTATATTTACTTGGCACTTCATATTATATCCTAACCTTTCTGATTGTTTATAAAACTATTAACACTTAACTTCGCCTTATCTAATATAAGTTATTTTATTATACTGTTGAAATAACATTTAAAAAAGCTTCATTCACAATGATTTTTTCCTACTCGTTATTAGAAAGTCGGTTTTTTATAACATTTGAAGGCATAAAAAATTTTACATTTCATGCATGTAAGGAACGATCATTACCATGAAAATGCTGCTGTATACACTTCCTGTGCTTCGTTTGAAATCGAGGCACAGAAAGTAAAACAATATCTATACGTCCTTGGTCAAACTTGCAATTAATAATTTTTGTCTAAACAAGCTTATAAGTACTAAATTATATACTGTTCAACAGTTTTTAAACTTATTTAATTAAACTCCGAGAAACAATCATGTGTATAACGCGCATGGAAAGTCATTTTCTGACCTCGTGCTCTTGCAACCCTTACTACGGTCGGGTTGCAAACAATTACTCGGTGCAGCAAATTGTAATTTCTACGCTCATTGTACAAATAACTATTGTTTGAACCCAGCCTTGGCTTTTAGACCCATTACATTATCTTACTAAATATACAGAACGCATTGACTTACTCCACATTTTTACTGAAAAACTTTTGCTACCTTTCAGTTCTCTAATGGAATGAATTGCTCTGGTAGGTAGGGAAAAATCTCGGGATCACTCTTTACAACTCTAATCAAACTTTATTAAAACTTTGTAAATTACAGTGTCTTCCTGTCACTTCGCTGCACATTGGCACCTTTATATGGCAATAACATGTTGGAAAACCGTGCTTAAGGGCTTCCTGGGTAGATTCGAATGTTTGCTTCCGAACAGAAACCATTTTCGAAAAGAATCGTCTATATAAATCAAACGGTGTACAGTGTACACAATACCAAGACACTTCGCAAGCAGCGAATTAGGGCAGGCTCCAATAGCGGCTAAATTGGCAGCATGTGGGTCACGTCGTCCTGGACAAGGAAGTCCTCTCTAAATTACAGCAGGGCACATACGACGTATTACTAATTGAGTTTTCCACGTAAATAATCGAGTTCACCCTTTCTCACTCTTTATAAACATCACTGATACAATACCTTGGCGGTCAATCTCGTTAATTCCTTTTACGTCAGGCCTGGCCTTCGGAAGTTTATTTCGTTAGAGAAATTAGAGCTCGCAGGACGTAAAATATTAAATTCGGTCCTCCATAACCGCGCGTTGTAAGTTATCTGCTAATTTTGCATTTCAACGAAATTGCTTTTTAACTCGACCCGGTTTCTGAGTGTGTAAACTTCGGGGGAAATGTTTGCTCAGTGTAATTTTTAAAATGTGCGCTGTGTGGCGATAATGTGGGTTGCTGTGAAACTTGGCATAAATTCAACTTCAATGTTCGACGACTACTACATTAAGTACTGGAAACGAGTAACTAGCTGAAAGACTAAATTGGATGGAATTGGAAGCCTTTTATGACATTTTGGCTTGTTTATCTTTCTCTTAATAATAAGAGCATTCTACATTACTATATGAATACAGAGTACCAGTATAAGGAATGTAGTGTTACTCACTATCTTTAAGGTTAACTGCTCTCAACAAAATAAAGAAAAAGGGTTACTGCGTTTTGTGTAGGAAGTAATAGAATTTCTCTGGCTAAATTCTACTACATTATGTTAACGATTACCGTTTGTATTATTTGCAAGTAATTGAATGTACAGCAACAAACAGTTTATAAAAGTGGTGTAGATTCATTAGTATTTTAGTAGCCAAAACGAAAGAAAAAAAAATACCGAGCATACTGTGTTTACAAACTACTGGGACAAATTGTTGCGTCGCCTTCGTTTTCCATAAATATGGAAATATTTCATTAATGTCTCAGTTTATACACATAAAAAGCTGCATATAAATAACGCCTTAGGCCTTCCCCTAATGAATATAAAATACACAACCTACGAGTAAACAACGGAGTATGTCGGTGTCATATTTAAGCTCAAACAATATAAATGCAAACGACATGTACCCCACTTTGCATAAGTAGCACAACAAATGTTTTCAGCTGCATCGTAAAATATAACGATGGCTAATTTCAGCAAGATTCGTTTCAAACCTCGAACGGGAAGGGGTAGGTCGGTATTTAGTGCCACAGCGCCAGGCGGTTACTAGATGAAATTTCCAGGTTATTTACACCTATATGAGAGTATAAACTACTTCAGGCAGATGTGAATAGCATGCCATTTAGTGGATACCAGACCAGCGATTGCACCCTCCCACATATGAAGGATAAGTGCACTGCAGGATAGTGAATAATTAATTATTAGTTCTTTTGGAAGATGTGGCAAGGCTTATACATCTACTTGTAATATAAGATTGAACATTTTCCAGTAAAATTTTAAACTGTTAAAATTTATTTTTCACTGTCTAGTAGTCATAGAAGAGGTCTATGGTTTTTCATCAGAAATATTAATATGGTGTGTTCATGATGAAGCGATAATTTAATATTCATATACTGCTCCCGTTAGCTGTGATACAAAAAATATGTAATGATAGGTCGAAATTTATTTAACTGCTTACTTTGCCATTAGGTTTATTCAACTAAATATGCATATTTCAAGACTTGTGTTTTCATAACAATAAACTATTTGACTCCAGGGGCCTATTGCACTAATACAATACCATTCAATCTGAATTCAAAATTATCACAGAGTTGAATGTTTAATACTTTAACGTGGCTTCGCCTAAGAAAACGACTTCTTGGTGATGTCAAAACACTAAAATCAGATGGAAATGAATACAAGTAAAATCATACCTCATCTTATTATCCCGTTAGCATCACTTTTGCCACTATTTAACATTCACGAGGCTTTGACCTCTAAGGAAAAATGGCTGCATTCAGTTAGGAGTTGCAAAATCTCAGCAAAAAAACCTCTTGTTCGCCTACTTGAAATCCTAATTTTTCGCTGGCCAACTTCTTATCAGCCCTTTATCTCCTTCGTTGGCTACCAGGTGCGTAGAATCGTAGCTCACTAAATTCTCCCGTTGCTTTTAATTCTATGTTGCAAGTAAACAAAGAATATTGTGACAACTCGCACTGTCCCAGCTTGTTGCAAATATTAATTTTAATCTGCTTCTATAATTACTGATAGCTCCCATATAAATGAAACACAAGTAAGCATTTACACAACATTTTATTCATAACCCAATTCTTTTAACATTAAAAACTGGCAATTGTTCATAATAGTCCTCGCTTTTGTTTTCCTGATATAAAAATTATCACCTTATATGGCATTAACTAAATAGATTAAGAGAGGGGAGCAACTCTTCAAATACGTGTAGAGCAAATTCTATTATTTTTAAACAAATACCTCGACACAACTTTGATTGGATAATAAATTTACCCCTCTACTAAAATTAAAACACAAATGTCAAAATATATTAAATAACCGCCCTGCTTTAAAGTCGATACTATTTAAGTCCGCACAATTCGCGTATGTACACGCATTCCTTAAGCAGCCAATTCTCACATACCTGTAACAAATCGCAGTAGCAGTATAATATGGGTACGTAATAGTTATTCGGGATTAGAATGATTTGAAAATGCTGAAACGGCAATTTCAGTGCAAGGAATGCTCTACTACAAGGGAATTTTCATATACAATACCGCGAGCGGTCGACGAATTGCCGAAAATTTTTGTCAAAGTGTATGAGTGTATATTGCTTCGATATAAATTGGTCGAGTGCGACAGCACGAGACCAATTTTGAAGCAATAAACACGAATAAACACTTTGACAAAAATTCATGCAATTCGTCGGCTGCAAGCGGCATTTGAAGGACTATTCAACGAACAAAATAGACATTTCCTAGTAATTAATCAATTTTATCACGTCCTCTTTGAAAATAAAAATCTGTTGACGTAAAATAAATTGTTTGTCGAATTTGACATTTCTAATATCATATTTGATTAATTTTACAGGAAGTTAAATAAATGTCACAGGAAGAGAAAAAAATTGTCATTAAAACTCCGCTAGCGGAATTGTTGCACAATTTTACGCTGATTGGTGGCAAATGACATAAATACTAAATTATGATTGGTGAATAGTTAACTTGAAGGGGGTGAGTTGAATAGTCATTGAAAGAACAAACTTGCATTTATTCGTGCAATAATTTGCAAGAGAGCTGTACCCGCTGCTTTTTCGTAAAACCTACAGAATTGCGGAAACAATCCTACACGATTACTTTAAACGACAAAGTTGCGTCGAAAGCAGGTAGTCGATTATATGGGGCATATCGTGTTGACTTTACAATCTCGCAACAATCTTCTATGTCTCTTGAAAAAAGTCAGGTATTCGTTCGTTCTATCTTCAATATTTCAGCAGCTAGCGTGCCTGATTCAACTTTATTATCAAGCAATTTTCTAATTGTTTCTTCTCCTCTAATGTGGGCTAATTTGTAACGCTAGCTCCCGTTTCAATTTGATTAATTCAATATTAAATAATATATGCAAATTGAAACGTCGCCGACCTTTAGCGTTATCAAGAACCCGGCGTGTCCCAGGAAGATAAGATAGCGCAGACCGCCCGTGATAACAGCGGGAACAAAGGCGAACCGTGTGCCGTTCCTCCCCACCTAATAGCTTTACAAAGCATATAAAAGGACTTGCACGGCTCATTTAGAGAGAGATTACAGATTTTTCCTCCAGCATTCATTCCAGCAAACACCTAGTTCCCGATTATCCCCCCAGTCCTTTATCCTGTCCGGTCCAGAGAGTTCATCCGTCGACTCTGCCCGTACCTAAGAAATCCTGATAGCTAGTTCAATTTAGTGATTCCGCAGGAACGTCTGAAACGCCAGCTAAATTTCCCTGTAGAAATCCTGATAGCTAGTTCAATTTAGTGGTTCTAAACGAACGTCTGAAACGCCAGCTAAATTTCCCTGTAACCATCCTGATAGCTAGTTCAGTTTAGTGGTTTCGAAAGGACGTCTGAAACGCCAGCTAATTTTTCCTGTGAAAATCCTGTACCGAAATCCGTTTGTAAATAGCAATAAATAACGTAATATCTGAAACCCAGCTCTCTTGGCATTTTAAATTTGGCGCTTGGCTATTCAAGCAGAATTAGAAGCTACAAGCTATCTAATTAGAATTTACCTGTGTTAATCCTTGAGAATTGCAGCGGCCCTCCTGCCTGGGAACTCTGCGGACCAAACCGACATTCTCGCCAGAGATTACACCTGGAGGCACCGGGGTTGCTAACCTCGAAAATCACATCGATTTGGAGTTTCGATCTCCGAACGAAGCCCCATCGGGCGGCGAATTTCTCGGAATATTTCAAGAACAAACTGTAGTTACACGTATAGGGTGAGAACTCGCGTTAACAGTTTTAATTTGTTGTTTGTTGACAGAAACCAGAACCCGCAGATTGGAAAACTTGACAGACTGCACGGCGCCACCATCAGTGCGCAGCTCGACGCCGAACGAGAGGTGCCGACAATTCTCGACGCTTTTGAAGCGGAGCGTCTATGACGTCGGCAGATACTCCCATCACGGATGTGACGCGGGTTGCAGCAGCAGCAGGAACCAGCAACATTATCTCATTACCAAAATGTTAATTTGAGCAATATACATCTCATTTATTTAAATTACACGAACATTTAATCTTGTATTATAGTTACATAAAATAAATTATTATACAGGATACTCCGTTAGTGTGTTTTGCTTATTTATGGTATATCTGAGCGAACGATTGAACCTTTCTCCGATTTATGAGCTATCCCGTGGTAAATAAATATTACAACCCTTATAAGCAGAGTCAAGTATTACAAATTTGCCACATCTTCCTCTGGATCTCCGGGAAATTCTCTTTTCGCCATAATTTATTAATTATTAGCTTTGTTTATTCAAGTTGTTTGAGAAATATTATTTGCATCTCTCTAAAGTTTTCTTGTCATCACATAGGTTTTCTTTCTTTATGTTTAATTACCGTCGTTTGTGCTTGATATTCCCTTCTGATCTTTAATATCTGGTAGCATCTCTAATTTGCTTGTCTTGGTGAAAATGTTTATATTATGGATCTAATTAATATTCTGCTTTCGATTTTTCTTCCTTTCTATTATTTCCATCTCAAACCCTTTTCTTTTATTTATCTTCCTTTTCTCTTGTTGGTCGGTCCACAAATCTTCGTCGTTTGTCTTGTTGTCTTTTTAGTGCACTTTTACAGTACTCGTTAAATCAGTCACTCCTTTCAGTTTTCATTTTCTTTCCTGTTACTGCTCAAGCTGAACTGATTTGCTTCGCTTTGACTTTGGGGCCACGAGCTTAACCAAATCAAAATATAAACCTCTCCTTCTTTTGTCATTTTCCCGCCAAATATATAAGCCGTCGTTTAATTTCTAGGCTATTCTAATACTTTCTCGATTATGTGGATGGCTCTACCTATCACTGATATTTTTAAAGTTGCTGTGTTTAGATTTGACAATAAAATACAAGTTTAATTTTTTTTTAAATCGATATAAGGAAATAACGAATGCATTAGTTTGGACTTGCAAATTACTTGGTTAGAGGTAGACAAGCGTATCTCAGAGATTAAAGATTCAACAGATACTTACGAGAATATATATAGTAATGGTTTTAGTGTAAGGGTTTAATAACATATTAAAAGGATATTAAAATTATTAGTATGTATTTGGTAAAATAATGAAATAGAATTTAAATTTAATTGAACGATGCAATATAAGAAACAGAAAGGTTCTAACATAATTTAATTATTATATCAAATAAATTGGAGGATAAATATCAAATACCTATTCGAGAAATATCATTCAAATTAGTGGGTGTTAAATAAATATGATACAGATTAATAGAGTGTTGGAGTTTAAAAATATGCTAAAACAATACCACTACGTAGATATTTATTATTAAAAAAATTTACAAGTAGTTGCTGACTTAAAAAGATCTAAAAAGTTTGTAAGCTGCTGAAATTTCAAAATAAACCCTTTATTACATGATTTTAAATCTATTTGGTATGTGAAAGGTTGTATAATATAATAAAATGATCGAGGAGAGTATAAATGAAATTTTAAAAATAATTTCATATGAAGATGTTATGGAGGAGAATATGGTGAGAGTACCATATGTTAAACAGTTATAATCTACAAAAGCAATTTCTGGAATTGAATGTAGGATTGAGTTTATTGTCAATTAATTACGTTATATGAATTGGATAACGGGGACTAACTTTACTAAAAGTAGCTTACATGGAGTTTCATGGCAGATTGAACGTCTTGTGGTATAGATAAAAGGGTTTTCATCTACTGGAATTGCACTTCGCCGAGCTTGTTATTGAAGTGACGTTTTGGGACTTGCTCCTAGTAAAGGTTGGTGGTACTAGATTGTCAACGGCTTGCGATTTTGGAAAGAAGGTGTGGCGGTTTGCTTCTGGTCAATCTTGACAATTCTGTTGGAGGAAATAGCAGTTGTGTGTTCGTATTTGGCTGAGAGGTATTTGCGATTCCTGGTGGTTGATTACATTCATACTAGGATTTGTGTGGACATTGGGAGACTTCTGTGAGGTTACTGGATGCCTTTTGGATTGGTAAAGGAGCAGAGGAATGCAACCCAGAATGAACAGGCGTTCCGCCTTACAAAAAGAGAAAGAAGAAGAAGAAGCAAAAAAATGAATTTTCAGGAATAAAACAGTTTTGAGTATGCGAGAACCCGAAATGTGTTTCTTAAAAGTAAATTTTTCCAGCAGAGCTAGAGATATTTAATAACGTTGATAATTCAAAATTTATGAAAGGGTAAATGGGTTACTTAAATTCACTATAAAAGGGAATTGAGTAAAAATAAACTATAGTATAAGAAAAGTCAAACGTAATTGCTAAAGCATAATAAACATTGTTATAACATAAAACCATTTAAATACATAAATACCATTGCAACATAGTCAATTATAACAATATATTGCTATAATGTTGTACCCAACGATGGTTTATTCACTCAATGTTAAACTGCAATTCGCCCCACGTTGTTTGCCAATTTTTTCTATGCCCCTTACCTTTTCTTTACTGATGCTTTTTAGTTTAATTTAACTAACTCGAGTAGAGCAACGACTATATAAACTTTTATGATATTATTTTCAGATTGAAACAAATTTCTGTTTAGATGAATTTATGTAAAATATATGCCCCTTTATATAAATGATAAATTATTAAGTTTATTAATTTTGATAGCTCCAGTAGAATAACTACTCTGTTTGGTGTTCATGCATTATCAAAATTATTACTTGATAGTTGATTAGTACAATGAGAATTGCTTCAAAAATATGACAGTTTTACAACTGTCAACGCCAAAAATTATGAACGGGTCAAGTCAGTGGAAATCATATTTTTACAATTCTTATCATTTTAAAAAAACATGGAAAATGTAAGTAGTACTTTCAAATACCTTATTCACGTTATTTTAAGTTATTGCTCTTTTAGATCGTTTAACAAATACCTGCAGTTACTTCATCAATCACTCCTACCAGCTTCCTCGTTGACTCAAGCGTGTGCTGTCTGACCACAGATGTTCCGGTACGCCCATGCAAGTACAGCCCCTTAACTAATTGCAACTCCCGTCGCTGTTAATTGCTCCTTCGTAGCTTCAATGTGAACACCAAACTGCAAACTCCCGGGCTGCAGAAATCGCCTTTCTTTATACTGCGTGTCAACTGCCTCCAAGTTCAAGCCAAGTGTAGATGTAATTAACTACCAGTGACTGCAATCCCTTTTGTCCAAATACGACAGGATACTTCTCAACTCCCACCAAGAAGCTCGATAAGGTCCACAACCAATGACTACAATGCCTTCTATCCATATCTCACAAGATACTTATAACTGCCAACAAGAAGCTGGGTGAGGTCCACCACCAGTAGTTGCAATGCCTTTTATCCAATTCAGATGTAACCAATCAACAATAAAATCAGTCCAGCATCCTCTAATCCGGAATGGGACGTTTCGCCGTCGCCGTTTCGCCGTCGCCTTTTCGCCGTCGCCATTTCGCCGTCGCCATTTCGCCGTCGCCATTTCGCCGTAGACTATTTTACATTTCCGACTTAAAAAAACACTTTTTCACTTATATATATCTAAGCAAAACACGGAAACAAAGTTTTACATGTTTTAAATGATACATGTTCGAAATCTCTAATAGCTTTAAAATATTATTCATATTTATTTCCCATTAGCACGTTAAAGGTTATTACAGTTACACTTCTTATATGCATTAAACCGCCTGATTAGTTGTTGATGGCAATGAGCATACTTGTTACTTTTTGCTAATCCTTTTATCATGCACATGGTGGTCATTATAATGATTTGGTTTAGAGAATTCCCTTTAAGGTAGTATGGCCGTTATGATGATTTTAGTGATCTGCTCTTTTTTCAAACTTTACATTTTTATTACATTTTTATTGTGTATTTGCGGTAGGTGATTTTCCAGTTGAATACTTCTGAAATGGGTTTCTTTTGTTTTTTCTTCTATTTTTTAATTAACTCCTATTTGAAATAGAACACCCACATAGGGTATATTATTACATTTTTGAATTCAGCTTAAACTTTTAGAGAAAATTTATCTTTTCAACTAACGCTCTATTTTGTACCGTTTTTGTAGAATTTGTGATTTCTGAAAATTTTTGACAAATGCTTAAAAATTAAAAATAAAATTTTTGGCTAATTATAAGATCACTGTAAAAGGAAGTTGCGTGAGTGTATCACACCAGATTTTTAACTCAACTTCAACAACTTACATCTCGCCTATTATACGTTTTCGATATAAGTTGATTAACGTTTTCCGCTTTATTTTGAAGTGTTCTGTGTATTCCTAAAGTTTCCCAAAATAAATTTGAACCACCCTGTATATATGTGACATTACAATTTAAATATTACTGTATACTTGCTGTTTAAGTACAATAGAAATTATTAAACTTATTATGCATTTTCTTCCGGCAACGGAGTACAATTATATTATTAAGTTAATAAATTAATGTCCAAATAAATAAAGTGAAGGTTGCATTACATTAAAGTATAAAAATAGATTAAAGTATAATTATTTGGCTGCACGGTCTTTGTTCAGCTTTCAAGTTGACGGAGAAATGGTCGACGGCGAAACGGCGACGGCGAAGTGATCGGCGGCGAAGTGGCGACGGCGAAATGGCAGACGACGAAATGGCGACGGCGAAACGGCGACGGCGAAACGGCGACGGCGAAATGGCGACGGGCAAATGTCCTAGACCCCTCTAATCCAATTCAGGTGTAAATTTTAACAACGAAGCCCAGACTTCCCATTAGCAATTCCAAAAAAGACTATTTTTGTAGATTGCTGCAATTCAATTTCTCCTTGTACTACTACCATACCATTTTTCCTTCATTAGTCCATCATATTGTCGCTGCGTTTTCTTTAAATTTCACCTTTTTTACATCTCGTTAATTTACCATGTAGTATACCGCTTTCATTTAATAAAATGGGTTTTTAGTATAAAATTTTGCTTTTAATCAAAATACGTTTATATTTTTAGAATCAAACATTTTTTATTCTTAAAATTAAAATTCACCGTAGTAATACTAATACATCCATTTTTTCAGAATAAACACTCCTAGAATACTTATTAGTACAATTTATTTATATTTGACACTTTAAATTACTTTTATTTGAAATCGGCAGTGAAGTACGTCGAAATCGTCATTAAAATACGAGAAATCGGCAGTGAAGTAATCCATTGTTTTACGACTTTTTTGTAGGTGGCGAGGCGACAGATAAACGTCAATCGACCGAACATAACCTACAAAAGTTGGTTAAAATGTTGTAATTACACGATTTCTCGATTTCAAATAAAACATAGTGTACACCTCGGCACTGAAGTTCCCTTTTATCCCTCATGTGGTTTATTTGCCTTGGCCCTACGGGCCTCGGCAACTAAATCCACATTCGTGATAAAAAGTTATACTTCAGTGCCTTGGTATACAAACTACTATTATTTGAAATCAGCAGTGAAGTACGCCGAAATCGTCATTAAAATACGAGAAATCGGCAGTGAAGTAATCCATTGTTTTACGACTTTTTTGTAGGTGGCGAGGCGATAGATAAACGTCAATGGAGCGAACATAACCTACAAAATTTGGTTAAAATGTTGTAATTTCACGATTTCTCGATTTCAAATAATACATAGTGTACACCTCGGCACTGAAGTTCCTTTTTATCCCTCATGTGGTTTATTTGCCTTGGCCCTACGGGCCTCGGCAACTAAATCCACATTCGTGATAAAAAGTTATACTTCAGTACCTTGGTATACAAACTACTATTTCAAATAATTATTCGACCTGTCTTTCACCTTTTCAAATTATAGTTTATTCTGATTACTATCTTATCTCAATTATGACTTGAACTCTTATATTACCAAACAACGATTCTTACTAAACCCAACATTATTTAACTTATTATTTAATCCATGTTAGAACCTTTTTGTTAAAATCTTAATTCTATTACTGAATTTGAATTTAAGGCTGTAATGTATTTAATAAATTTTTAATAATTATGCTGATCTTTTACTACTTAAATTCATCTTTGTACGTCTTAATAATTAGCTATTTTTTTTATTAATTTATAAATAATCTCATACCTAGGGATTAACTTTCACAAACAAACTAGCAGTCTTGAAATGCTACCACAACAATATGCCGGGTAACAATGTGACCAGGAACATGCTTATATCTTCTTTATTTATGAATCGATTTGGATAAAATTTTAAATGAAGATACTAGACATAATTTCTGATTGAACGATAGATATAGTCAAAATGGCCGATTTCCGGTTTCACCCGAAATGACATCAACTTTAATTTTTTAAACGAATCACTCTGTATATTTTATATTTTTCGGAATCTACGAGTCAAATTACATACAATACTGTTCCGAAATTTAAATTTTTTTAAACAAAATATATTTGTTTCAAATTTTATTTTTTACCATAGAAGGCCGTGACTTGAAAAAATCTATTCCAATTGACACTAGAAACTCATAATAATAGCTATTTTATCAATAAGGTATATAAACAACTCATAATAAAAAAATTAAATTAGCTAAACAAGCTTTTTTAAATGGTACCTACTAAGGAGAATCTTGCCATTAGATAGAAAATGTAAGTTTGCTGGTAAGTTAACATGTTTAATGTATGGATATAAATTTAAACATTGTATTTTTACAGAAAAAAAATCGTGTGCCTTTTAAAAATACCAAATGTAGTGCATTCATAATTTTAGTTCAGATGAAACTAGATACTAAAAATACTAGGAAAAGGAATGCTTTTATACAAGTACTAGCTGGCCCGGCAAACGTTGTTCTGCCCAAAAATAATTAGTCTCTGAAACCCCGTTTCACCACTATAGTTTTAATTTTATGTCATGTCCATCGTCTTGGAGTAAATGCCATTTTCGCAATCAACGTCCCAAAAAACCTCAATAACGACACCCATATCGATTGTTTAGGCATATTTACCAAATTTCACCCCCTAAGGGGTAGCGGACCCGACAGACGTTGTCCTGCCCGAACGTTGGTTTGCCTGGTATTAGCGGGTTCAGCAAACGTTTTTTCGATATTCGAATTTTCGATTTTTTTCATTTTAAAAAATATTGGAGGTGGTGGGGGGGGGGGGATAAAATTTTGGGGTTATATGTTCTGATATGCGAGTAATCTTAAAAGCAATTTTAAAAAATCGTCAAAAAATAAAAAAGAAATTCCTAGAACCCGATTGCAGCGCCACCTACCGGGTCCAATTGTGAATATAAACCATCCAGGGGGCTCACTTAAACACACACAAAAATTCATCAAAATCGGTCCAGCTGTTTAGGAGTTCAGTCACATACACATGTACAGAAGAATTATATACAGTGTGGTCCATTAAGTGTGCAACAAATGGGAAATTTTTTTATTAGTTGTACAATCGAAATTTAAATATTGCCAAAAGTTAGTGCATGTGCGATAACCATATCAGATGCCCTTAGAATGGCTTCAAGTCAAACAATATACAGGGCAGGGCAAAAAATATGAAATTCGTTCAAGAATAAAGTCACCTTATTTCAAAAAATATAGCAAAATTTTATTGAGAAAAGTTGTTTAGAATTAAAAGTTATGCTCAAATACAAAGTCACGGCCTCCTATCGAATTTTGATTCTTTTTTGGAAAATTTTGTATTACCCCCGTACGATACATATTTTTATTATTTTGATTTTATATGTATTTAAAGTAGCCACAACCAGATCCCTTTTAAATAACTTTTAGCAACTTGAAGCGTATTTGTAAAATTTACTTGGATTTATATTTTTTTAGGTAAGCGTCCACTTCATGTTTGTTGCAACGATATTTAACAGAACTTTAGAATTTCGCAAATATTCTTTTTAACAAGGCAAATGCTTTACTAATAATAATTTACATATGAAAAACTCTTAATAAAATCAAAATAATAAAAATATGTATCATACGGGGATAATACAAAATTTTACAAAAAAAGAATCAAAATTCGAATAGGAGGCCGTGACTTTGTATTTGAGCATAACTTTTGATTCTAAACAACTTTCCTCAATAAAATTTTGCTATATTTTTTGAAATAAGGTAACTTTATTCTTGAACGAATTTCATATTTTTTGCCCTGCCCTGTATATTGTTTGACTTGAAGCCATTCTAAGGGCATCTGATATGGTTATCGCACATGCACTAACTTTTGGCAATATTTAAATTTCGATTGTACAACTAATAAAAAATTTTTTCATTTGTTGCACACTTAATGGACCACACTGTATATAAAGATTTTCATTTTAAAAAATATTGCGGGGCGGTGGGGGGTGAAATTATGGGGGACCCGACAGACGTTGTCCTGCCCGAACGTTGGTTTGCCTGCTATTATCAGGTTCAGCAAAGGTTTTTTCGATTTTCGAATTTTTGATTTTTTTTATTTTAAAAAATATTGAGGGTTGGTGGGAGGTGAAATTTTAGAGTTATATGTTATGATATGCGAGATATCTTAAAAAAAATTCAAAAAGAAATTTGTCAAAAAAAAAATAAAAAAATTCCTAGAACCCGATTGCAGCGCCACCTACCGGGTCCAATTGTGAATCTAAACCATTCAGGGACCCACTCAAATACACACAAAAAATTTCATCAAAATCGGTCCAGCCGTTTAGGAGGAGTTCAGTGACATACACACGTACAGAAGAATTATATATATAAAGATAAGTTCTGTGTGATTTATTTTATTTTACGATATACAGGGTGATCTTTAAGTTGATTCTTTCCTTTTACCAGGATATAAAGCTTAAAAAATAAGCATTTTATTTCATTTACCACTTTTGCAAAATATCAAAACTAACGGAGGTACAGGGTGTTAAAGTTTCAAATTAAGAACTAAAAAAAGAACAAAAACGAAACTAAACTTATCTAACTTAAATGATATGTTCAAAATTATCACCATTCGCTTCTACACATACGTTTCGAATATAAGAGCGATGCGGTAGTGGCATTTTGACGACACTCCCAGTAAGTAATAAGCATATTCACTAATTCATTATTTTGATAAACATGAGCAATTATTTTAGCAATGACATTAATAAAATTACAATGGAAAACTAGTTGACAGGTCATTGCTCGACGACAGAGATAAACAAAACTAACATTGTCCAGCCGCCTTTGCGCTAAAGTTTAGTTTTTAATTTGAAACTTTAACACCTTGTATCTCCGTTAGTTTTGATATTTCGAAAAAGTGGTAAATGAAAAAAAAATCTTATCTTTTTAAGCTTTCTATCCTGGTAAAATGAAAGAATCAATTTAAAAATCACCCTCCACTATGTGGAGTTGATAAGAAATCAACATAGACACACCTTAAATATAACAGAAACGCTGCGTTTTTTAACCGCCGAAGCAGATATGAAAAAGCCGTTTTCCAATATTTAATGATCGAATGGGAATTGCTGAGTGGCAAAAATTCTATGAAAAATTACTAAAGCTTGATGAACTCAATGTAGAAAACACTTTAGCTAGTGGAAGAACAAATCCAACATCAAGAACTATTATTTATTGGCATGACCAGTAGCTGATTCAAAATTTAGGCCCTAGAAGAGAGGACTTATTTAATTGAGGTAGATATAATTGTATTCCTTATTGTTTATTTAGCTCCTAATATAATCTAATAATACTATTTTGTAAGATCAAATTTTGAACTAAGTCATTCAAAGTTTTTAGAAATTTGTCCATAGAAGGTGAAAATAAGAGATGACGGGACGGAACGAGACGAGAAGGGACGGGCAGGAACGGGAGGGGAGGGAACGGGGCGGGACGGGTCGGGAATGGATAGGATGGGAGGGGGTAAGGGAACGGGGAGGGACGGAAAGGGACGGGACGGGGCGGGACGGAACGGGACGGGATGGGACGGGACGGGACGGGACGGGACGTGAACGGAAAAAGGGACGGGAACGGGAAAAGGGGAGGGGCTTTGATTGGGATGGGATGGGATGGGATGAGAGGAAATCATTAGTCATTATTTAATACACAAATAACTAACCTCGCGAGTACGAAGTCGAAGGTAACGACTAGTTATCAATAAAGGACAACGGCATATTGCGCTGATTCTAATATTTTTAAGGGTGCTATAACAAATTCCATTTTTGAATTGAACATAACATATTATATTAGCTACATCCACCATATACAGGGTGTTTCATTAATAATTGGAAATATTTTAACTGTAGAATCCTGGGTTCAAAATATTAATATTTAACCCAAATCACTTAGATAAAATATGGCTCCTTACTGAGATATAGGGTGTTTTATTTAAAAATGTAAAAGTGATTTTTATCCATTACTTTAAAACTGTTTAACGTATCCGTATCATATTTGGCAGCAAGTGTAGACACTGTAAACTATACTAAATTATGTTAAATAAACGTTTCTGGCTACTACCAAAGGCGTACGACAGGGGCAAGTAATTGGTTGACCCTTCCCAAATTATACGCCACTGGCGGAATTGCCATTTTAGCACACTTTTTCGATTTTCTAATACTTTCTAAGTAAATAACATACTCTTCCTTCGTAATGATAAAGTCATTATTTTTCGAGCTATTTAAAGTTAAACATAAAGCTGAACTGTTATTTTGATTTTAATGTGTATTAATTATGTGGGTGTTTTTTGTCATAAGATTGCATTTATTACGCAAATGAAATTTTAATCTGTAGGTATTAACAAAAAATCGCTGGTATACTCACAAGAAATAAATAATCGTCAAGAACTATGGCAGCAAACAGTAAATTCCGCTAATTTTATTGCCAATCAGCCAAACATATATTTTAAAGTTAGGAAAAGAATTGATAAGCTTATTGAGGTAAAGGTTGTCACATTGAACATTTGTTATAAAAGGTTTTTGATATTTTCGTGTTATTAAAATTGTTCTTTTATTTAGATTATAACAAAATGGTTCTTTTCAGAACCACAATTTGTTTTTATGTTGAATGCATCTATGTATTCGTTTCAATAAATTTCATTAAATAACATTACGTTTTTTTTGTTAATACGGATTAAAGTATCATTTGCGTAATAAATGAAATCTTATGACAAAAAACACCCACATAATTAATACACATTAAAATCAAAATAACAGTTCAGCTTTATGTTTAACTTTAAATAGCTCGAAAAATAATGACTTTATCGTTACGAAGGAAGAGTATGTTATTTACATAGAAAGTATTGGAGAATCGAATAATTGTGCTAAAATGGCAATTCCGCCAGTGGCGTAGAATTTGGGAGGAGTCAACCAACCACTTGCCCCTGCCGTACGCCTCTGGTAGTAGCCAGAAACGTTTATTTAACATAATTTAGTATGGTTTACAGCGTCTACACTTCCTGCCAAATATGATACGGATACGTCAAATAGTTATAAAGTAATGGAGCAAAATTATTTTTAAATTTTTAAATAAAACACCCTATATCTCAGTAAGGAGCCACATTTTATCTAAGTGATTTGGGTGAAATATTAACATTTTGAGCCCAGGATTCTACAGTTAAAATATTTCCAATTATTAATGAAACACCCTGTATATATAATAGACTTGTCCGGGACGCTGGTCCGTCCGGGACGCATATACGTAATCTGCAGACGCATTAGGTATAACCCATCACATCGTTTTTTCCGAAGTCGTACGGCCAATCAGAACAGAAGTAAACTGCAGACGTGTTGTATTATAATGCGTCTGCACTTTACGCAAGCATCGTGACCACTATTATTTCTTATTTATTGTATCTTGAGTTGATAAATACAGACTATTATTATTAGTATTGTGTTTTTTCTTGAAATGTTCGGTTTATTCCAATTAAAAGAGAGATATTTGGTCAGATGTAATTAGATTCTATTAATTAATTTTGATTTAAAAATTTTCTCACGTTACTGCACGTTTGTAATATGACTGCTTTTCGGCCAACTTTCGAGTTACCAGCGATGATTATGCAAAAATATAATGTGTACAACACGTATGAAAACAACTTTTTTTACTTATTTGCTTGTTAAACTCGGGCTTCGCCCTCGTTAATAAAACTTCAAATTCGTGAAAGAAGTATGAGTTTAATAATTAGTTGTACAATATACTATTGTACAACTGTCGTTAAAAATCAGCAAGATCATTTTTACTGACTAAATGTAACTTTTATTAATTTGATTATAATATAGAAAGCAGTTGTGGACATTTTTCAAAATAATCATGTTAGTTTTGACATTTGATTAGAATACAGAAAGCCTTACTAGATTTTTTCAAAATATCGAGCTGTCAAACAACTGAAAGTTATTGATTTTCCTTAGTTACCTGACAAATATTGGTTTACTAAGTATTTTTAACGTTTAAAAGTGTGTACTTTTAAGGTGCTCTCTCATAATATTAATTTTGACATATATTAGCGTAGTTACCTGGAATAAAAATGTAATTTTTAATGACAGTTGTACAAAAAGTGATTGTTTTTACGAGAATAATAGTTTTATGAAAAAAATTACTGCGCTATAAAATAGAGCTTTATTAGATAGTTTAGCGCTTATAAAGTAGCTCTTTATTTCACTCTACAGATGAAAGTGCACGTTGCTATGGAAATTAATAAATAACCAATTGTTTGCTCGCAAGAATGGTGGCTATTTTGTTTATTACGGCTACATTAAGTAAGCCAAAAACGGCCAGATTCTAAATTCATTTGTAGTTTTTGCAATACATAATGTAAATTTATTTTTTAATATTCGTAGAAAAAATAATATTTACTTTTTGCGATAACATTTTTCGCTCGTAAAATTATCATGACGCTCCTCGTGAACAAATCTTCATCCCCCAAAAAAAAAACAATACTTTTATCTTTTGATGAAAAATACATATATTATTTACGTATATTAATGTTTGAATGTGGTTATTATAACACCGCTGTAATGGAGTCTATCAAAACACTGTATTGTTGTTTTCATATGAAAAACATTGTTTCAGACAACTGACAGATTGTCATATTTATGAAATGTCAAATGTTTTTGATTATTTTTGTTGAAAGTAAATAAAATTAGTGTATTATCGTCGTTGAATACAATTCATTGCAGCTCTATTCGAGCACTCCTCGTTGCGCACGTCATGCCCCAAACCCACTCGTGCTACAATAGGCCCTCTTATTAAACTAGTATAATAATATGCTACTTCTACGACAGTGCAGAAAGTACTCACTTTTTGCACTCTCATGTAAGAATCATACTATGATTGGTTAAAACGGACAACTTTTTAACAAAGGTCAAATTAAAAGATTAAATTTGTTGTAGAATGCGAAACCGTCGCAGGAAAAATAGTATGTAACACACGTGTGGGATGGCCATCGGAAAATGTATGTGAATACATGTAGTCATTCAAAAACAACTACAAATGAGTAAAAAAAGTTGTTTTCATATGTGTTGCTCACTTTATTTTTTGCATAGTGATCCCTTGTAACTCGAAATTTGGTCGAAAAAGACTTCAACATTTATAACTGTCAAATAGACAATTCGCAATTTCAATAAAATAGTTAAAAACGTGTTACTTTCTTTACGATTTTTTTGTTAAAAAAGTGATACTTTATGATTTTTCGTTAAAAAAACACGAGATACAAATAAAATGTTTGCGAAAATTTAATTAATATTAAGCAAAATTGAAATAAAAATGATAGAACTGTCAACATGAATTTATTTGATAGATTATGAATAATAATTATAAAATTTGTCATTTTAACATTGGAATTCAATGTAATTACATATAGTAATTAATTAACTTTAGTATAATTATAGGGTTAAAACTAACTGTTTATGTTGAAATAATAAATTGGTAAATATCCTGATCCATTTTATTCACTAAATTAATTCAAACGTCGCTGGATGCGTTTTAGAACGTAAAAGTAGTTTGTGTCCTGTTGTGTATACGAAAATGAATCACTTCATCCACTAAAAATAAAATGACAATGTCACCTTTTACAATCATTCGAAATTGAGTTTTCAGCAGATCTTCACGTTTTAGAGTCCCCTGAACCCAAAAAACATGTTTTTGTTCATTGTTCTGTCTGTCTGTGTGTGAGCAGAATATCTCTAAAACGAAAAGAGGTATGACGTTGAAACTTCATATATAAGTTTTGTGTACTATCTAGATGCGACAGAAAGTTTTTGAATAAAATCGCATAACCGGAAGTATGGTGTTTTTACTCTTGTGATTTTTCAGTTTTCTTTCGATTTAAAAAAAACGGCTCTAACGATTTTGTCAAGCATTTTTACTACATTTTTAATGTGTAATTTTGTGAGATAGGTGATTTTCCAGTTGAATACCTCTAAAATAGGTTTCTTTTGTTTCTTTTTCTTTTTTTATGAATTCATATTTTAAATAGAACACCCGCTATATTATTACATTTTTAATTCAGCAGAGAATTTTAGAGAAAATTTGTCTCTTCAATTAACGCTCTATTTTGTACGGTTTCTGTAAAATTTGTAATTTTTGAAAATTTTTGACAAATGCTTAAAAATTAAAAATCAAATTTATGGTTAATTATAAAATCACTGTAAAAGGAAGTTGTGTGCGTGTATCAGACCAGATTTTTTTAACTGTTTTCGAAAAATTACATTTTGTAAGCGCTAAATTTGGTTAGATATAGTTTGTATATCTACCGGCATTTTTTCGGTCTGTTTTTTCGGTCGGTTGGTCGAAAGATAAACATGCGAAGCTAACCTCAACTTCATCTTTGGTAGTTAGATTTAATCAAACAGTTGTGTCGTTTACAAATTGTACTCCTAGCCTTCTGGGAGCATACTGTCTATATTTCAATAATTTATAGTAATTTTAGACATTTAATACGATATAGCAAGTCAAAGCGAAACCACTAAGTAAACTGCAGACGTCTAATACTTCTCTGTGTCTGCACTTTACTTAAACTTTCATTGGCGCCATATTAATCAATTACCGATTGTAGCCGAACAGTTGTCATAATACCTTATGCGTCTGCAGATTACGTATATGCGTCCGGGACGCTGTTTCAGCAGCCAAACCGTAAGAGATAGAGAAAAAAGTTATGAAAGTTATATGTTTGGAATGGTCATGTCAGGTCCGGAACCGAATTTCAGTCACGTGGCGCTTCCGGTTTTCGAGAAAATAAAATATTTTAAAAAATATTATTGTTTTTCTTTAATACGCGTTCTATTTGAAAAACGGTCTTTTTTGTTTTATTAAATGAGACATTTGTCTCACTGGTTGCTAGTTTATAAATAATAGAATAATAAGTAAGGGGGAGCATAGCTTAGGGGAAAATAAGAGCGGATTTCAAAAAAGAAGATCGATGATGGATCAACCTTTTATACTGTACAAACTGAAAACAATAAACAGAAATTAAGCACACGGCTAAACTTCAATATAGCGTCCCCAGTCTTCGCTCAAGCGCAATGGTTCTGCAAGTCAGCGGCTGTCAACCCGTCGTTTTAACTGGCAACAACCACGCTTAATGAACTAGACGCGGTCGAATAGGAGTTTTTTAAATATATGTGCGCTCGTATATAAACACACACATATACCAGAATCTGTTCGTCTAGGAACTATAATTTTAGGTTAGCTGCAGTTTAAGATTTGTGTGTATGTAGTACACAATGTTCTATCATTTGTTTGGAAACCAGCTTTTCGGAGGTTTCTGCCCTTGCGCGGCAAACGTCAAACCCAGTGGTGACGCTATACTGAAGTTTTCCCAAAATGACACTAAATGGCACAGAAATCAAGGTGAGAGTTGAACGAGATCTAACAAGAAAATTTGAGGTCAAAGTTAAATTGACACAGAGATACCCGCTTAGCGGGGAGAAAAAGAAGTAGTGGGTCGACTTGAACAAACAGCACAAAGAATGGGACTTGTAGTAAATGAAACGAAGACCAAGTATATGAGATCGGGCGACGAAGAGTTCGAAACAGAAAAAACGGTTAGAAGTAAGGTCGAACTGCAACAACGTATAGAAGTTCGAACAAGTGGCAAGTTTTAGTTTTTTGGGATCATTTCTTACCAGAAAATCTGAAATAGAGTCAAGATTAGTGGCCTGAAACAAGTGTGTGTTTCGCTAAAAGAAGTGTTTCGGAGTAAAGCGATATCACGGTATAAATGTTTATAAAACCGTGATAAGGCTAGTAGTAGCTTACGAGGGTGAAGTGTAAACATTAATTAAAAAAAAATAAAAAAGGCCGGCAGTATGGGAAAGTAAAGTACTGTCAAAAATCTTCGGGGAAAAGAAAATGGATGACGTATGGGAAAGACGAACTAATCTAGAAGTAATGGAACTGTATGCCGAACCAAACATAATAGGAGTACTACGAGTAAAAGCGCAGGGACGAAGGTGGTTGATACATGTATTGTGACGAGGATAAGTGAGAAACGGATTCGAAGAAAGTAACCAAAAGTGAAATGGGTAGACCCAGAAGAAAAAAACGATCAATAACGAGGTGGAAAGATCTGTTGGAAGAAGACTATGGGCCTTCAAGGCCTATAGGGCTAGGCTATATATTGTAATGAACAATGAGCTATTATTACTAATCATTATTAATTTGTAACAATAAAATTGAAATGAAATTTATATGTCCAACACATATCAAATAATAAAATTTAAATTGCCATTTCATTGTATTAGCTACATAAAAATTCGGTTATTTGAATCTTTATTTACTGTTTATTTAATTAGCCAAATATTATGCCCCTTTAATAAATTTTATCGTGAATTCATTATTAGAATAAGAAGCTCTAAGAACATGAAAAACTATTTCTCACATGTTGGGTCTCAACAAAAATGTGCCCTATGACAATACTTAAAGCCTTTATTCCACCATCTAACTACAATTGTAAATTAACACTAAAAAATATTTTAAAAATAGATATCGTAGAGCAGTGGAAACACGAGGGCCAGTTCAGTATTATACCTCTTTTCAACTGGACCTCGATGAACTAACTAACTCTATAAATTTAATGCCTAAAAAACAGGTAAGCAACAATCTCTTTATTTATTGAGCATGTAATTAAATCAAACATTCTAGATTTCTTGGCAATAGCAGCAGTCAATTTCAGCCTCATGGATTACCTCGTACCACCCCATATGGCTACTTCAACTTTCCGTCTAGCAGAATCAGCTCTCCTCTGGTAGCTGCAGGGTAATTCTATCCAACTCGTATCGTCTCAAAATACGCTCCTTTAGAGCTAAAAATCTTTACCAGCTCCTTATCGAAGTCTTTAATTTGCATGGTTTCCCTGTAACGTTTCGCTTGTGAATCTAAATTCTAAAGATACTTGAAACGTATTGGGAATTTAATTCGCCGCCTTATCAAACGTTTGCATCTCAAGACCGCGCTAAGAAGCGATAGCGCGGGCGGGTAGCCGATGCGCAGGAAGCCACGTTTGCGCGCAGGAGTGTTTCCCCCGCCGCCAGAGTGGGGAGCACGAGCGCCGACCGGGAGCCACTGAACGTATAAAAAGGAGCACATGGCAGCTTCTGAGTCAGATCCCATCCTGGGGTTCTCCCCTAAGCCTTCTCCCAATCCACCTAGAAGAGATTCTATTCCCGAGTCCCCTCCTAAACTCCTCCTGATCCACCCGGAGCGATCACTCCCTTGCTTTGGTATGGTTACTGTCTTAGCAAGGGAGAAATCGCCTAAATAAAAGTTCTTGCGGGTTTGGTATGGTTACTGTCTGCCTGCAAGAACACCCCGATGACCTAGAGATCCTTATCAAACCCGTTCCCAAACCGTCATTAATGTAAAGGCTGAAACCATGGCTACTAATTAGCTTTCCCCGTATCTTATGTAACCGAACCGCTGTTAGTTAAAGGCCGAAACCGCGGAATTTGTAACTAACATTCCTGTAATCCGCTGGACGAAATCACCGCCGCCGTCCCGTCCGTGATCATCCGAGTTCCGAGGGCGCATTCCATTTTCGTTTTCGAAAGCCGTATTTCAACTGTATTAACTCGCCCGAATTGTGAGGCACCAGAAAGTAATCAACAGCCCGCCGCCGCCAGGCTGGACGCATACAGAGATTATGCGATAAGGGACCTGCCTGTAAGAGTCACCGCCAGCATCATATGAGCATTTCTGAAGCCCTCCGAGAAGGATCTCCGCACCGCCGCAATCCAGTCGAAGCCGCAAATTCGCTTGAACGGCGAATTTCCCGAGAGTCCGACCCCCGCATCGTTTCGAGCCGCGAAAGCCGGCAAATCGTCTGGCGGCCCCCGGTCCAGTTTGGCTCACCGAACGCGAACTCCTGCAGCTTCCTACGCCGGCAGGTATGTTCTTGAAACACCATTTCTAATCCGAAGTGTTCGCAGCAGCTAGCCATTGTAAACAAATCTCACCTGGTGCATGCGGCCGACGACCTTTGCTCCGAAGTCGTTGCGGGAAGCAGCTGATGCGCGGCCGACCCACTCCGGGACATCGCCCAGAAGCGTAACATGCGCTAGGCCGGGGCATTCTACCAGATCCCTCCGCCTCCGCGTAGCAGCCTCACCGGCGTCCAGGAGCAACCCCTGTTGATGCAACTACCCCCTTTGGCAGTAACGCGTAGTGTGCAATATTATTTATATTTTCAATGTACATAGTTAAAGACAGTATATTTTATTTTTATTATTTATCCTGTGTTATTTATTGATCTACGCTATATCCGAGCAATTTGAACGTATTCTCCGACGAGCGTACCCGAAGTATTAAAGTCAATTAAAATATTCCCAATAAAGGCGGGTCATTACATCCCAAAAAACGCGAAAATTACAAGCATGAGCACTCAAACCAACTCAAGGGTACACCAGTATCAACCAATACTAAAGCAATACTTATGGGTAATTTTGGATTTAATTATGAGCACTCTTTATAGAAAAAGTTGGGACCTACCACAAAACTTTGTTGATGATGTCCTAGAAGTCAATTGATTCGATTCTTTTCTTAAACTTATCTCACAGTGACATAATTTTAAATTATGTTGTATGTGGATACCTGAATTATTTTAATAAATACCATATTTTAACATTTCAAACGAGCCCCTTTTTCGATCACTAAATTAGTCTGCATAGCGCATGTTTTACCTTAGTCATGTCTTTTTCAGTTTGTCCTTATGTTTGTTTACGTGCTTTTTACAGATATTTACATGCGATTTTGTGAAAATTTCTTGCCCTCTGTAATGGTCCAATTCGTGTAGTCACCCTATATAGCGCATTACCTTTGGAGGGGTTGCTAGGGAACATTAGTGGAGTACGGAAAAAATCAGAGAAAAAAAGCCTCTTCTAAGTTCAGATATTAAAAAAAACTGAATCTTAAATTTGGCAACATCTCATCTGAGTATGTTACTACATAATGTAGACTAGGTGTTAATTATTGTTATTTTGAAACCACGGTGATCCATTAAGTATAGGCTAATAATTGGGAATTTGGTTTATTTGGCTAACGAAATCGGGTAAGCTTTGTAATCAGGTTTTAGATAGATAATTAGGTAGGTATCTTCTGTTTGTAAAATTCTAAAGAAATTAATAAATCAATAAAGCAATAAACAATTTTAATAAATAATTTGTAATAAAGACATGGAGGAAAATCAAGATACATTCTAAAGCAAAATGGTTTAAAAAAGTTGTTAAAAATGTTGACCATTCACTAGCAAATAAGTTTGTGTTCGCCTTAAATATGTTCACTTGAACTCTCTGGAGCATACAAACATTAACAGTTTGAGCGGCACCTTGAATACGAAGAATGAGATCTTGCACGTTATGGACCGGAGTTCGATAAACGCTTATTTTAACGTGTTCCCAAAAGAAAAAAATCTAGCTGCGTCAAATCAGGAGATCTCAGTGGCCACCCAACAGGGCTATTTCGTGCAATCCATTGCTGATTAAATTCTCCATCCAACCACTCTCTAACTGGAGCAGCAAAATGAGCTGGTGCTCCATCCATTAGGACCCACATGTTTCTGATAGCCGCAAGTGGCAAATTATCTAAAAGTTCTTGCAGCTCAGTTTGCAAGATATTTAAAAAAAAATCTCACCGTTTAGTCGAGGAGGTAAAATGACTGGTCCCAGTAGGTGGGTACCAAGTATTCCAACCCACACATTCACGCTGAACCTTTGCTGATGGTGGTTTACAACTGCTGCGTGAGGGTTTTCAAAGGCATAAACATGAGAATTGCGAGAATTAAAGAAACCAAACCATCCCTACTAAAATTTGCCTCATCCGTCCATAAAATGCGAGAAATAAAATTTGGGTCATTTTCATTTTGTCCCGACAATCAATTACAAAAATTCCTCCTTAACTGAAAGTCGTCAGGTAAGAGCGTTTAAACTTTTGTGTAGTGATAAGGGTGTAATCCTTCGTCAGCAATTACTCGATGTACGGTACTTTGCGACAACCACAGTTCTTGTGCAATGCTTCTTGTACTTCTGGTAGGATCTTCTGTTACAACATTTAAAACTGCTTCTTCCATGTTTGGATTTCGCACATTTCGTGGTCGGCCTCGATCTGCATTTGGCAATAAAGCCAATTGCCCAGTGTCTCTGCTCCTTTGCAGGAGACGGTTTATTACATTTGGGTCAGGATGTCTTCTGTTCGGAAATCTGTCGACAGCGACATTATTGTGGCACTTCCCCACAACCAGGATCATATATACATATTCGTTATTAGCGTCTTCTGCGTTGATTGTTTATAACAAGTCTGTTCATTCCAACTAAATTTACAACTAGAGGCGCTGCTATCGCGTGCCAATGGAATCTAAAGTGCAGGATTTAACACTATAGTCCCGGATTGTAAAGAATGACGCTTTATGGTAACACTGTTGAATTTCTATTGTTTTTTTTACTACTAGGTTGGACAACCCAAAAGCGTAATTTTTAAAACCTGCGTTTTTGTTACCTGGCAAATTTTATTTATTTTTGCTTAAGTCATAAATTATAATTTATAGTTTTGACATTAGTAACTTAATTAATTGTTTCTAGTTACCCATAGCTTGACTTATAAGTATTAACCGGGACTATAGTGAATACAGTTTAAGATTTAACTTATAAATCTTCAGTCGATGTCATTGTCAAATGTTTTGTTATGCACGTGTTGTACCATTGCCAAATAGTAAAGAGCTGTTTCATTGCTCCTTTAATGTTAAATATTTAATGAATAGTAAGTTTCAAATAACTTTGCATATATTTTATGAACACATAGAAAACATAAAAGATTAGTACCTTTATTCTCAGTGGTTTGGAAAGCAAATTGTATCCGTTCGTGTTTTGCAATAACTGCTAAGCAAATGTAACTAATTTTGATAAAATTCTATCAAGAATAAGTCGATTGTGATCTCCACAGTCAAAATATTATTTTAGGGGTCTGTTAGTAAAGATGCAGCAATTTTCATAGCAGTTCCTTCCGGTTGCAAATATGGAATTATTTCTATTACGATGCTACTAGTGTTACATATTAAGAAAATTAAATATCGACTTAAATAGTCATTGCAAAGAATTTATGTCTTGCAGAAATCTTAAGCCTAATGCTGGCATGTAACAGTAGTCAATGTTTCCAGACAAATACAATAAATTCGTTCTTCCAACAGTGTGAACAATATATTCTGCTAACATGGCCACTGCAGAAGATATTTTCACCAAATACCACGTTATTTGTCACTTTACATAAATTTTCAATATTGTGTTTGATTTAATTCAGTATTTTTGAAGTGCTGATGAATATTTACAGTTTCCTGTAACACGCGATCTTGGTGACATCTGTTGTAAAGCTTCGGTTGTCAGGAAGCAAACTATTTTGGCCATTGAACAGACTTGTTATAAACAATCAACCCAGACGACGGTTATTAGAATACATTTTTGAAATGTCAAGTAACTGACTTTGAAAATGTAACTGACAAATCTAAACCTACTTAAACAAAATATCTGGTTATTATAAAAGCTTTTCCAGCAACTTCCCTTTGATATATTTGTTAAATTTGAATATGTTGGTGGCACTGTAAGTCTATGTCCAATTCGATGTTATCAGGTTAGGTTTTCCGTCACTTTTGACCCAGACTAATGCAAAACCTAACCTGCTAATGTCGAATTTGACATAGACTTACAGTGCCACCAACATATTCAAATTTAACAAATATTTCAAAGGGAACTTGATGGAAAAACACTTATAATCGCCCTGTACAAGAAAACTGGCTAGCTCAAGCATCGTTGCCAGTTCCATTTTAAAACTATAGGCATCAATAAATGAAATTTTGAAAACTAAAATTTTAGGTAAGTTTGATAAAAATCTAAGTTTTTTGAATTGGGATGTTTAATAACAATAATAATCTTCGATTTATATGTTGAATTATTTAAAAATATTGGTAAATAGCTTATTTCAAAATGCATCTTCTGCTGTTAATATTTCAGAGGAATGATTGTAAAGATTTTTTTGTGATTTTTTCCATACTTCGTTAGTAGTCCCCAACAATCCCTCCAGAAGAAATTCGCCATTTTTGAATCACTCTGTATATATATACATTTCATATTTTTTAAAAATCCTGCTAGCTATAAAACTGAACCATATTTCTTATTATGTACTAATTAACTTGAAGCACACTGTACATCTCGCAGGTGCAGAAGTGGTTTGTGCGAATGCAGCAGATCAAAGACGCGAAATTATAAATATAACGAAGCCAGCGTGGGCAATTGATGGCAGAGCCAGTCGCGGCTATACTAGCGACCCGTGCATGTGCGTGCCATATAACCCAAGGTACGACGCGTGTTAATAAATTCACCAAAAGTGCACAGAATAGTGAGATGTTGGCCTGCAGTAATCGCCACCGCCACAAAGAGGATCCTGTGGTGGGAACACAGACTACTAAGGCATAAACCACCTGGGTAGCATCACCGAACGGTTGCTGCATCTTCCATAGAAAGGAGACATTGTTTTAACGGCACAGAAGCATCGCTCTTGTCCAAACTCGGGAGCAACCGACTGCAAGATTAGTTTCTATTTAGAATTGCAATACGAAGTAAAAAAAGCGAAGGCAACATTTTCGGCAATTGTTTCAATGAATGTTTGCGTATCGTAGATAACGGGGGTTTACCCGCAGCCAACACGAAATTACTGCATCATCTGCTAACGCAGCGAGTAGAAACAGCTTTCGGCCGTAGATAATTAAAGTACTCTTGACAGTTGGCGTTGTTTATTCTTGGTGTTTTATGTACATGTATTTTCTTGTATTTGCGTTTTTCTAACAAATTATATATCTTTTTATGTAAACTGTAGGGTTTTTATTACTGGCAGTATTTGCATGCATAATTTCAGCATTCCAGGTGACAACTAGCAAATTCAAAACAATATTATCTTTAGCCGCACTGACGATCTTAATAGAGTTTTATTTCTCTACCGCTGTTTAAGCTAGCGAACCCAGGGCACTATAAATTAATAGTACGGGCTGAATAATAATACTGTTACACCTCATGATGTATTGTAATTCGATACTAAACTTAATATGTTATTGATACCCTTAAAGCAGAAAACACAGCGCTCAAAGCAGAAGTTACCGGATTAGAGAAAAAAGTTGAAGATCTTGAACAGTACAGCAGGCTTAACAACTTGGAAATCCAAAATCTTTCGGAGAGACAAAATGCGAATGTTTTTCAACTGATTCAGACGATAGGTGAAAAAATTGGTTGCCCTGTTAACACATCGGATATTGATGCAGTTCATCGAGTAAGCCGCTTACTCAGGCCAATCGTGTAATTTATAATTTCAGGAAAGCTGACTATAACTCAATTAATGCTAGGTTATCCTCAATTGATTGTAAAAGAGAAATGGAAATTCTTAATACTGATCATTCCGTAAGCAAACTGTATGAAATTCTTAATGCTCTTATTACCGAATATGTACCAATAGTTTTCAAGCGTAATCATGATTATCCTATTTGGTTCTCTCTCGAGTTAATTAAGTTAATGAGGGAGAAGTATAAAGCACATCGGAAATACAAAAAATACCATTCGCCATTAGATTACAGGACATTTAGCCAACTAAGAAGACGTGTGAAAGCTTTAATGAAAGTTTGTTTTAATAATTATATTAACAATATCTAGTCCAAAATATGTAACAATACAAAAAAGCTGTGGACTTTTTTGAAGCACAAAAAGGTAGTTCAGGGTATTCCGAATAATATGATGCTGGGTGGAAAATCTGCAAATGACGGCGAAGCAGTATGTAATTTATTTTCAGAATTTTTCAGTTCTGTATACACTCTTCATTCCGGAATAAAAAATACAAATCGGATAAGAAACAGCAGCATCTCATTGGGAACCTGCAGTTTTTTTAGAGAATGAAGTTTTGTCAGTACTGAATACAATTGATATGAATAAGGGGGCTGGTCCTGACAATATACCTAGTATACTTATAAAATCTTGTGCATCAACTTGAGCAGAACCTCTAACGATCATTTTTAATAAGTCTTTAAACGAAGGCTGTTTTCCGGAAAAATGGAATAATGCGTTCGTAACTCCAATTTTTAAATCTGGGAATAAAAATTTAATAACGAATTATAGGCCTATTTCTAAATTATGCATCTTTGGCAAAATATTGGAAAAACTTCTTTTACAGAGTAATTTTCAACACCTTGAAGGGAACTATTACACCGCAGTAGCATGGATTTTGTTCTAATAGATCTATTTCATCAAATTTACTTATTTTCACAAATTTTATAAAAAACTGTATGGATGAAAGATTGGAAATGCATGCTGTGTAGACCGACTTAGCCAAGCCTTTGATAAGGTCGATCACTCTCTTTTAATTGATAAATTAAATATGCTCGTTATACATGGTGATCTTTTACGATGTATTTCTTCTTACTTAGATCATAGAACTCAGTGTGTATCGTTTAACGGTTATACATCAAATAGTGTCTCCATTACCTCCGGAGTACCGCAGGTTTCACATCTAGGGCCATTGTTGTTTATACTCTACATTAATGATATTTCTAAATGCTTTAAAAACACCAATTTTTTGTTGTATGCCGATGATTTAAACATTTACTCAAAAATTAACAGCATTAAAGACTGTTATAATTTGCAAAATGAATTAAATAAATATGCTAACTACTGTGCTGATAACCGTTTACTACTTAATACTGATAAATGTTATTCAATTATCAATCATCAATCGTCATAAAATTGTATTTACCTTTCACGTTAATCAAACTGCAATTTCGGAACAAAGTACAATAAGGGGGCTGGGTGTGATTCTTGACAATCAATTGTTGTTCCATGCACACATAAATAACATAACTCAAAAAGCATATAAAACACTTGGTTTTATAATGAGGTGCTGCAAGCCCTCCAAAAGTGCCAATTGTTTGCAGGTTCTGTATTTTGCTATGGTTCGTAGTATTTTAGAATTTTCCGCTCCGGTGTGGAATCCCCAGTATAATATCTATATTGACAAAATATAAAAAATTCAGAACAAGTTTGCTAAATATCTGAAACATAAATCAATTCAATTAAATCAGAGGCAGCATAACTTACAGTCAAGACGAAAATTGTTGGACTTGTGTGTTTTATTTAAACCTTTTAATGAGAAAATCGACTGTCCAGACTTATTATCTGAATTTTCTCTAAAAGTTCCATTTAGGCCAACGCGAAGCAATGACGTTTTTGCTCTAAAATTAAAAAATACTGCAAATTTCCAAATTGTCCTGATTTATTTAATTCGACCTTCACAAATTTTAAGTATAAATTGTCTCAGTTGACATTTTTAAACTGATTTTGCTTTTGCAAATTACGGCGTCTCGGGGTGCTATGGGGGTCAGGGCGTATCGCCTAGCCTACACGCTGGTGCGTTGCATTTTATTTGCATGGCATCTTGAGTCTTTTCATATTGTTACTGAAAGCCATATCACATGTGCTTTTTACTTCTCCTGCACTCCTCTCTTACATGTTTTAGTTTTTAATAGTTATTATTACTATTCATGCATATTTCATTGCTTTCACTTGCCATTAGTATCAAACTTGTACTTTTTCATTGAATGGCATGACTTTTAATGTAATATTATAGTTATAAATGTATGTAGTAGTAAATTGGGTTGATGCTTTTGAGTGTCAACCTGTTATTTCCCCATATAAATAAATATATAAATACTGTTTGCAAATCTTTAAAAGGTTATATCACAATAGATTGACGTTAAGTGACAAGTCAATAGCACATTGATAGTATATTATATCATGAAGGACAAAAGTGCACCATTTAATCCCGCGAGTGGAATTTGTTGCCACGAGGGCGAAGCCCGAGGGCAAAAACCACTCAAGGGATTTAGGCACTATAGTCCCGAAGTAAAGGGTTTTCCAATAAGAACGATATGACTTTAAAATGAAATAAAATAGAAATGATTTCAGATATAACCACACTTTTTGTATTATCTTAAAGTACAATTGATAACGTTTATGTTTTGAATAGCACGTCGTTTAAATGTCCACCTCGGCTTCGTGTACACCAGTGAATTCGACGAATCCAATTTTCGACGACTTTGTGCAATAAATCGGGCGTAATCTCACGAATGCAGCGTTCAATGTTCAATCTCAAAGCATCAAGTGTTTGTGGCCTGTTTGCATAAACCTTAGAATAACCCCACAAAAAGTAATCTAAAGAAGTCAAATTATTTTTTTCAGTCCTAACTCTTGAGCACGTCGAGGAATTGATAAATTTGGATCTTCTGCAACACTAGCTCTTACAGCAGCAATATTCTCAACAGTTCTGGCATTTCTGCGTCTTACTGGTGTTTTTACATCGTGAAGAGTAAAATTACTTTCAAATTTCTTAACGATGCGACGAATGGAAAGCACAGAAGCACGATTATTTAAACCAAAGTTTTCGCGAAGTGCGTGAGAAGTGTTCACATAAGAACCACGATTTTCATAAAATTTTTGGACAATAACCAAACGTTCTTGGAGCGAGTATTTAGCGATAATAAATTGTTAGAGTTTAGTGAACATAAATAACAACTAGTGACAGGTATAACTTTATTACCATGGTTACTAGATCATTACAAAATCATATCATTCTTATTGGAAAACCCTTTATATACGGTATTTTTTGCACTTTTGGAAACATTATCATCAAACATTTCCAAAATTTGGAAACTGACAATTACAATTTATTAAAAACTGAATTGCAGCAGGTCCTGAATAGCCTGAATCAGTTGGCAGTACTGAAGTGTATTGTCAGTATATGTCAAATTCGACATTTGCAGGTTAAGTTTTGCGTCAGTGTGTGTCAAATGACACCTACTAACCTCGTGTGTACATAAATTTACCATAGTTACGGTATCATTTTTACTTTAGTCCCTAGGGATTAAATGAGCTATTTTAGTCCCGGAAGTGCAAAAAATTAAATAAATTTAAAATAAGTAATTACTATGTTTTAGAGCATGACATCTCAAACACACCTCGTTCCATATATTAGCTGTGCATATTCACCACAAAACTATTACGCTTGCTGTAACAGAAATTGTTGTTTTTATACAACAAGTCGTTTGTATTAGGCAATATAATAGCGATTAAATTATAATCAATTCGGTTTTTTGTAGCGTAATTTAATTATTTAACATTTCAACTGACATAACTAAACAGAACTCATGCAGATACAATACCATAGTTTAGCATGAATCCCTAACATTTGTATGGCAGTTGCTTAAACCAACTTGAAATCACCAAAATTTGTTAAAGTAAAACTGTTGCAACATCAAATCTATTATTAAAATGTCATTATTTCACCCATTGAAGTAATGGAGTCACTTAGCTGATTTATGTAAGTGAAGAAATTTTGCTATTACGTAACGGTCGCGGTCGTAGAAAATAGCTATTTGTGAAGCAAGTAAGGAACCCGTCGTTTCGAATCGCATAAACGCAAATTATGAATCCCACACTTTTCTATGACAGCTGCTTACATTAACATGTAATCGTGCAACATTAATAAAAATTACATTATTGTACCATTTTGAAGTGTAATTATTTCATGCGTAGGAAGCCATTCTCCCAGTTTTTCAATCGCATAAATGCGTTTTAACTCATGAATACTTAACGTTTCTATGACATTTGCATACCTTAACTTCAGGTAGTCAAAAATGTATAAGCTGCTGTATTGTCATCAAGATTATTTATTAAAATTTCATTATTTCACCCAGTGTATAATAACCTAATTATTTCACACAGTGAAACAATAGAGTCACTTACATAACTCAAATTAGTGAAATAATGTGCAGTTACTTGGTAGCGGTCGTAGAATGTAGCTAGTTGTGAATCAAGTCCTAGGAAAATGAGGGTATTTCAAGATTGGACATTTTGCGAAACGAGCCATTAGCCGATTTTTTTAATTGCATAGGCGCCTTTGAAATTGTGAATCTTTAAAATTTTTACGGAAATTTCATAAATTAACTTCAAATGTTCAAAAATTTGTGAAAAAGCGTGATTGTAACATCACAAAGAATTATTAAAATCGCATTATGTCACCCCGTGAATAGTACTCTCACTATTTCAACAAGTAAATAATAATATCATTATTTTACTGAGTCTCAGAGAATTCATATTTATTATATCAATAAAGTAGCAAGCTTATGTACTCAACTTTGCATATCAAATATGTCAAAGCGAAAGATATTTTACCATAAATTAAATATAATTCAATATATTTGAACTATACGTAACAGTTCTCTTTCTGCAGATTGAGGATGGCCACATCCATTTAGTTTGGTCGAAACATATGTACCAACTTCAAATAAAAACAGTGGGAGAACTGTGTGTAATTTTTTTGGACATTAAAAGTAACAGGTTTAATAAATCAGAACTCGTTTATTCCAATTACGCTGTATTCTGTTTCGGTTGCTCACGTGTTTGACCACCTAAAAGCAAAAATATGGCACTCCCATTAAACTTACTTTACACCACAGATTATACCTCGCTTGGGAATCCCAAAAATAACTTTTTCGATGGCACCCAGAGGGGCTTCGAAAGCCAACATCAAAACCACGGCTGCAAATAGCGAGTACATAAATAATGGCCAGAAACGATGCATCTACAATAAACAATATTACTTTGAGATTTGGTGACTTGCTTTGAAAACTTACCGCATTGAGGTTGGAAAAATACACGTTAAAGGTTCTATCTTTGTAATTAATCATGAATAATAGTAAATAATGTATAAGGTACATGCTGTAGCTCACTTTAGAGATGAATTGGAACACTGGTAGTGACAGGAACCAATTTATGGGTCCTAAAGCAAATTTCATGTAGAACTATAGTAACTTTTACTACTTTTAGGTTGTTGCTGCTGCGTTATGTACTGTTATAGCTGAACTTACCACCATATCCGTGTACACAGGCAAATATTAGCCAAGAAAGTGCTACAGCCCAGGCTGATGGAAGAACCCCCAAATAGAAAGTGTTTCCTAATCTGTTATAATCGCCGAAAAGTGCGTTTTCTCCTCCAAACACACACGTTACAAGAATAGACAAGCAAAGTCCCCAGAGGCCTAATATTATAAAATGAAGTTGATACTAAAAATAATAATCAACAGTAATATCCCAAGTGCATTAAAATAGCCGATTAAATTTTGACTTTTTCTGTCAGAATGCTTTGCTAAGAAATTTGTCAAGTAAATTTGCCGCTCAACAAAATCCCGATTGCGTAGCACGAGGGATTTTGAGGCGGAAAATTTACGATTTCTTCAGAGCAAAACATTCTGACAGAAAATCGTCAAAATTTATTCAGGCTAGTTTACATGCACGCGGGATGTTCGGCGTGATTATTTCCTGAATAAACAGGTAAAATTCAGTTGGTCAAGCACCTTGAATAATCATGTTAAAATTATGCACAAGAGATTAAATTTTGACACAATTTTACCCGCGGTTAAATTTTGACGTTTGAATTTTTGTATTATTAAACTGACACAAACCATGGTGATTACGCATTATTATAAATATGAAAGAAATAATAGCATTAAACTAGCGACAAGGACAAGAACTTGCAATTTAGAATTAAATAATTGTTAGACTTGAATATAAGGGAAATATTTGTATGTTGTGTTCTGAACAAATAATAATAATATATTATTCTCAAGTAAGAATTCGGTCACATCTGCTGCTGCAGTATATGCAGTATACTAGATTAAATGAATTCACCCTTGAATTTTGAGTAATATTGTTTATCTACTCCTACTGCACAATGGCCATGAATTCTGATTCATAATTCACGGTTTGCAGCCAATCATAAAATTCTATTTTCATTATTAAATAGTTTGCAAGTTGCAACCAATCAGAAAATCCTATTTTCATTATTCAATAGGTTGTAGCCAATCACAAAATTCAGTCTTATTATTAAATGACTTTTGAAGTTAACAGCTGTCACAAATGTCATAATTCTGAAATATGAACACAAGGCTCCTATTGCATAGGAGTAGATAAAATATCGTATTATATTCGCGATTATGGCCATTATTCACTCAGATGACTTGCGCCACGCGCCTTCGGCTTGTGGCGCAAATGTCATCTTCGTGAATAATGGCTGTCATAATCGCTCATATAATAATCAACTATTATACAACATCTACGCCTAATAAACATTCCATTTTGAGACACCATGTACTTTTGCAGTTTCAGTTTATTTAACTGTGTTAAATTGTTTGTACCCACCCACATTTTCTATTAAATAATCCATCATACCTTTTTTATCTTAATATCAATTTTGGACTTCTTGGTGATGTGAATGAGATAGCCGAGAACAACCCCTATAAACCAAGGTGCTGCTCGAGTGTGGGTAGAAAAGTAATAATGTTTGTTGTAGTTGTAGTTCTGTTCTGCTCTAAAAATCCACGAAATGCATTCTTGTACCACACGGGCGTCCTATACGTACGTCAGTCCTAATACATCTCTTCGAATTTTGTAAATCCACGTCACCAGTGACGCTGCTAGAATTGAACCGCATGTCAACAGGCCTAGTGAGATAAGTGCATACTTGGGCTTCTTCCTCAACGCAATCAAAATTATGGGAGCTATTAGATAAAGTTGCATGTCTACGGATAAGTACCATGTGGGGCCGTTACACTAAAAAAAGAACAACTGACAAGTAAGGTACACCTTATTTTTATACTAAACATTGCACATTTATAATTAATTGCTTTCGTATGCGTTTTGACTAAAACTATTGTGCCATACTGACTTTATAAGAGGTTTGCAATATGCCACACAGTTAAGAATGTAGCTTTAGCGTACAGTGGGCTGATGTAAGGTAAGTTCCCTTTTCCGCTAATCTAATTGAAGGTAATTATGGGATAGATTAGTTTGAAGTTATGTCTCATCAAGACAAGGGTTACGTCTCGTTGAAGCAACGCGGCTGTAATCACTTTATTAACTACGGTTCAGAGAAGTTTTGTATTCGTAATCTAAAACAAAATCGTGTGTACATTTGTTATTAGTTTCTAAGTACGTGTTTTATATTCCCTCTCTCTGCATTCTGTTTATTTATTCATCTTGCAGAATAATACCTGTATCATGCTTACTACATCTCGGTATTTCAGTTGTGTTTTGCGATTTATTCCTCATAGAGTTTGCACATTCTTCCAGGAGGGTATTACTATGTACACGCGAGATGCCTTACCCGTGAAGGACAGTTTCGAGTCCGGATCTTTTCCCTGAAAAACTCTTCTGAAAACGTTCATCGCCTTGCTGTACTCAGAGGAACAACTTCTGCAGAATCCAATCCCTGGACTTTCTGCCTTCTGACACAATTCGCCTCTTAACCCAGTTGCACTATCCTGAGAGATTTCCATCGACGATAAAAGCAGCTAATATCTTAAATCAAAGCCTCACGTCTCTGCAGCGTGTTCGAGGGGGTCTGCGGTCACTATCAACGAGAAACAGCACTTGGCGCTCAGACCTCACATCCCAAATCTATCCCGCCCCTGGACAACGGCCTATAGCACCTTACATCAATCTACGTTAACAGCCCTCATTCCTCTAATGCAGGAAACATTGGGCTGTGATCGCCGTTACAAGTAGGCGAAACATCTACTCACCCGTTAGGAAAAACTCCATGGCACTTCCAAGCAGAGATTCGCCAATCTCTCCAGCACCTGCAGTATCTTGCAGAACTCCGAGAAATTGCAGACGACTCCTGTCTACGCTGTTGGACAACCAAAATTTAAGGTAATATCCGTCTTACATAAGACCCGTCCGGTCGCGTAAATTGGCCAAAGCAACCCTAAGCACAATTCCAAGAGCCGAACACTGGTAAGAACACTTGCGGGTGTGCAAAATATCTCTTCATTCTCATTCACAACCGTTCCGGCTTACACCGCGCCCTGTTTACACACGAAGCCATTATTTTAAAAATTTTTAGTTCTAGAAATCACTACCATGCATGAAGCGCTGTCCTGAATGAGTACTTCCAGATAAACAAATTCTCCCGGTAGACATTCTGTTGGCTGCCTAACTTATAAGTCGTTTAAAAGGCATTCGGAGACCCAGGTGCAGCGCTCGTATAATAATTTGTACACATATATTATCGATCTTAATGCAAGAATTCTGAGTTGTATTATAAAGATCAATAGATATATGTTATTGAGACTAGCTCTTAGTCTATTTCATTCAAATAATAACAAACTTTTGGCTTCTCTGAGCTGCCAAACATCAGGATCTAACCATAAAAAGTAATTGGCTGAAATTACCCCGGCTACAGCAAAAGATTAGAATCAATAATATTAAATAAGATCGCGATACGGAACTACTGAATTATGCATCTTTGTAAAATTATGCTAATAATAACAAAATCAATATACGTTCCCAAGTACAGGCAATGGTGCAAAGAATCTCCCGGTTAGCCAGTCAGTTGTGGAAGCAGACAACTTGGAAAGTGAAAACGAAGCACGTTGTCGGAAAAATGCACGATAGTATCCGAAAAATTAAATACCTCAATGTTCATGTTCTCAGAATGAAGCTACTGTGAAGAAGTTCATCCCATTTTTCGACAGAATAGCCATGTTGGAAATACTGGCTAGTCCAGTTATTGTTAATTTTATACAGGTTAATGTGCCTACAGGTGGTAGCGATTATGTAGAAGCAGACAGCTTTTACGATGATCTGAGCTGATTGTTAAAATAAGTTAAAAAGATCACTCCACCGTTGTTATAGAAGATTTGAATTCCAAAGCAGAGCAACGGAGAAAAGGTCGTTTCGTTGAGTTATGCTGGGAAAACCAGCTTGCTGTAATGAACACTATCTTTAAGTTCTCTAGAAGAAAACTGTACACTTGGATATCGCCAGTCGATACACAATAACATATTGAAGCGAATCAAATGGATTTCTTCAACATTCAGCAGAAATACAGAAATATTATAAAAGTGGTAAAATTTTACTCGGGAGTAGAGGTATCAAGCGACCACAATCTTCCGCTATGCAAAAATTCAAATACAACCGAAGACAGTGAGAAGACAAGACCAATATTTCACACCAGACCTAAACAGGACCTTCTTGTTAAGCAAACGGTAATCCAGATACTCGAGCAATACCTTAAAGAAACAAATATACATATATACGTAGACACAACTCAAATATATTATTGTCAATGGTAGGATTAGAAACAGCAATGCCGCATGTCGCTCTGTGAATCAACGTTTACGAATAAAATATTTTATTATTATTATCCTTGTTGGATCTTAAAATCGCTTGTTTGGCGGTGAGTTCCATACACTACGGACTAATTATTATTATTATTCGATACATACCAGTACCAAAGAAGACAATGTAGAAACAGCGATTGGAAATCACGGTGTTGGAGAAAGAAATGAAAGGGGAAAAATGCTCTTAGAATTCCTACTGCAACATAAACTGCTAGCTATGAACACCTTTTTCAAAAAAAGCCCTAATAGAAAATGGACGTGGTACAGTCCCGACGGTAATACAAAAAACGAGATAGATTTCATAATTACAGACAAGAAAGAAATAATCACAGATGTTACCGTTCTAAATAGGTTATCTATTGGCAGCGACCACAGGATGGTAAGAGCAAAAGTTGTCCTTCGACTAGAAAAGGAGAGAAGAAAATTAATAACTAAAAAACGACTAAACAGGAAGTGGTCTGTAGTAGACGATGCCAGAGCTTACAGAGAAACAATTGGTAAATATCTAGGTGTCTTCGAAACCCAAGATATCGAGGAACTCAACACTACCGTCATAAATGCAATAAATGCAGCACGTAAACATCACTGTACAATCCGTAACAAACACACCGAAAAACTTAGTGCAAACACAAAAGAAATGATGAAGAAGAGAAGAAAATTGAAAGACAAATATACTGAACATATAATAGAACTACGTCAGCTAAATAAAGATATTTCAAAGTCGATAAGACAAGATATCAGAAGATATAACACGGAATGGACAGTCAAAATAATAGAAGAAAACAGAAGCATGAAGGTACTGAGGCGAGAACTACAACCAGGACGCAAGGACATATGTAAACTGGAAAACACCAAAGGTGAAACTGTGACAAATAAAGAAGAAATATTACAAATTGTTGAAACATTCTATTCGACTCTATATCGTGCAAATGAGAACGAAATAGGATCATCGAATATTGTTAAAGTATTAAATGTAGGTTCAGAAGACCTGCCTGATATAACAACGGATGAAGTTACAGTATCCCTGTTAGAGATGAAAAATAATAAAGCTCCAGGAGATGATGGCATTGTTATAGAGGCTATTAAGGAAGGAGGTGAGAGATTACTATGTGCTATTACTAGACTTTTCAATCAATGCTTAATAAAAGCAATAACACCAACAGCTTGGAACAAAGCCACAATAATCTTAATGCACAAAAAAGGTAATATAGCCAATTTACAAAACTACAGGCCTATTAGTCTTTTGTCACACCTCTATAAGCTATTCACTAAAATACTTACAAAGCGCCTCAATTCCAAATTGGAATTCTATCAGCCTAAAGAGCAAGCTGGCTTTAGATCAGGATATGGCACCAATGACCACCTGCAAGTAGTGAAGTCCCTAATTGAAAAATGTGTGGAATATAATAAACCTCTCGCCCTAGTTTTTGTGGATTACCATAAGGCCTTCGACACAATCAAACATGAGGAAATGATGAAGGCATTAGCAGACTGCCGGGTAGATTACAGATACGCAGCACTTATTAAATATATATATCAAAATGCAACGGCAAGTGTTAGTTTGTCCGACGAAACAGAAAGGTTCAAAATCGAACGTGGTGTAAGACAGGGAGACACAATCTCGCCAAAATTATTCATAACACTCTTAGAATATGCATTTAAAAAAATAGATTGGGATGATATGGGTATAAATATAAACGGAGATTTTTTAAACCATCTGCGTTTCGCAGATGATATCGTCTTGATTACAGACAGATTGGACCACGCTAAAGAAATGCTCATGAAATTAACAGCTGCATCGGCCCAGGTCGGATTAAAGATCAACATATCTAAAACCCAGATCATGACAAATATGGTAATCAATCAAAGTATCGATGTAGAGGGTAAACCAATCGAACAAGTAACATCTTATAAATATCTAGGACATGAAATAAGAATTGGACGGGACAACCAAACATGTGAGATTGGTCGACGAATTAGTATGGCATGGGCTGCCTTTGGGAAACTGCGATTCGCCCTTAAATCAGAAATTCCAATCTGCCTTAAAAGAAAGGTATTTAACCAATGTGTACTCCCTGTCATGACGTATGGAGCAGAAACCCTTACCCTTACAAGAAAATCGGTTAAAAAGCTTCAAGTTGCCCAACGCGCTATGGAGCACTCTATGTTGGGATTGACTTTAAGAGACAGGGTAACAAATGAAGTAATACGGCGAAGACCTGGGGTTGTGGATGTCGTAGAAAGGATTGTGAACCTCAAGTGGAGTTGGGCGGGCCACGTGGCAAGAATGAGGGACGACAGGTGGACGAAGAAGATTATTGAATGGCGACCAAGACAAGACGCTTACAGAAACAGAGGACGTCCTCCAACTCGATGGGCGGATGATCTTAAGCGAGTGTCCAGCAACTGGATAAAAGAGGCACAAAACCGACCTAGATGGCAAACGTTAAGGGAGGTCTATGTCCTGCAGTGGACGAGAGAGGCTACTTGATGATGATGATGACCAGTTAAAAGCGAAAATGGAGTACGGAAGCAATCGTAGACCTAATGGAGGTAAGGCGATCCTATTATAAACGAAATGTGGACAGAGTTGAGATAGAAAAGCTAGAGCGCAAGCAGGACTCATTCCACCTGCATAATAGAGCAAATATGGAGGTTACAATAATCCGACTCGTGTATCTGGCACGATGACGGACAAGTATGGAAACCTGGCCATAGATACAAGCAAGATACTAGAAAGGTATATATTCAACAGCTTTTTATGACCAGAGAAGCAAAGCTTTGAGGGAGATTTTTTCGACCTGTCGATAACGAAAGATGAGGTGGCGAATGCTATTCCGAGGGACCACAACTGAAAAGATGTGGAATTAGGTGATATTCAAAACAGCAGCGATTCCAGAAGACTGGTTCAAGTCCATATTCATTCCGCTACCTAAGAAGCCAAATGTCAAGGAGTGCCATGAGCATCGGACGCATCAGCCTGATGAGTCTTGTGTTAAAGATCTTTCTTCAAGTTATTTATGAGCTCACCAATAAAAAAATCGAAGAGCAGATCGGGAAAATGCAGTTTAGTTTCAGGAACGAACTGGGAGCGAGTCCAGTATTCAAATTGTAGTATAGCGATGCGGAGACATGAACTGATTTATCGACTATTAAAAAACGTTTGAAGGAAAATAATAGCATTCCTGTGATCCACAGGGATAGATAACAAAGATATTCGTTTCATTGCCTACCTTCAGTTAGGAAGGAATGCATCTTCTACCCAATAATATTCAGTATATACTCCGAGCATACTTTTCATGAAGCTTTATTTGACTATGCTGAAGGCATTAAAATCAGCAGCGTCTCAATGGGGAACATTCGATATATAGACAACACGGTCCGTATCGCAGGCATTCAACAGGATCTTCATTTTCTTAAGAATCGGGTCATATGTATGCGATCTCAAAATAAAGAAGATTATGATAGTATGCAAAAATACACACAAATAATAGTATATATTCATTAACGATCAAATTTAAAAAAAATTATATAATTTGGCGTACCTAGGCAGCACAGAGAATGACAAATGGAACCGTTCTGTTAAGTTGAATGAGCTGGAGAGAGAAGCCAAGGACAGCTTTTTAGTGAATCTTAGGGTGTGGCGCTGAAGTATTATCTCTTTTCAGTGCTTCCATGTTATGCTGCAGCTTGGACTCTCTCCAATACAGTTCTCAATCAAATGCCGAGACCCTCCTGAATGAAAAGATTAAGCAATAACACTATCCTAGCTCTCATAGAAAAGAAGAAGAAAATCGTTAAAGCAATCAAACAAAAACAAAACATACTTCAGACACGTCATGAAACCTCCTGAGAGGCACTCCATAATCCGCTTTATCATCAAGGGTAAAATTTTGGCAAGAATACGGCACTAAAAAAAAATGCAATCGAAAAAGCTTTTGAGAATCATTATTTGTTCTTTTATAGTCTTATTCATCTTCCTCTCTTCTACAGTAAAACTATTAATTCGATTACCACAATAAATTGTGTTATGCTCTCTAGCTTTTCAATTTTAGGTGATTTCTGTACGCTTTCACCAACGACATCTACACAAAACTGCATGCAGCTATTTGCTTTCTTCCCCACATAGTTCTTTTCATTGCTCTTAGATGCCATTGCAATCTCTTACGTGTCCATTTCCAACATGTTTTGACTATCTCGTTGCCCTACACATCTAATACTTCTAAAACGCAATCCATTGCGATCTTTCCTACGATTATGAAAATTTCTATGTGCTTAGGTTCCGCAGGTATAAGGCAATTAAAATAACATAGCAACCACTTAATTCGAGCTGTACCAATTCATCAAACCTATATCCCTAACCAATTTTACAGAAAAGATGTGGTGTCTTCTTCCAATATATAACCTTTACACTATACGAGTATTAGACAGTTAATTTTTTCTTTACCATAAATGACGTAGGATCGTAATAATTTTGAATATAAAGTAAAGCCGTCCACCAGTTGTCCTTGCATGGTTGGCTAAACATCAAAGAAACAGCTGGCCAAGTGGGACTTGTTACAAGGTGTTCCGCTAATCCGATATGTATTAACATCGCAGCACCCAACACTGGTGTCAATCTGGAAAAAAAGCACACGAAGCGATCTTGTCATCCCTACAATACTGATGCCGTTCAAAAAAAATTACCTGAGATATCTATGCACATAGAACTTTACAACATTGAATTTTGCACCTTTGTCAGCCGATCTCATATAGACGTAACAAACCAGCACTCCAGACATCAGCAAAAAGCTGTCGACGGCGACATATGATCCTATTACAAACTGACTGGATGGGTCCTTATACCACTGAAATAAAGATTTTATTAGAAGAACTCTAATTACTCAAGCTTAAAAATGGCATACGGCTTGATACTCTTGCAAATTAACTAGTGGTATGCCTCTGTAAGTTATATATATGTGAAGGATTAGAACCCATATCATCGAAAGGGCACGAATGCCATGGAGGCATAAGAACTGGTTCGGATCCTTGCTACATTCCAACAATTTCTGTCCGTTTGTGAACATGGAAAAGGCAGTTAATAGAATATGAGCTGGTTCTAAAATATACACTTGTAAGCATATCTTTTCCCTGGTAATGGTTATATTTCAAAAAGCTAGTAATACTAATTTTATAGTAGTTGTTCACGTACTTTTCTTCATAAAGTATATACAAATGTCGTAGGCAGTTGAAAGTACCATTATACCAAATATAATTCCAAAGAAAATTCTGCAATTACTTTATAAATTCTAAGGGTTCATTTATGTTTTATATCACACATACATTACGCTAAGGGTCTCTGCAGACATGGGCGGCGTAGTCGCCCTATCTTGACATAGCTCATCAATTAAGACTAAGCTTTTTCCGTTTTCTGCATTATAGTGTTGTATCTCTTGTGCGGAACAAGCACTGGGGAAGCAAACTGCCCACATCATCGGTATCCTGTTGGTGAGGTTTATATTTGGTATAGATATGGCAAATGTGTCAAAGTCCTACAATTCATAATGGTTACGCGTCGATGAATATTCAAAGTAAAAAAGGAGAAAAAACATTTTAGTTTACTGTCTCGAACTTACAAAGGAGTTAATTGGTTCTATTCCCCTATATACTCCTAGCTGAAATAACCGTAGCCCTAAGCAGTACTTGCCAAAAATGGATCCAACCGTGCTCTTTGCGTTGATGTCCATGCATTGATCGAACGCCCCCAAGTCACCTAGGTGACCAGAGAGTATTCCTCCTGGGAATCGTGCAGCCGAATCAAACACTATAAAATAATTAAGTTTCACAAGGGGATTTAGACATTTTCAATTATTTAAGGAATTTAATTGTCTTTCTACAGCACATTATGGTGCAAATATTCCACGAAAGACAGTGTAAAGTGACATGCTTCGAGAGTATGTGTTTACGTTCGAACTTACTTTTTAATGCCCATAGCTTTCCTTGCCTTAACCCTAGGTTATATTCATCAAGCTGCTGATAACATCCCTCGGATATATTTGCATTCCTTCCGTGAAGGTAATCAGATATAGTGTTAGCCATGTCTATTGGCCGTTGAACTTCTTTAATGCCATGGATTTCGGTGCCATGCGCCAAGGCAACACAGATATAGAAAAACCAAATACGCACCATTGATTTTTATAGTTAAAAACAGCTTAATGCGATATATATCTTTTAAATAATATTTTTGAAATCTTACTGTATTCAGTGTTATTGCTAGAATAAAAAAATCACCTCTAATAGTTTCTATATCTAGTCTTATCTGACTTGCCAAACTTCAAGTGAGAATGTTGATTTAGATTAGATTAGACTAGCAACTGGAGTATTTAAGTAACAGTAAGGCTGAAAACACATGAAGCGGTTCACGCCGAGTCGGCGGCCGAGTCGACTGCCGACTCGGCCGCCGACTCCATGTATTTAAAGCGGACAAAACACACGCTGCGTCATGTAGCGCGTACGCCGAGCGCTTTTTATACATAAGAATTATGGGCCGAGTCGGCCGCCGACTCGGCGTGAACCGCTTCGTGTGTTTTCAGCCTAAAGCTATGCTGTGCTTAATCTTTTATATATGAGTCGTCTATAGCTTCTAGTTCTCAAAATTTGAGTGTCGCTTTTACCCTATCTACTCTGCTAATCTAATGATTCTGCACTATCGCTTATCTCGTGCGTTTACAGGCAAAATGTTTGCCATACTAAAAGTACCAGAATGGATTGAAGAAAAATTCCATAACCACTTTCTCTTGCTTTCTGTTTGAGACATATTCAAGAGCTACATGTAGTCATTATACTCTCTGATGAAAACGTGACGGTTTACTTGATATCCTCACATATCGGAATACCCGGCAGTAAAAATCAGAGTGCGAAGCCAAGGCAACGACAACGTCCTCGGAAGGAATTTATAGTAATACAATAACAGACTACGATGCCAAAAAACCAGTTCAAAATCTTCAATACGTAACAGGATGCCCTCTACCCTACACCATGGCAAATAATAAAGAGTTATTAAAGTGCCTAAAACATACAAATTATTGGTCACACTCGCCTTAAACACTCCTATCTATGAATCCTACAGGTTGTAGCGGCAATAGCATATTACTGGACGAATGGAGAAACTAAGATTTTCACTCACGCATTGGTCAATTTTATACACGAGATGAAGCCGAGCGTAGAAAGACCAACAAGTGGGTGATTTAGTTTCTCACGAGTGCTGTATAGCGTTTTGTTCAATCCTGCCACTGAATTTATGAATACATACTAAAATTTTATAATTTGCGTGATTTAAATCAAACAACAAATGTTGGTTGGAAATAAAATGTGTTCGTGTTATACGTTTGGCAGTACTGAAGTGTATTGTTAGTCTATGTCTAATTCAAAGTTGGTAAGTTAGGCTTTGTTTGTTATTTGACACAGACTGACACAAATCCTAACCTGCAAATCTCGAATTTGACATAATTTGGGAGTGGGGAAATGAGTGGAAAAAAACTTTTTACCTCACTGCTTTTGCCTAGATTGTCATAGCAAACAACTTGAGTGAGCAAAACCAATGCTTTCTCGTTCTGTATACAAGTAAAAAACAACAAGTTTCAGTAACAGGATTGAACAAATATTATTACATTATCACGCATAAAGAAAACCTATAGTTACTTGTATATTATGCATTAGCAAAGAGCATATGCTCTTTGGAATTAGTTAAAATTGAGCAATTTTTTAGAAACTGTTTTTAGTTTCTAGCTATTTGTTGAAGTGTATTCGGTTGTCTACCTACCTCTCCACTTCCGTGTGGGTTTTTGAAAATCATTCGTGCATAGGGATATTTCCGCGATTTTTGGTGATTGTGTTGAATTTTTGGAAGGCTCACTACTAGTGGATTTGAAAGCATTCGATATTTTGAAAAGTTTCGCTCAGCATTACGGTGTTGTATATGCAGTCGCTGAAGTTGTTCTGTTTATGATAGTATTAAAAAGTGTTTCAGAAGCAAAACTCACTTCTAGCCGCTTCCTAGCCTCTGGCCATCTATTAACCGGTTTAGCATTTTCTCTATTGGGCTCTGATACCTTTATGTAAAGCACCCGGAGTCCAAATTTCTAAGCGGTTTTGGGTGTCCTATCAAGATACGTTGGTACTCGATTCTCTCCAAAGTATTCCAGGCAGAGCAGGGCAGTAATTAATTAATTTTTAATTAAATTACTAATTAAATTCCTTTTTGTTTATTTGCCTTGAAATTGATAATAATGATTAAACATACAATAATAAATGAACTAAGGCTAAAATGTAAACTTGTCATATTCGAGATGTCGTTATTCAACGTGTATTTCTGGTTGGTTAACCTTAGTTGACTTTTGATCAATTCTTGGGTGTTAACAGGCGTAAGGTCGATTTTAGAAATGTTGATTATTTGAGATTCATGAATTTGCAATTTATTAATGCTTGGCAATTTTAAATTGGCTTCCTTATTTGAAGACGATTTTATGCTGAATAGTAATTCTTCGTGATTGATTAGAACAGAGCAATCAGGGGTTAAGTGTATTAATTTTGTTCCCATAATTTGTTTTCTGCTCGTGGCTTGGTTACATTGTATATCTAAAATAGTTTCGGTTGGTGAACTGATTAGCCATGTTGCCGTATCTATTTGCAAAGTTTTGCTTGAGGTCAAATCAAAAATGTACGGTTGACAGATCTGGTTGTCGTGAAAGGATAGTAATTGTGTTTCACACAATTTAGAATTTGGGATGCTAAAATGGTTGTCATGAGCACAAAAATAATAATTTACAGAGGTTTGTTGGCAATGGTTTATTTCGATGGGGATGCTAAAATCTGTGTTATACAACAATACTTTATAAGAGGGTATAATCATATGAAATTTGTTGTCCTTGGTTTGAGCGGGAAAAGGAATCAATTTTATTAATTGGTATTCAGAAAAGGGTTTTACTAATGAAATTTCAAAAATAAATGTAAAGGCTTTATCTTTTTGTAGGGGATACAGTCCGGGGTTGTCGCTTAACGTTTTTATTATTACGTCGGTTTTGCACTTGTTCCAGGTAAAGAGGAAGATGATGATCGAGATTGTCCTGGAAAAGGCATTAAATCATTTGCGTGTCTCTTAAGGATAGCGTTTGTAGGAATGTTTTTTAAATCATAAGTATCGTGTTCGTGAATTTTGTCAACGGTGTAAGGTCCTATAAATTTGGGTTCTTTTTTGTTTCTGTTATTAGTTTTTATATATACTTGGTCTCCTACTTTGAATGTTCTGATTTTTCTGAGTTGGTTAATCTTTTCGTTTCGGATTTCTTTAGTAGTCACCTGTTTGTTCTGTAGAGCGTCATATAAGCATTTAATTTTTTCTTTGTGGTTAATTACGTAATTTTCGAAAAAGGATTTTTCGTAGTCTAAATCGAAAGGGTTTTGTCCATCGGTATGGCCAAATAGTATTTCAAACGGTGATAATTTTAGGTTTGAGTGAATCGAATGACTGTAAGCCATAACGCAATAGGGGATTTTTTTATGTTCTGGCATTTCTCCTAAAAGTCGGTAATGTTCTATAAGTGTAGAATGAAAGCGTTCGATAGGGGAATTTGATTGGTGATGATGGGGTGTTGTGATATGGAGTTGAATTTTGTGTAATTCTAGAAAATTAATAAATTGTTGGTTTTTGAATTCGTTGTCTGCTATTAAGATATTGGGTGCGGTATAGGTTGTGAGCGTAGCTGGTAGGCTTGTACAAATTTTGAAAAAGCATCTATGAATGTTAAATATTTGGTACCTTTGATTTGGAATATATCCATATGTACTGTGTGAAAAGGACGATTAAAAGTTGGGGTTAAATGCAATGGTTGTTTTATTGGATTTCGGTTATACTTTTGAGTTTTGCAATTTTGACAATTATTAATAAAATTCTTTATATCTGTGTTCATTCCTTTCCAAAAATAATTACGTTGCAAGTGCTCGACAGTTTCTAATATTCCTCAATGATTGGTTTTTCCAAGATGGTAATTTGTTATTCGTTCGTCCGGATTCGTTATATATCTAACTTGGGTGGTACACCTATGAAATTTAGGTGTATTTTTATTAGTAATGGATATTATATATTCGGAAAATTCTTGGTACAATGAATCACTGGAAAAGTGACAATAGTAATGAACTTTTGGTTCGCAATGTTCTATCAACAATTCACTGAATCTGAACTGTTTATTATTGGAATTTACGAAAACTGAGAAATGTGTGTTTTCATCAAATTTTGTAACTTGAATTTTTTTAGGGAGGTTAGCTTCAATGAACTCGATTTGTTTATTAAAGTATTGTAAGGGTTTTTTGCTTATGTCTATTACTGGTGTTGAGCTTTCCTGTGTATGTATGGTATTTGCTAACGAACTTTCATCGTTATCTGAGGTAAGGACATCGTCGAGGATGGGTATGTCAAATAAATCGTCAATGTTAGGTGTTTCTGATCGGTTAGGAATTGTGCTGAAATTAGGGTCTACTGGTTCGGGTGTATCTAGTCAATTTGTGTCGTCTATAATTTCGTCAATATCTTGGATAATTTCGTCGGTGATTGATAATGGATTAATTTGGACGCGGGACTGGGCATCGGCTACTTTGTTAGTTTTTCCGGGTAGGTACTTTATGTCGAAATTATATTCTTCCAGTCTCAAGGCCCATCTTGTGAGTTTAGAATTTGGTTCTTTGAGGCTACGCAGCCAAACTAAGGGTCTGTGGTCTGTGAATAGGGTAAATTTTGTTCCAAACAAATAGGGTCGGAATTGCTTGGTAGCCCAAACAATGGCTAACAATTCACGCTCTATTGTGCTATATTTTTGTTCTGTATCATTCAGTGTACGTGAGGCATAGCTGACCGGTTTTCTGTTCTGTGAAAAGACTGCACCAAGTGCGTATTTAGAAGCGTCTGTAGTTAACTCAAATGATTTAGTAAAATCTGGATATTTCAAAAGTGGCTCATTGGTTAGAAGATTTTTGCAATATTCGAAAGAGTCTATGAAGTCTTGAGTATGAATAATTTCATTTTCCTTTTTTAGACAGTGGGTGAGGAATTTGGTAATTTTTGCAAAATCTTTAATGCATTTTCTGTAATATCCGAAAAGTCCTAGGAATGATTTTATTTCGGTCCTAGTGGTAGGCAAAGGAAATTTTTTTATGGTTTCAATTTTGGAAGGATCTGGCTTAAGGCCTGAAGGAGTTATCATATGTCCTAAGTATTTGACTGTTTTTTGCAAAAATTCAGATTTATCTAGTTGGATTTTTATATTAGTTTCTGTACATTTTTTAAATACATTTTCAAGGCGAGAAATGTGTTCTTGCAATGAACTTGAAAAAACAATTATGTCATCCATATACACTAAACACTGGCTAGGAGTTAGTCCTGTCAGGGCTGTGTTTATGGCTCTCTGAAAACGTGACGGGCGTTTTTTAAACCAAAGGGCATACGTTTAAAGTGATAATCTCCTTCTTCAGTAGAGAAGGCTGTTTTCTCTTTGTCTTTTTCCTCTAATTCGATCTGGTAAAATCCAGAGGCCAAATCGAGAGTTGTAAAGTAATTTGCTCTACCTAAATTATCTAACACGGTTTCTATCCGGGGGAGAGGGAATTTATCGTCAATTGTTTGTTCGTTGAGTTTCCGGTAATCTATGACAATTCGCCATTTTTGTTTGCCGGAGGCGTCTTGTTTTTTTGGTACAATCCAAATTGGGAAGTTATAGGGTGATTCACTGGGTTCAATTATATTTTCTTCCAACATTTTATTGATTTGTCGTTTTACTTCTTGTCGGTGTACATGTGGATAGCGATACGTTTTCGTAAAAATTGGTGTGTCAGTTTTTGTTCTAATGTGATGTTTGGTTAGGGTAGTTGATGATAAAGGAATGTCAGGTGTATGAAATATGTCTTTATATTTTGAACAAAGGTTTGTTAACATTGTGCGTTCTTCGTCGTTTAGGTGGTCTAATCTTAAGTTTGATTTTAAATTTTGGTAAAGTACTTGTTTTTGTTTAATTGATGATACCTGATGATTATTAATTTGGATTTCATCTTTTGCAGGTGTATAATCTTCTAAAATCAATGGTTGAGAAATTACTAAAGTTTGAGATTCGTTTGAAGTATTTATTAAGCTAGTACGAAACCAGTTGTTTTTTAATGATATAATAGCTGAAGGCATAGATACGTGTTCTGTAAAATGTAATTTTGGTGCTAATTTGTACCCATCTTTTCCTACAGCAGGTAGTACAACACATTTTTTCGTTCGAGGAGGTAACGCGATTACTTTTAAAGTTTTTTCTGAAGGTTTAATTTTTGAAAAGTTACATTGGTTGCGTCTCTGTTCTTCCTGTCTTAATTTAGACTGATTGTAATAAAATGGTATTGTAGTTTTATCAGTTTGGATGTGCATCCACCGATAATCTATGTTTGCTGGTAGGTCGGCCAATAAATCTGTACCTATTAATCCAGAATATGTAGGATGAAAATCGAACAAATAACATAAATGTGTACCTTCTTCTAAAAATAAATTTTTAATAGGAACATTCGCAACTTGATTATGGTAAGTAGTTCCGTGGGATGTAGTGATTTCAAAAGGATGTTCAAATATTGCTTCGGGAAAATGTTTATAAACAAATTGAGGAGAAAGTATCGTACGTGAACTTCCAGTATCTATTAATAGTTTGTCATTAGTCTGTGGGATAATTATGTATGGTAGGTTAGATTTAGGATTAATTGAAAACGATTCAACCGAGGCTCTTAACGAAAATTTACGTTTTCGCCAGGTTCTTCATTATCTGAATCCGCGTCTGGTAGCTGGAAAAAGTCTGTAATTGGGTCTAAGTCTTCTTGAGATGATTCGTAATAATTATATTCTAATTCGTGGTTTTCAGTAGCTTCGTGGTAAGCTGGGGTCTCGGAAAAGTCTGTATTAAATAATTCTTGTGAATAAAAATTTCGAAGTTGATTTGATTGTTGTATATAATTATTTGGTTTAAAATTCGGATTAAAATTTTGGTTGAATGGTCGGTATTGTTGTGGTGGTCTCCTTAATTGTTGTGAGGCAGGACGTTTTTGGATTGTGCTCGTTTGCATCAGTTCAGGTTTGTGTGTGGGCTGATAATTGTGTTTAGGGGCAAAGACGTTCGTTGCAGGTTTTTGTATAGTTTGGATTCCAGAATTTCTTGGAGGTTGATTTGGATAACCAAATCTAAGCATAGGAGTGAAATTGGGTTTAAATTGGGGTTGATTAAAATTACTAGAATAATTTTGTTGGTTATAATTTGGTTTATGATAAGTTTGTAAATGAGTGGTTTTTTGATAGCTTTGGAAGGAAGGCATTTTTTGCATTGTGAATTTTGACTGTGCTACATTACTTGAAGAGTTACTTTTATTTATATCTTGAAAATAACGTATATCTAATTTTTCTTTTACGTAGGCATAAGCCTGTTCTAATGTTTGGGTGATCGACCTCTAGTAAAACTGCCAAGGGGTTCTAACAAACCGCTCGTGAAAACTTTCAGTGTCAATTCTTTGGATGCTTCTAATTTGTAATCTTTAACTGCTTGAAGTTCAGGACCTAAAGATATTTTTGAATTTAATATTGCCAAAAGTGATCGTACTCTATTAAAAAAATCGATGGCTGATTCTTTAGAATTTTGTCTTAGTCTAGCCATATCAATTTGAATATTCAATTCAGAGCGCTGATCTCCGAAATTATTTATGAGAACTGTCTTTAAGTCTGTCCAGGAATTATAGGAATAACCCGTGATTACTTCTAATGCTGCACCTTTCAGTCGGTTGCGGGCAGCAGACAAAAGCAATTTATTTATATAAGCATTAGTATTTTGAGTTTGCCAAAATTGAGTAAGGACATCTTCAACGGCGCGAATGTATTCGCTTAATTCCGCAGGATTGCCATAATATGTGGGGATTTCATTCAAAATACTCATATGGAAACCTGGTGGGTATCCATTGAGGGGTGGAGGTTGAGGAAGTGCTGCAGGCACTTGATTCTGTTGGTCTTGTTGCATTATTAGGCGAGGGGGTGTTAAACTAATTTGAGTTCTAATTGTTGTCTGTTCGAAAATGTCTAATCGTTCCGATTCACTATCAGATGACGTGTCCGTATCGATCATTAACTTTTATTTAAGATGTTATTATTATGTTAGTACTTTTACTTAATACTAAATGATACTTTTTCCTAATTCAGGGAAACTAATGTATAAACATGCGTAGGACATAAAACATAAGTAAATTGAGCATAAATTAAGTGTACGTTTTAGCATTTAAGCGTAAAGTATAGTTTTACGTTAGTATAGAATTATTTTTATATTTAATCACTTGAAAACTTTCTTGCAATTATTTAAAATAAATTCACTTACAACTTCATGTTGTGTTGACTTGGTGATCCCAATGATCTGGTGTTCGATGAACTGCTAAGTCTTGATCCCGATGATCTGGTGTCGGCGACGGACTGCAATTTGGGCTGGAAACAGCGGTACATTGACTTGGGACGATGCTTGTTCCTCTTGCTCGGCGTTGTTGATTCTCAGCTGTGGATCTTCGGTGTTTGATTGTTGAAACACTTCGGCTCCACTGGGCTGTAAGCTCGGCAATTAAGAGTTAAAACTCAAAGAGCAAAATTTTAATTTTGAATTTTGAAAATTTCAATTAAGCCCTTTTGCAAAGTATCTGCACGACTGCGCCATTCATGTTTATTTTACATCGAAGTTTGTTTTTAAAAAGCACTTTATTTGTACAATCAAAAACTTTACATCGATGGAGTCGCAATTTAGATACAAGTTATTAAGACGAGATCTGACTGCCAACTGAATATAATTATAAAATGATTTAAACATGTACGGATGCTGCACTGCAGGAACTGAGCCAGCATAAGATAACTAATCTACTCATTCTCAGCAAGGAGATAATTCTTATGAATAGGACAATAGTGGGCACACACACATAACTCTCGAGTACATCGCAGGATGCAAGCAGTTGTAATTTATAATCTGTACCTTTCACATGTATTTTAAAATTGTAACTCCGTCTGTGTGTTCATATGAAATACATTTTTTGATATCAATCACAGTTTGTAAATTTAATTGGCGCAGTCGTGACGGATATTTTGGCAGTTTTTTGGACAAAAATCGTCGAGAAACGTGTATTTTAATACTTTGGCCAGAACCAAACAACCAACGTCGTCCCAAGAAACAGTATTCAGAACGGAGCCTGGAGGACAAGCATTGCCAAAGGGTCACGCGAAGAATACCATCTCCGTGGGCAACCAAACAGTATCGACCTTCACCAGAAGCAGTGTCGTAACTATCATATGTGCAGGGGGTGCGAAGAACCTCGGCGCCGAATCTATATAGGCGCCGCGGTAGCGGAGTTTTTAGTGAAAATTAGTTTTCCTAGAATAGTGGTTCAAAGCGGCAACAGACTATGATACGTGAGCGCCACTGGGCTCTTTTGAGTGCGCAGTCTTTTCTCCTTTTGAGTAGATTAGAAGTTCCAGCTCTAGTGTGTGTTTGTGATTCTTAGATTTCATAGTGCATAGTAACTTACTATAAATTCAAAATTTTAAACAGCAAATTTCTGACGATTGCCTCAGGTACAGAGGTCATAGAGAGTGCCAAATTACTTCAAACTACGTACGAAACTGATCCCGATAACGGCTACTAAAGCAAATTGTACAATTTCGATCTTCGTACGCAACTAGTATTAAATCTTACTTATCAGTGAAGGAAGTGGGAGAAAAATGTCTGTCTAATTACACATCATTGGCTAGCTTTCCAGATTTGTATACAGCTTATATCCTCTTTTTTACATCCCGTCACTACAGCCTCCACTGAGAGATCTTTTTCTAAATTAAAACACTTTTTGCTAAGTAAGATGAGCCAAATACGCCTAAAGAGTTTTGCATTGCTGAGTAACGAGAAACTAAGAGCCAGTATTTTTGGTTTTAATTCACTGATAGATATGTTAGCTTTAGCAAAGTCTCGCAAAAGACAGTTTAATTAAAGTGCTGTACCTACATATTTATATATCTATATATTTTATTTTTCTTGGAAACTATTTAAATTTGTATTCCTTTTACGTGGTTTTTGTTTTTGTATTTTCATATGTATTTTTATGTTTCATGTTATATTTTGCGAGTGTTTGATGTAATGGTAAAACCCGTTCTACTTTATGGGTCGGAATAGTGGACGGTTACAGAACTGGTAAGGCAGAAATTGCAGGTGTTTGGTGACCAGTCATTATTTCGAACAAAGATCTTTGGGACCAAACAAATCAGGTGGACATTAATATAGAAATTAGGAGAAGAAAATATGGATGGTTAGGGCATACGTTGCGAAAAAATGAAACTGTAATTTGCAGAAAAGTTTTGATTGGAACCTTTAGGGTTTTAGAAACAGAGGACGCCCACGAAAAACGTGGTGGAGAACTGTAAAACAACAGACAGGAAAGACTATAGCACAACTGAACCAAATAGCAACGGAAAATGACAACTAGGGAGAATATACAAATACCCTATGTCCCAATAGGGAATAATGGGATTATTATTATTATTATTATTATGTTATATTTAATAAAAGATTGAAACATCTAAATGGGTTTTATTTTGCAGTAAGTAACCTTTCATGTTAAGAAAAGAGCTTATTAATTTTCTTTTAAATTTAAAGTGTTGCATGACCAAAATTACCCCCCCCCCCTCTTTTTTATGAAACTTCTTGTCTACTGCGGCTATAATTTATTCTTGCACACCGGCACCAAACCGTCTTGTTACGCCACTGACCAGAAGTGGACAAGAATCGCCACAACCCCAAGCTAGGACAGCATCGCCGACGCTTGGTCTAGAAATAAGCACTCCATCGAGGAGACCGAAGAATGAAAATTACAGCGCTACTACTGTAAGTCGCTAACAAAATTTGTTGCAGCATAAAAACCATTTAGTTTTAAGCTTGCTATTAAATAAACCGCAACAATTAAAACGAAATAATTAAACCTTAATAATAAACTTAGTATTAGCCTTCGTAAGTTTTTATACACGGCATAACTGCAATGATCTGTTAAAAATTTTACACTAGGAAGGAACCCTTAAACAAATAAAAATCATTTGCCCCGCTGTTTAAACCAAATTAAAATAAAAACATAAAGCATAATGGTTTGATGCTACAAGGTAACGACGATTTAGTAGCTTTATTTGAAAATTTATTACTGGAGGTAGCACCCGAAGAACAACAAGTAGAAGCCAATCAACCAGACATGGCACAAGGCGGACAAGCAGTACCAGCAGGACAAGCTTTCCACCTGGAATATTTAAGAATAGTTTCGGAATTTGATGGTACTCCACACAAATTATCCGAATATATTAGATCTGCCGAGGTAATAAAAGCACACTACCGTGGGAATGCCGACGCCTTCCTACAGTTATTAATTCTTTCTGCCTTACGGACAAAATTAACCGGAAGAGTACTTTTAGTAACCAGCGGACGAGAAATTGCCACCTGAGATGAACTAAGAAACATTTTAAGAAGATCATTTGCCGATCAAAGATCAGAGAGCTCACTTTTGCGAGACTTGATGCTCTTACGACAAAAACATGAAACGGCCCAAGAATATTTAGAAATTTGTCAACAAACAAGAAGTCTTCTATATTCGAATATTCAACTTAATGAACCAAATCAGGGCATACGAGCAGTCAAACAATTACAGTACGATGAATTAACACTAAAAGCTTTTCTTAGTGGACTCAAGGAACCACCAGGTAGCTTCCTAAGAAGTATGCGGCTAGCCACATTAGAAGACGCAATTAAATATGTAATCGAAGAGGAAAATTTGCAATATTCCAGAAGACATGAAACCGAGCATCGAAAAGGACTTCATTCTTCCACATTTACTTAGAAAAGACCACCACCAGGACTACGAATGACTACTCTCGTGAACAACTCCAACTTTTACAATCGTTACCCTACATATCAATCGTTTGGGAATCAACAAACACGAATACAACGTCCAACGTTCCAGAATAATTCAAGACCAACAAATTTTACTGGACAACAATGGCCAACCCGTTTTCAACAATCGAAACCAAGTGCACAAGCAAGAAATGTATTTGCACCCCAAAATCGTGCTCAACCACATCCCACGCCAATGGTCACATTATCAGGCGCTGCGAGAAGAACAACTAATTTGCCTCAACGATTTAATTCGTCAAACACCCAGCGTTTTACTCAACCAAGACAATTTATTCAACAGTCAAATCAACCTCGAAATTTTATATCCGAGGAACTCCACTACCAAGAGGAACCAGAAGACATCATCGATACACCATTTGAAATAGATCAATATCTACAGCAAGAATTTGAAGACTTAGAAAATGAGCAGTATGAGTACGAAGAACAGGATTTTACGAAAACAGCTTCACCCAACGAGCATACGTAGACGAAGATCCACCACCTGAACAAAATTACCAACAGCCCGAATTAATACAAATCAATAATCAACCATTATCACACCTACCATGCATATGCATCCCACAGCTAAAAGCGAATTTTCTCATAGATACTGGAGCTTCTAGGACGCTAGTTAAACCAGAAATAGCTCAGAAATATTTTCCAGAATTAATTGAGCCCCAAATTTTTCAAATACAAACGGCACATCAGACGTCAACACATAATGAAATTGCTGTAACTCAATTACCAGCCATCTTTAAGACAAACAAAGCTCACAAATTTCACCTATTCGATTTCGACCTCAAATACGACGGTCTTATAGGAACCGATTTATTAAAGAAATAAAAAGCCAGAATCTATTTCACAAACAACACTTTAGAAACCGAAAAAGCCCAAATTCCATTATATTCTATCGAAGACAGGAACCCAGATCTGAACTACCATATTACAATCGAAGCAAGTCCAAGTTGAAAATAACGACATACCAAAAACAGCTTTTAACACCGAAAATGGTCACTATGAATTCCAACGCGTCATGGACAACATCCTCAGAGGTATACAAAACGAAAAATGTCTTGTATATTTGGATGGTATTATTATCTTCTCCACATCCCTTCAAGAACATATAGTAAGACTAAAAGAGGCAATTACACGGCTAAGACAAACTAATTTGAAGGTTCAACTTGACACGAGCGAATTCTTAAAGAAAGAAGTGCAATATCTAGGACACGTAATAACACAAGAAGGAGTTCGACCCAATCCCGATAAAATTAGAGCAATAAAAAACTATCCAATTCCAAAGACACCAAAAGAAATTAAAGGATTTTTAGGACTACTAGGCTACTACCGAAAATTTATAAAGGACTTTGCGAAAACTACAAAGCCTATGACAAAGTGCTTAAAGAAAGGCGCGCAAGTCATTCACTCCAACGTATTTAAAGAAGCTTTTCTAAAATGCAAAAACTTACTTATGAACAAACCAATCCTTCAGTACCCCGACCTCTCGAGAAAATTTATTTTGACAACGGATGCATCAAATGTTGCTGTAGGAGCTATCTTATCTCAAGGACCAATAGGAAAGATCTACCTATCGCTTATGCATCGAGAACTGTCAATGAATCAGAAGAAAGATATAGCACCATTGAAAAATAATTTTTAGCTATCATATGGGCTACAAAGTATTTTAGACCATACTTATACAAAAGAAAATTTAAAATAGTAACGGGTTATAAACCTCTGCAATGGTTACATTTCTTGAAGGAGCGAAACTCAAAATTATCAAGATGGAGATTACGACTACAGGAATTTGACTACGATGTGATTTACAAAAAAGAAAAATCCAATACGAACGCAGACGCAATATCTAGAATAAAAATTAATCCGATTGATACGCAATCTATGCAAGTAGAAGTAAACTCAGAATTAGACCAACTACTAGACGAAATAAGTCGCAGACAAGATGATTTACAAACACCAGAACCGATCTTAGAGCCACCAACAATACGAGCATTAGCACCAGATGTAATTCCACTTGACCCTATAACTAGCCCTATGAACGAACATTTACCCGAAGATACGATTCGAAGCCTTGAAAAACTAATCGAGAATGTACCTGACAGATTTAACGAAGATTTACCACCAACTGTACATTCACAAGATGATTCAACACCCAGCTTCTCAATATGCGAAGATGCTTTAGATTGTAAGAAAAACCAAATCATAATTACAATCTAACTCGATAATTGAAAGAATCCACTCGACATTGATTGAAAATTATAAAATAATTAAGAGTACAAGTAATAGGGAAACCCCCAAACAAATAATACCGTACGCAATCATCGGATACAACAACACGATTCACTCTGCTACGAAATTCACACCCCTTGAACTGGTTTATGGACATACTGCAACTAGAGACCCGTTTGATCTCCAATTGAACAGTAAATTTTACGAAGAATACGTAACCACTCACACGACTAAACTGACTTCTTTGTACGAACCACTAAAAGAAGCCATGCATAAGAACAAGGAAAATCTCATTAATAAACAAAATCAAAACATCAGAGCACACAACTACAAAGTAGGACACGAAGTTTTAATAAAAACCGACCAACGAAACAACTCAGGCAATAAATATGAAGGGCCCTATGTAATAAAGGAAATTACGGATAGGAACATAGTAACCCTAGTCAACCAACAAAACGACAAAGAAAAGAAAAGACATGTAGATGCCCTAAGTCACCCAATTGTTTCAGGTGCCTCTGCACTTAATTCATCATCAACATCGGACGCCCAGAAATAACGAAAATTATCGACAACCTTGGACTATTTCCTCACAAACTAGAAAATGCCAAGAACACCATGGATAAATGGATATTAATAAAGAACGTTGATTGCAGTCCGATAATCAACAAATACGACTTACTAAAACATATTTTAGAAGTAGATACTATATTTAAGAAACATGTTCATGGACCCGCTTATGCTAAGGAATTTACCAATTATTATTCGCTTATAAATGCTACGTTAGTTGAAGTAAATAGGAAAATACGTCGACTATTTCCCAATCGACAGAAGAGAGGAGCAATCGACGGTTTAGGGAGCTTAGTTAAGCTTATAACTGGAAATTTAGATGCTACAGATGGACAAAAATATGAAAAATCTATCGAAGAACTTCAAAAGGAGCAAGAACTCCAAAAACAAGCACTCGTTAAACAAATGAAACTATTAATTAAATTTACGAATTAAAAGTTAATCTACTAGATATATTTTGCTTGAAAAAATTTAATCTTTATTTCTATTTTTATTGCAACGTTCTAATAGTTAAGTTAGAATTATTACTATATGATATTGTTTTTGTCTTTATATGAGGAGTTTTGTACCTATATCAATTCGTGCAATATTATTAACTGCTGTTTCACGTTGCCTACATATGCATGTATAGATTGTACGGGCACTTAATACTAAGCTCAGCTGGTTTTATTTAAGAAATGTCTTTCACTGTTTGTATGCGGGTGCAATTAGCAAAATATTAATCTTTACGTTGTTAAATTGAAGTCAATTTTTAATTTTCTAAATGTTTGTGTGATGTTTAACTTTCTATCCCATTTCTATTTTCAATTTTTTCTTGCCAACTGCAGAAACTTACGAAGAAGTTGTGTTGCACAAATCCAAGTTACTTGGGTTGATTGGTAAAAATCATTGTTGTATATACTATAATTTCATTTTATGTGTAGTACTGAATTTAAATTTGGACATGTAAATATTCAATCATTGATTTGTAGCTTAAGTGATTTAAGAGATCATGTAACCCTTAACGAGTATGATGTCTTCGCAGTCAGCGAGACGTGGTTAAAAGACGATATATTAGATAAAAATGTCGATATTATAGGATATAAAATAATTAGAAATGATCGTAAGCAAAGAAAAGGAGGGGGAGTAGCGTTCTATATCTTAAATTGTTTTGATGTTACTGTTATACCAACATCTGCATTAATCGAACAGCTGTGGATCAGGCTTAAAATCAATAAGAAACAATATATTTTTGGAGTAGTTTACAAGCCGCCTGATATGAATTACAATAATTTCTTAGAAGTACTTGATAACACTATTTCTGATTTAATAGGAGATTGTGATGAATTATATTGCACTGGTGATTTTAATATTGATTTGTTTGAGGTAGCCGACAGAAAAACTATAGCTTTGAATTTGTTACTTGAAAGTTATAATTTAAAACAGATTATTAAAACGCCTACAAGAATTACTTCTACTACTGCTAAGCTTATAGATTATATAGTAGTGCCATCTAATAGACAGGTACTAGAGTGTGGCGCTTCTGTCTTTGAGTCGACTGACCATGAACTTGTGTACTGCACTGTGCTGTTTGAAAGTATAACAAGGGGGTGTAAATATAAAAATATTCGATCATATAAACGTTTCAATGAGGCCGATTTTCTTGAAGATCTAGCGCAGTGTTAATGACAAAGTTGATCATCTTACAAAACATATTAATAGTCTCTTTGATAAACACGCACCTTATACTTCTTGCCGCTTTACAAAAAAACCTGCTCCATGGATCACGCCTAACATTAAATTAATAATGAATCTCCGAAATAAAGCTCTAAAAAAATTTAAACGTACTAAAAATCAGTCTCATTGGAATTACTATAAACAACTTAGGAATTATACAACTCAAGCTATCAGAAATGAAAAAAAAACATTTTTTGAACATGAGTTACAAACTACAGATAGTAAAGTTCTTTGGCAAAAGCTCTCAAAATTTAACATCCACTCTAAACCTAATGCAGAGATGCCGCCGTCGCTGAAAGATGCAGACGAATTAAATATTTTTTTTATAAATTCAGTACCTAATGGGATTAATGATACCCGCCCTACCGTGAACTTCTATAAACATAATAAATTATTAGATCACAATATTCTGTTTAATTTTAGTGCAGTTAACGAAGACCAGGTCTTAAAAATAATAAATACAATCAAAACCAATGCATCTGGTGCGGATGGTGTCAACATTAATATGATTAAATTATGCCTGCCATATATTCTACCATATATTTGTCATATTATTAATTTTTGTTTAATTAATGGTGTATTTCCTAATTCTTGGAAACTAGCTTTAGTGACTCCTGTTCCGAAAATTAATAATCCTGAAGAATTTAAGCATTACCGTCCTATCAGTATTTTGCCAGTATTTTCAAAGGTTTTAGAGAAAGTAATGGTATTACAAATCACAACCTACTTAGAAAAATACAATATATTACCTGATACTCAGTCGGGATTTCGTTCGGGGTATAGTTGTAGTTCTGCACTTTTGAATATTATTGACGATATCCTGTCTGCCTATGATCGAAATAAATTGACCCTTCTTGTTCTACTTGATTACAGTAAGGCGTTTGACACACTTAATCATGAAACTTTAATCGCAGTTCTGAATTATATCGGTTTCAGTGCTGCTCCACTGGCTTTACTTAAAGATTATTTGAATAATAGGAAGCAAATTGTTCAACTTGATCAACATTATTCCTCTCCTTTGCGATTGAAGTCAGGAGTGCCCCAGGGTTCCATATTGGGTCCTTTACTATATACTATCTACACAGCTACCTTTGCTAAACAGTTACAATTCTGTTCATCTCATCAATACGCAGACGACACTCAAATATATTTATCCTTCAAAGATGAAGACGTTCTTTTAGCTTGTTCTCAAATTAATAATGATCTAAAGACTCTGTTAGAAACATCTAGAAATCACTCCTTAGAAATTAATGCCTCGAAAACTCAAGTAATTTTATTTGGTCCACCTCATCTTAGGCGAGCTGTCTCTCCACACGTTTCTGTTGTTGTGGACAACCAGTCTGTTGCTGTGGTTGATGTCATTAAGAATTTAGGCTTGACTATTGATAAGGATCTTAATTTTTCGGAACACGTTGTACAAATTCTTAAAAAATCTTATGGCTCACTTAAAGCTTTGTATCCCTATAGACATTTTTTATCAACTAAAACTAAAACTGTGCTGTGTGATTCACTCGTGCTTTCCCATTTGAGTTACTGTGATGTGGTATTTGGGCCTTGCTTGAGCGTTGTAGATAAAAATAAATTACAACAAGTGCAGCGATCGTGTCTGCGTTACAGCTTTGGAGTGAGAAAGTATGATAGTGTGTCACACAAGCTCAAGGATGCGGGCTGGTTGTCTACTCACAATAGGAGACTGCTTCATGCAGCATGTATGTTCATGAAGATATATCGTGATAGATGTCCTACTTATCTGTATTCAAAAATTGATTTTAGGTCTATTTCACTTAATGTTAATATCACTATGAATCTTCGCCCTACATCTCTTGTCACCATACCTTCCCATAGAACTGAGAAATATAAATCTTGTTGCACTTATCAAATGTCTAAAGTAATTAACTCGCTCAAACCTGAATACTTTTTATTAAGTTTTGTGGAATTCAAGAGAAAATATAGAATGCATCTCCTTTCTCTGCAAAACATAAGCTGACTCCTTATTCTATTTTCGCTAGTCTGCCGAGATAACATACTCGCAATTTTTTGCAATTTTTTATAGTAGTTGTAATTTTTATGTTTTAAATATTGCGGTAACACACGAAACTCCTTAGGCTGTAAGCCATATAATAACATTTATTTTTTCCAAGGTTAGGTGGTAGAGCAGCGTTTGCTGAACCTCGCCTTGTGATTCATTTTTGTACAAACAAAATGAATAAAGTCATTATTATTATTATTATTATTATTATTATTAAATATCGCTCACAGAACAAATTTTAGATAAAGTCAACAAATACATAAACGTTTTGCAAACCAATCAATATTTATTGAAGTCGCGCATTCTACAAATTGAAGCCCAAGTAAAAGAGAATGCAATACACAAAGCTGAAATGTATTCATTAATCAACATGCACACAATATTCCTGCAATTTACAGGAATTTCAAATGTAATATTGCACATAACTAGCATCCTGGAAGAAGCTGTTACTTTTTTCAAATTGGAAACTTTTCACCCGTCAATCATGGACCCAGAGGACTTAGAAGCAAACCTAAAGTTTATGAAAGGTGAAATAAATAATTTGGAACTACCTTTCGAACCAACGAAAGAAAATTTATTACTATTCGAGAAAATACTAATAGTCCAGTGCATTTAAGGTGTGACCTCGGAAAAAATCCTAGAGAGCTGAAATTTGGTTTACACCTACCTTTCGTCGTTTCAAATAAGGGTTGAGAAGTCCCTAGCGATCCGTTGTACGCATAACTTTTTACAGTACTCAGAAGGTCGATTTTTCGATTTTTCAACTATATCTTCGTTCCTATCGACTTTACGACTACGAAGGTGCAATAACAAAGGAAAGGTAATAAAATTCTCTACAAAAAAGGTTATCCATAGTTTTTACATACAAGTAACAGATTTCACGGAAATTTGGTTGGAAAGCTATGAGTTTAGGAAATATATTCCTCTTCAATATTGTTGATGGGAGCAAAGACCCTTGCTCAAAGGCATACATAGAATCGATCTCTGGATTGTCAATGTTCTGGTCGCTTGCGATGTCGGTTACCTGCGAATCCTCGACTGGTGCAGCGTTCAAACGGGATTTTCCGTGACAAAGACCGCAAATTGGTGTGCAGACGAGTCCCAAATTTCGACAGCCACATAATGGTCCTCAGCCTTTCGTGCAATTACAAATAATCATTTTTAGAAGACAGTCCGGAGCAGGAGGTGCTGATGATTTTTTACGTGCAATAAGTTGTTCTTCAATATCCATCCCAATCTTCTGGATTCAATTTATCACCCAACCAAGTCTGTACTTGATAGTAGACTTGGTAGAGATGCTCTTCAGCTGCTTTGGCTGTAAGTGGTAATAGGCTTAACCTTGCAAATTTGTCTTTACCTACGGATTTAACGAAGCACAAATAACGATAGTTGTTATGGAATCTTCTTTAACTGGAGCGCCATGTATGCCCAAAAATATAGTAATCCATTATGAGCAATTGATTTGTGGAAAGAACTTTTATTGAAAACTTAAGCTGAATCCCGTAAGTCCTTTCTTTTTTGCAATAATTTCAGAGCTCCTGTTTTTCCCTTATGGAAAAGAGCAGATGTTGTATCACAATCAGAGAGCGCATGTAAAAATAAAATATGGTCCTTGCTGTTTTCATGTTGATAGAAACTTCGGGAAGAGAACGTTTTTTGCTGGACTGCTCCTTTGCCCAGTTTGAGAAAAAAAATATTTCTCAACAGGTGTTCGAGCCGTTAAAATAACCAAAAGATCAATATCTTCTCCAACAACAACGGTTGTATGTAAATGAATGTTTCAGTGCTGTTTCAATAATGAGAACGTCAGCATCACCCTCAGCCTGTTCGAAGGAAATTTGTGGCTTTGAATTTCTCTGATAGCATCGAAAGCAATTTGCATTTGATGTTGCTGTTAAGAAACGTTTCCTGGCTGACGGTTACATTAAAATTGTCTCTTCAAAAATACGTCTACAGATGACGGTTTTGAAGATCGGCGAAGTTGTTCCATAGCTTTCACATTGTTTTTGCTGTTGTTATACCCATCAAAAACAATCACCGCCTTTTCACCAAAATGTGTATGGACATAGTTAAAAAAGTTGCCAGTGAATTTTTTAAAAGCTTTATCTTCCATCGAAGTTTCTGATCCCTCCATGTCCTGAATATACAAATGGGACGATTTTGCATAAAGAAACTGTCCTGCTGCGTGAAAATATGGTAGCATTTTTTTACAGTAGTTAAATGCATCTTCCAATTTCCCATTCTTTCTGCTCTTACAAATTCCATTGCAACAGTAATCATTACGAAATATTGTCTCCACAATTTCGCAGTAGGGCTTTCATTTTGTAACTCAGAAATTTTGTCGCCAAATTTTTCCATTCTGTGCAACGTCTTCAAAAGATAGCGATGCTTCGTCTTCATGAGCAGAACAATGATATTTGCTAACCTTATGACTTTCCTACCGAATTTCCGTGAAAACTCTTGCTTGTGTGTAAAAACTATTGATAACCTTTTTTGTAGAGAATTTTATTACCTTTCTTTCGTTATAGCGATTCGTAGTCGTAGAGTCGATAGGAACAAAGATATAGTTGAAAAACCGAAAAATTGACCTTCTGAGCACTGTAAAAAGTTATGCGGCTCGTTGGGGACTTCTCAACCCTTATTTAGAACGACGAGAAGTATGTGTAAACCAAATTTCAGCTCTCTAGGATTTTTTCCGAGGTTACATCTATTTTTCGGATAAATGCACTGGACTATAACCGTTAAAGCCTATCGAACAAATACTAGATTAGTATTTATCATAGAAGTACCTCTAACAGGAACAACGAAATATGACTATTACCACCTGAATCCATTGCCAATGAAAATCGACCAGCGATACCAAGCGGTGTTACCACAGAATAAATACCTATTATTTTCGGAATCTAATTATATCTCTAGTAATGAACGTTGCGAGCAAATTCAAAAAACTGATTTTATTTGTAACATTCCAGAGCGAATGAGTTTCGAAAACACCTTATGTGAAACGCAACTGCTCTCATTTTCAAGAACTAATCATTGTAAACCCAAACTGTTTTCCCTAGAAAATTATAAAATTCAAAAAATAGATCGTGACCTATGGATTATTGTAACAACCTCTGAGTTGATAACCAAACTAAATTGTAATCACGATCACAGGACAATACCATTGTTAGGCACATATACCGTTCAATTACCTGTAAATTGTGAAATGCAGATCGATGACAAAATATTAAAAACCGGTCAAAATTCAAACCCAATATACGAAATGGTTCATTTGCCAATGCTTAACCTAACAGTTAATTAACCAACTGTTAATAATATTGAATTTCCAAAATTGTATTTAGAAAACATCGATCTGGATGACATACAACAGCTTAGGGAAAAATTAAGGAAATTACCCAGTGAACTTGTGACCACCAATTACAATACTTATGCACAGGCAAGTAACTTTACATTAATTATTATTTTAGCTCTAATATTGTTTGCCATATTTGTATTATACTGCCTTCTAGCAACTTTATCATTTATTTTAGACCGAATAAACCTTATATCAAATTAAATGACACATAAAAACCTACATTTTAACACAATCAAAAAATGTTTATCTTCAATTGTTTCAGAGTGGTGACGTCACATGCAATTTTTTTAAATGACACTGTATATATTTTTTACATTTTCTGGTAGAGGTTTTTTTTTTATTTTCAACAGTATGAATATTTCATGCACTTGTATAAGAAAATTTTCGTGAAAAATTACAAAAACTTTTTCACAGTGGGAGGCCATGATACAAAACTATAAACAAAAGCGTAACTCAGAAAAACAAAACAAATAGTAGACAAACGCTTCAACTGTCAGATTTCAGAATAATCTAAAGTGTTTTCTTGTATTATACTCTTGTGTTTAATATTCAAATCAAAATATGGCCAGGTTTACTAACAATGAAATGGTTGCAAGTATTCTTTGAATGCAGGAAAAATAGTGCGGAAGCTTTACGTATTTATCAAACACGGTATCCCGATAGACAGGCTCCTTCCCGGCGAAAATTTAGTAAATTAGAAGAAACGTTAAGGAATACGGGTTCCCTAAAGAAAACAAAGAGAGACCGCCAAGTACGAGATGAAAATTTAGAGTTGGATATTTTGTTAAGTGTAGAGCAAGATGCAAATACTTCAACACGAGAAATTGCACATAATCTTCAGGTGTCATGTACTACAGTACATCACATTTAAAAAAAAACATGATTTTAAACTATATAAGGTACATTTAGTGCATAATTTAGAAGCAAATTACCCTCCACATCGAATTGAATTTTGTAATTACTTTGTAAACAGAGAGCAAGAGGATCCTAATTTTTACAGAAAAATATTGTGGTCTGACGAATGCACATTTTCCAATAACGGCTTATTTAATGGAAATCATCACTATTATAGGAGTACAGAAAATCCCAGATATATTAGAGAAAATCGCTTTCAAAGAACATTTAGCGTTAATGTATGGTGTGGGATTTTAAACGGAAGGTTGTTAGGACCGTACTTTATTGACGGAACCCTAAATTCAGTTAGATACAACCAGTTTCTACGAAACCAATTACAGGAATATTTGGAACAATTGCCTCTTGCAGAATTTAATGTTAATTTTGAACAAGATGGTGTGTCTGTACATAATTCTCTTATAAACACTAATTTCCTAAACGAACATTTTGGACAGAATTGGATTGGCACATATGGACCAATTCAGTGGCCAGCTAGGTCCCCAGACTTAACTCCTTTTGATTTCTTTTTGTGGGGACACCTTAAGGACCTTGTTTTCGTTACACCACCAAAAAATATTGATGATCTCAGAGTAAGCATTAGAAATGCTTGCCAAAGCATTCCTCAAGAAATGCTTATAAACGCCGCAAAAGTGTTAATAGACGATGTCAAATTTGTATGGTCAATAATGGTTTACATATCGAACATTTGTTATAAATGGTTAGTTTTTTTTGTTCCCTTTTGTAAATAAATATTTTTTTGTTTTTATGAGTTACGCTTTTGTTTATAGTTTTGTATCGCGGCCTCCCACCGATAAAAAAGTTTTTAAATTTTTATCCAAAATTTTCTTATGTAAGGGCATAAAATATTTATATTGTTGAAAAGAGAAAAAAACCTCTACCAGAAAATGTAAAAAAATATATACAGTGTCATTTAAAAAAATTGCATGTGACGTCACCACTCTGAAACAATTGAAGATAAATTTTCTTTGATAGTGTTAAAATGTAGGTTTCTACGTACCATTTGATTTGATATAAAATTTATTGGGTCTAAAATAAATAATAAAGTAGCTAGAACAGACTTATGAGTACGATTTATTGCCTAAAATCTGCAAAAGAATTAAATCAGAATCAAAAATAGGTGGAAAATGTGATTTCTCCCAATTTTTCATCTTAGGATAGGAGGAATTATGTTACGTTCCCAGATAGATAGAAAGAACATTAGTTATGATAAAGTAATGCAGTCGCGTATTACATATCATTGCATTCCCGCGGGACACAAGTGTTATCTTATCTTTGCTGATGCAGTTTAAGTAACCTGTTCGAGTACATTGCAGGATACACGCAGTTGTAATTTAGAATCTGTACCTTTCACATGTATTTTAAAATTGTAACTCCGTCTGTGTATTGATATGAATTTTTTTTTATATCAATCACAGTTCGTAAATTTAATTAGTATGAATTCTTATTTCAATCAGCCGTTTTCAACTAGGTTTATCAGCCATCTGTCAACTTTCAACGGTCCCTGATCAACACCAAATTGATATTTTGTTTTAAAATTTCAGAAGTTACCTAATACATTTTTAATAACTATTTGTATTACTAGGGAGGAAAATGTATCATTCCCTCCCGCAGATGTAGTTTAGTTCTTCAGAATTTGCGAGAACAGTACCTAATAAATTTATTGTAATCATGCAAGGGATGAAATGACGTTTTAGTCCAGAGTTATACATACAACACTTTTACATTTTATGATGAGACTATCTCTTGTAATCAGCTGCATTCTTCTTCTTCTTCTTCTTCTTCATAATTTAGGACTTAGTCCTGTTATTTCCAATTTTGCCTCTTTGTTAGTCCTGGGATGCTGATGTCCAGCTTTCGTGCTATCGTTTTAGCGGTCGTCCTTGGGGTCTCTTTGTATTCGGATTTTTCTCCCTTGCGATTTTTGCCTGTTGTCTTTGTCTTGCATCCTATTTACATGGCCATTCCAATTCCGCCGTCGTATTCTCACCCACCTCACAACATCTTGAACTTTGCATGCTTCTCTGATGTTTTCGCTCCTTACTCTGTCTCGTAGGGTAACGCCTGCTATCTGCCTTGGGGTTTTCATTTCTGTTGTTCTCATAATGCGTGGCAGCGAAGAGCATCGAAATCGTCAAATAAAATACGAGAAATCGGCAGTGAAGTAATCCATTGTTTTAAAACTTTTTGTAGGCGGCTGGGCAATAGGTAAACGTCAACCGACGTCAACGTTTTGACAGATAAGTCCATCAAACCCTATATCGTTGAATTTGTCTTTTGAAGGACTATTTGATTCCTCGGTAATATACAGGATGTCCAATTTAAAATACAAAAGTTGGTATTTTTTATGACTAACCCTGTATAGTTACAGAAACGGTTTTGTCCTTCCTAGATGCGCATTTTTTACCTATATAAGTCTGGAAATATTGAAAAATTCATCTCCGGTAGTTTTTGAAATATTTGCTATATTCCAGACTTTTTTTACACCCTGTATATTGCATTCGCGATCTTTCTGGATGAGGGTTGGCCATGATTTCGTTTTATCAAGTTACTTTCATTATATTTTTTGTTTCCTTTAGGTTTTCCTGTTATTAAAAACTACGTTTTACGGTGCTGCCAAATCTAAATTTAGCGATTTTAAAAAGATCTCGGTAGTTCATGTCAAGCTCGTGTCAAGTTGAATGAACGCAGCAAGAAGATGCCCAAAACGATACCAAAAGAAACCAAAGTGCACATTAAAAAATGTTTTGAAACCCTACGAAATATGCGGCCTGATTTAACCCATGATTGTCTGGTAAACAGCGTTTGCAATATTTTTTGGGTAAAGATAATTACATACATGTTTTGTATATTTACGTCGTAACGCATTAATTTTTAGTTTGGCAGGTCGACAATAGAAATTATTATAAAACAACAGCAATACTCTGTCGTTGGCGTACTCTCTAAATCTAGTTTATATCAAAATCATTTTTTAGGAAACACTTGCAACAACTGATTTGGCAATATAATTCCGAAAATAGGTTTTTTACAGAAAGTGATTTATTGGTTGATGTTAAGGAACAGTGTGGGTTTACGGGAGGGAGAACATTGCTATACGAAATTCTAAAATGTATGGTATATAAGTATAAACTTACTAATGGACGCAAAATTTTATGTGAGCAAAGTCACGTTGTTACATCCAAAATTAATTTCTTGCGAAAATATCTACATTTTAAAAAATCCGATGAACATATCATCTTGGTGTACCTTGATGAAACGTGGATCTACCAAAATGGATCTACGATTCGTCGTTGGCTTCACGAAGATGATAGTAAAAGTAATCCATCTAAATTCAGGGAGGAGGGAAAACGATTCACAATTTTGCATGCTGGAACTAAATTTGGGTTTTTGGAAGGATGCGATTTTTTATTGGATTCAAAAAACCAACGACAGAGATTACCACAAGACCATGACCGCAACTGTAATTGAAAATTGGGTAATTAATCAGCTTATTCCTACTTGAGCTAAGATTAATGGTAAATGTGTGGTAGTTATGGACACGCTCCTTATTATTCTGTGCAGTTGGACAAAACGCCCACATTTTCCACCAAAAAAAGGCGAAATGGAGGAATGGCTGGTTAAACACCGTGTAAAGTTTTCTGATAACTATACAAAAAAACAGCTTTGGCAGTTAATTAAACCTTTTAGAGAAAATCACAGCAAGCACTATGCAGTCGACGAACTTTTAAAAGAGAAAAGCAATGATGTTCTTAGATTACCCCCTACCATTGTCAATACAACCCTATCGAAATGGCATGGGGGTTTTGTAAGACCTATTACAACAAACATATAAATTCGCGGCCACCATCTAAGGATAGGGTTACAAATTTATGGTCTAAAGCTCTTTTAAAATGTTCACCAGACATGTGGCAAAATTATTGTAAGCTTTGTGAGGAACTTATTTCGGCAGACTGGACAAAACATATGGGTAACCTTTCGTTTGAAAATATTCCTCCCATCATTATTTCATTAGCAGAATCTAATTCTGAATCACAGTCAGAATCGGAGTCAGAATCTCTTAGTGAAGTAATGGAAGTGGAATAAAAATTCTATCATTTCGGTTCACAATTTCAGTAAATATTCAAGAGCAAAAAGGCAGTTATTGCAAACGTGGCCAACAAAAAAGGCTGCCAAACAAGCCAAAAAAGCAGTCATCAGTAATTTAGACGTAAGTAACCAAAAAGAGTTATTTAAGCAACAGAGACGTCTATTATACCTGTACACTACCACGGGAACGTCGGAGCAATCATATAGCAATGCCCAGTGAACAAGAAAATTGAAGAAGATCAAACCCCCTGAGTGGATGCAGCGAAAGTGCAGTCAAAACAAAGCACAGCATAGTGCGATAGGTCATATTTTATTCTCTGTGCATGGTTGAAATTATATCATTTTTCAGGTACTCTACGGAACAGTAGCTTAACTTCATGTTTCTCCTTCAGCTCGTTTAGGCGCTTATTGTAAAGAAGGGATTAACCGAGGTACCTACTATAACATGAAAATAAAAGACGTGTTGCCAATATCGTCGAAAAATACTCTAAAACATAGAGGAAGACAATTAAAGTTCTAACAATTGTCTGCTACTTGTAAAAAACATGTGATTAGTTCTATAAAAATTTTGATTTATAATATCTTTTGCGTTAAGATACAGAGGAAGCGCTTGCAACAGCGCAAAAGATAAATGATAAAAAACATAACCTTAAGATAAAATTATCGAACGTCAAATATTAAAGTCACAATTCAACTCCTTAAACACCAATCATACTGCCAAAGCTGTCTAAATTCTATGGCTAACCCTCATCCAGAAAGATCGCGAATGCAATGTAGTTAGCAAAACATAAAAATTAAGCATTTTTAGATAACGATTACGAATCGACACGACACTAATGATAGTTGCAACTTGCAAGATAATTCTACTAAATACAACTATATGACAATAATTTTTATTGAATTAATTGAAAAAGTAATTGATCTTGTACAATTAATTACCGTCAACTGGGGTAACTTTGCACGAATTTTGAGGTTTTTTGAGCAGAACTCTTTTCTACGGTAAGATATCAATCCAAATTTAAACTATGTGGCACATTTATGTTTTTTCTAAGCAATTTCAAAATTTCAAGCACAAAATATTACAGGAAAGATTTTTTTTTAATTTTCAAAGATTTGGCAAAGTTTCCCCAGCTTCGGGGTAACTTTTCCAGCACATAAAAATCGTCTAAAAATGCAATTTAAATGCTACTAATCGGTAACATTGCCACTAGAAAATGTTTTTTAAGGTAGGTATATTTAATATTTTGCCAAAGCTAAAAGTTAAAATAGTGATACTAATATGGAATAAACACGATCGCAAGATTCATCTTTATTTGTTTAAACATTTATTGTACAAACAACAACTAAACTTAAATTTATTTAAACTTTTATTGTACAAACAACTAAAGATAGATTTATAGATACTTTAACCTGATAAAAAGTAAAAAAGAAAATACACTCGTAGTATAAAAACTCAACGAAACCTAAAGGCAGATAGATCTAAATAAAACTTAAAAGTTGCCTGGATGATGAAATATTTCTTGGGTCAGGCAATATTTTTACTATTTCATTTTTAGAGACATGACTCATATCTGGTACATCAGGAAAAAAAATTTTCTTAACTTGCATCTTAAATATTTCACTTCATAAAAGTTGTCATTGTCTTTCGACAGAATTACAGCAACAAAATGTTTTTTATATTTTCTTACTAAAAACTCGATTATAACATATTTTCCTTCTGTTAAGAACTCATCAGAAATTTTTTCTGGTAAATCTTCTAAGGCAGTCTCTTGAACAGTTTCAGTCTCGTGTTCAAAGTCTTGGAAATCCATTTCAGTCTCGCCCTCTTCTGTATCTTCAGTCATTTCATTTTCTTCAGTCTTTTCATTTTTTTCGGTCTTTTCATTTTCTTCAGTCTCTTCATTTTCTGTAGTGTTACTTGTTTGTGGTTGAGTTATGTCTTCCCAACTAACAGATTTGCCAGGTTCAATGTGTATCATTTTCTTCCTTTTCTTAGGAGTAGATGTGGAAGGACTTCTAAGGTCTTTTAGACAATTTAAAAGGGTGTCATCGATTTTGGTCCCAGCTTCCTCAAATCTTTTATTTGGCATTCTTTTCAGTACTTCATTTCGATTCTAATGGGTAGATGACCGCTGCTCGGAATCCACTTGTAATAATGTTAACTTCATTAATTTTAATATTATCCATTAGTCGTTTGGGTAAAATAGGAAAAGTCGATTTATTGAGCACACTGTCTTTTGGATTTTTCATTTTATAATTTTTCGAAATGTTTCTCTAGCATATTTTAAGCGGCCTAAAAAAACTGATATCAAGTGGTTGCGTTAAATGCTTCGAGTTTGGGGGCAGAAAGATAAATCGTACATTATGTGTCTGGGATTCTCTTAAGACTGTTATGTTTAAATGGGATGATAAATTATCCCACACAACAATTCTTTTCCCTTCATGAGTCTTCGCCCATGGGGTGACTACCTTCTGAAACCAATCCTCGAAGCAGTACGAATCGAACCAGCCAGATTTAGATCTATTATATCTGGTGTTTTTTGGGTCACCAATACACCAAGCATCGTATAATCTTTCTGCTTTATATACTACGTATGGTGGTAACACCTCACCAGCTGCAGTAGCCGCAAACATAATTGAAATGAATGTTTTCGTAAAATTTTAAATTCGTTCTGGGTATTTCATCCTTCTCCTAAATATTCATTTGTTGGAACCAGGTCCATCCGTGACATTAGTTTCGTCATAGTTCAGGATGTTGGTAGATGGTACATTTTCCAAATTTTCTTCTAAATTATTAAAATAATTGTTTATCTCTTCACCAGTTTTTTCAGCCCGAACCCTTTTTATGTTTTGGCAATGCCGATTTGTTAAACGATCTTTGTGCCGCTGTAAAAATACGCAACACCAATCTTCTCCAGGCATATTGTTTGCAAATTTTGGAATGCAAATACTTTCTTTGTCTAAGTAGGTCTTTAACACTAATCGGAGGTCCAACATACATAGTGAGAGAAGAGCCAGACTCTGCGCTGGCAATTAAGACATCAACTAGGCTTCGTTCAACATTTTCAGGGATAGATTGTGGCTTCTTTATAGGGAAGACGTCCATTTTTTATTGCAGAAACGGCCTTACGGATGCTTTCTTCAGTATAATTTCTATAAGACCTTGATCCCAAAGGCGTTCTGTAGTTTCGAGGCATTTCTAAACAGCTATAAAGAAAAATCGTAATTTTAAACTTTATTTAAAAAGCCGGGGTAACATTGCCAACCCCAAAAATAAATTGTAATATTTGAGTTATGCGCCTCGTAACCACAGTTTTGTAATGCCAACAATACAGCCTTTAACTCATATAAATTTCGTTTCCCTACGACAACTAATATATACATGACAAACCTTAGCAGTTCACCATCTCAAAAACAAGCAAAATTCTTGATTTTACTTACGTCTTTCTAACAGGAACACGACTGCAATATTTGGCGTCAAACTCTGCCAGACATACACAACATCCATGCCGGTTATACACTGTGAAAATGGACACTGACAGTATTGCCAATATAACGCAAAATAATTTTAAAGGTAGTGGCTCGTGATCCGGCAAAGTTACCTCAGCTAGCAAAGTTACCCTAGTTGACGGTACTAAGTAATTGGTAATTGAATTAGTATTTCCTGTGGGTAATTGAATTTCTCGTAATTAAATTACTACATTGGGCGGTAATTGGTAATTAGTAATTAATTACTTTTCAAAAGTAATTTTCCCAGCTCTGATTCCAAGTCCCCTTTTCCTCGTAGGACTGCATCTCGCATGTCAAACATGACGTTCGGGCGGTTTATCCACGGCTCCTGAGACCTAGAGTACCTATATAATATTATCTTATATAGGTACTCTACTGAGACCTCTCCATGTTCGCCATCTAGGCTTGAACATCCTTACCTGGCTCATTTGCGATTCTCCTCGTTTTGCTACTCGTGAAAACGCTGAAATATAAAATATATTTCATATGAATGCTATACTTTATTGAAAATTATTATTACTCACGGATCGCGGTTGTGATTACTTGCAAATTATGAAGTAATGCGCACATAGGGTTCTTTAATAAAATGAAAGAAGTTTATAACAATCAAAGACGAACCTCTGGCCACGTCATTGCCGTTATACTATACATGGATATCTCTGCTGCAGGCATGTATTACGGGAGATATCTGTGCTGGGGGTCTTGGCTTCACCGCCCGGACCAAGAAGAGAAAACCTCAATAAAAATCCTAAACCTCACGGCGGGGCACCAGGCTCAAGAGATGCATGGCTGTCTAGAAGGTCAGCCTTCTGGTTCCAAAATCCCCTTATCGAATGTGTTATGCAACCCGTGAAAAGCAGAGCACCAGCAGGTGTAGGCGCAGGGGCTTATAATATGCGTCATGAACGGAGCCTTCTGGATACCAGGCGTCCTCCAGAAGTATTTAGCCAAACCTCTTGCAGTTGCATTAAATACTCACTTGTATGGATTTAACAACTGCTTTTTTACAGGGTGAAGACGACACGTCGATGGAGTCATCACCGCTTCCGATCACTGATGCTCAGACTTCAGTGACCGAGACAAAAATGGAACAGTGTGCCTCTACTGCAGAGTTGACAGTCCAGACTTCCAGTCAAGGACAGTCTTCCGAGCAGAAAAAGGCCACAACCGGAGCAGACATAGCCGATCAATTTGGCAAAGTGTCCCTCAAAAAGGTCCAACTTACAGCTAAGGAACGCAGAGAACGCGCCAAGTGAGCCTGCGAAGCCAAGGGCATTAAGTACGACCCAAACTTTAAAAGAAAGCAGAAGATGAAGAAGAAGAGGGCAGCAGACCCAGCTTCGAAATCGGAAAAAACTGCAACCAACCAGAGACGAAAGAGGCAACGCTCTGACGAAGCCACTCCCTCCCCGGCAAACGCCAAAAAAAGGCCCAGGCAGAAAGTAGACAAGCCGACCTCACCAAAGGCAGGCACCAGCAAGCTTGATTTTGCTGACAAAGGAACAAGGTGACCTAGTCAGAGACAGTCTGTATAATCTCATCTTCCAGATGGAAGAAGAAGAGAACACACCTCTCTTTACCAGCCACTATATCGAAGCACATACGTGGTTGCGTGCAAGGACGAACTCACAAAACACTGGTTAAGTGAGCAAGTACCTAAGCTGCACCCGTGGACCAATACCAAGCTGGAGGTAAAAGAACGGGCAAAAGTTATTAATTTTGTCCGGGTAGTGTTCGACGTCCCCAAGTGGTACGACAAACAGAAACCCGAGGTTATTCTCCGTTTGATCGGAAAACAGAACAAACGGAAGGCAGACCTCCAGACCGATACCTGGAGAATACTCAACGTCACTCCACTAGAAGATGGCGGTAGAATGTTCGCAGCAATGATAGATGACAGGGGTGCTAAAGGTAATCTTATTTATAATCATGCAAGTTCTAGAACATGCATACTTATAAGAAATAATCTAGACTGTTTACCAATAATGGAATTCTGTTCTAGAGACATAACCACAATTAAAATAAAATGGAATAATGATGAATGTTGTGACCAAGCCATTATAAGCTCCGTCTACCTTCCATCCGATTCCAGGGACCCACCGCCTAGCGAGGAACTAGAGAACCTAGTATCATCTGCCTCCCAAGACGATCTAGACCTCATCCTAGGCTGCGACGCAAATTCTCACCACACCATTTGGGGCAGCACCAACTGCAACATAAAAGGTGAGTCACTTTTAGAATTTATCTTAACTAACAATCTAGTAGTAGTCAATAAAGGTAACACTCCAACCTTTTATAACGCTAATAGACATGAAGTTATAGATATTACCATAACCACTATGAGAATTAGTCAATCAGTAAATAAATGGCAAGTTTCAGACGAACCATCACTCTCTGACCACAATTGTATAACCTTTGAACTGTCTCAACGGGAAGTAAGCCAAAGAGTTTACTACAACCCAAGAAAGACAGACTGGGACCTATATAAACAAAAACTACAAGAGAAGATAGAACACCTAAAGTTCATATCTCCCAATAAAGTAGTTTTAGACTCAAATGCTGACCGGTTAAAAGAGGCCATGATTGACTCCTTTATGAGTAGCTGTCTTCTAATAGACCCAAGTCAGCAAAGTGCAAAAAAACACACAAATTGGTGGAATAAAGACCTAGAAAAAAACCAGAAAAGAAGTCAGACGTCTGTTTAACAGGTCTAAAGCCACAAATAACTGGGAAAACTATCACAAGGCTCTCACAGACTATGGCAAAAAGATCAAGGCAGCTAAGATAGCAGCCTGGAAAAGGTTTTGCCAGGAGGTGGAGACCACGCGATCCACAGCTAGACTCCACAAAATCATCTCAAAGCAAGCCATGAACCCAATAGGCACTCTTAAAAAAGAAAGCGGAGAATACACTACAACGGAAGAGGAGACTTTACCTTTTTTTATAAAAACTCACCTACCCGGAGCAGTGGAACAACTTACTCTGGCTGAACCCAATCATACCCCTAGGAGGAAAGACTGGGAAACAGCTAAGGGAATAGTCAGCAAAGAAAGGATTAGATGGGCAACTAGCCTCTTCAGTCCTTTCAAATCTGCTGGAAACGACGGTATACAACCCGTAATGCTGCAGGAACGGATAGATATACTGCTGAACCCACTCAAAGACATGTTCCAAGCAGCTATGCAGAAGCTAAATCTTACAGACCTATCAGCCTAACGTCATTCCTTCTTAAAACGTTGGAAAGATTAGTAGACAGATACTGGAGGGAGGAAGCCCTAACTTCACTCCCGATTCACAAATATCAACATGCTTACCAAACAGGGAAGTTATGTGAAACCGCTCTACACCAACTAGTGGGGAAAATTGAGAGAACCTTGGAGTACAAGGAGTAAGCAGTTGGAGCATTTCTAGACATAGAAGGTGCCTTTGACAACACCTCCTACCACTCTATTGAAAGAGCAGTGACAAACCATCAGATCGATAACACCACGATAATATGGACTATGGCAATGCTCCACACTAGAGTTGTAAAAGTCAAGTTATTTCACAAGGAAAAGACAGTGCAGACGACAAGGGGATGTCCACAGGGAGGAGTTCTTTCTCCACTCCTGTGGTGCCTCACAGTTGATGAACTGCTGATCCAACTCAATAACAAAGGCTACTACACTCAAGGATACGCTGATGATATTGTCATACTGATTCAAGGTAAATACCAAAGAACCGTAGACAATGTAATGAAATCAGCACTAAAGATAACCGGAGAGTGGTGTCTAGAGAATAATCTTAGAATTAATCCCAGCAAAGCCACTCTAGTCACTTTCACTCGTAGAAAGAACATCACAAACAGAATCAACATAAAACTGTTTGAGACAAATGTCAACTGGGAGAACGAGGTTAAGTACCTAGGTCTAATCATCGATTCCAAACTAACTTGGAACTCCCACTTAGACAAAACAATCACCAGGTGCATACAAACATTAGTTATTGGGAAAAGAGCCATAGGTAATACGTGGGGGATCAAACCGGAACTGACCTTCTGGCTGTACAAAACCATGGTTCGACCAATAATTTCATATGGAATAATCGCCTGGTGGCCCAAAATAAAACAAGCAACTGCGATCCACAAAATCAGCAGAATACAATATCTAGCTAATCGGTGCATCACTGGAGCCTTTAAAGGCACCTCAGGACAAGCACTAAATGCTATTTTATATCTGCCACCTCTGCACATCTTCTTGGAAGGTGAAGCCAGAATGGCAGCCTACAGATTACAAAGTACTGGTCACTGGATGACCACAGCTAATAATCTAGGACATGGCAAGATCATGTCACACATCAACAACCCAATATTAGAAATGGGTTCTGATCTTATAATCAAAGCCTATGACTTTGAAAAGAACTTTACTATACACACACGTTGGAATCCGGACCAACTACCAACTCCAACAAATAAGAACATCATTTTTTACACTGATGGAGCTAAGTTTGAAGGGGGTACAGGCTCCGGTGTGTACAGTACCAATCCTAGAACCAACGAAAAAGTCAGTCTAGGCACGTTTTGTAACATCTTTCAGGCTGAAGTACAAGCTATTAACGTATGCGCAAACATCAGCATAGAAAAGAAGCTGCTCAATCGAGACATACACTTTCTCTCAGACAGTCAGGCGGCACTGAAAGCGCTAAACGCTTTTAGTACTTCATCGAGACTGGTCAAGGAATGCAAATCCAAACTTCAAACCTTAAGCCAGGGAAATACAGTAAAATTATGCTGGATCCCAGGTCACCAAGGTATTGAAGGAAACGAAGGCGGACAAGCTCGCAAAAGAAGCAGCCCGTAATGCAATAACCGGTCCAGAACCTGGTCTAAGCATTCAGAAAAACCAAGCCCGCTCAGCCGTTAATGAATGGGTCAACACCTCACACCAACTAAGGTGGAGAAACTGCAATCAAGCAACACACTGCAAAAGATTGCTAAAAACTCCGAATCCACAAACCACCAAAACCCTGTTGAGACTGAACAGGCACTGGAGCATTCAGAGAATTTATGCACAGGATCAATATCTATAGAGATGGACCTGTTTGCAGACTATGCCAAGAGGATGATGAAACAGCCTATCATATCATCTTTGAATGCCCAGCATTAGAGCGTAAAAGACACCAACTCGATTGGAGCCTTAACTCTATTGACAACCGCAAGCTAGTAGGGGACATTGCAAATCTAGTAAAAGATACGGATGTCAGCCTGCTAACTTGAAAACTCCCGACAGTACAAAAAGGGCTGACGTGCGCATGCCAGCAAAAGGCAGTCGTGGAATCTAAATCTAATCTAATAACCATCAATATTTGAGGTTAAGTCAATCTGACATTTAAAAGAGTAAATATTTGAACATGATTATGTGGAAAGCAACTTTGATAAAAAAATTAAGTAAAGGAAGATCATACTTCTATCCACAGATAGACCATACCAGTATTTGTCTTTATTTGTCTTTCACAAGAAATGCTGCAGGTATGTTCTCCCAACCACTATGCATTCTTAGATCTTCTGTATCACGTGTCTTGACAGTGAACGTCACGTTTGTTGAAATATGCTATTCAGATCTCAAGCGATAATTTTCTTTAGCGCATCTACTACATAAGGATTATTTCGATACAATTCTGCCATATAAAAACGTCAGTTATCCGGCGGTGTGGTAGCAGAATGTTTATTCTTATATAACGAACGACAATATGTTTCAAAATTTTTAACTCTGTAAACGGTATTACGTTTTCCACAGACCCAGTCTCTCGAAATTTGTGTTTTGTATGAGCTTGGGCCATTTTGGATTACATCAGTTTTAAGACGGTCTGTCTTATACTCCACATGAAAGATAAAGACAGGAAAGCCCCTGGCAGAAAATGGATCGATGTTTAACAATCTTATTAAAATGATTCGGAGTCACATTTACAGAACCTTTTAGAGCAGCAAGCAATAAAGACCGCATAGCCATGAAGATGGCCAGCATCTGGAACAGTAGAAGGATAAGATCATTAGATATTGTTATGATACATAATGCAGGAAATTAAAGCATATAAAAGAAATATTTAAAATGAACTAATAAAGTTGGACAGTTCCAATAATTGAATCTTGATGGGTATAAAGTTTTGAACATAAATAATGAAAGTAAAAGATACAAGGGTTCTTTTCATTGTGAATCATTTAATATTGCTATATTTATTGCAATGGATTAAACTTAATGGTCGTATTTAATATTTATAAAAATAAACCAAGGTAACATTGACAAATGTATTTGTTAAGAAAATTCTGTATAGAGCAGTATTTAGAAAAAATAGGAAGTGTGCATTAAGAATTGTCTGTAATAGATATAAAAAGTTTGTTTAAAAACAGTTCATAAAAAGCTCAAGAAAGCATGTATGTAATTTGGCTATAATAATTTTGGTATAATAAAAATAGAATCTCTGCCTTAATTTGTCTAATTTTGGTGATAACAAATTAAATAAAGACTGAAAACAAATCTAGGAGGTAAAATAAAGTGAAATATTGAAAATGGAAAAGATATTGTGACATCAAGTGTTAGAGGAGAAGCTACAGATACAGTTAATTGGATATAGAATACAGGACATTATACTAGTTGAGGGGATTTGGATTTATTCATACGCACAAGATATTAGAAAAGGTATTTTACAATTTATTATTTGATTTGGATATTCTGTGGACGTTGCTTGAGACATCAGTTTATCTGCAAAAAGGGGAACAAAGTTACAATTGGAATTTACAAAAGGATAGAAACTTACCAGGACTTGGATTGTGTGACGGTGACATCCAGAAGGAGCCGTGGCATCCGGCAGAAACAGTGACATCCAGGAGTAACCAGGACAGGATTTTGGAATCAAGGGAGTTGATTTGACCGGACGGAGCCAGAAGGAGGTTACGAGGAGGTAGATCGTGTGACGGTGACATCCAGGGGGAGCTAGGACTGGAATTATGGATCTGAGTAGTTGGTTTGAGAGGTCAAGAGTAGTTGAAAGGAGTCACGGATCATCAAAAGGTTGCTGTTGGTGAATTGGACATTGAGTGCTGCAGTCTATCGATGACAGGATCCAGTAGTGATTGGTGTTTGCAGTGAAAGCATGAGCAGCTATTAAGGTTTGTTAAGATAAGTTGAAAAAGCATTTAAAATAACTGTCAATTTTGAAAGTGATAACATAAAGTTTAGTTAGTACTTACATAGGTGATTTGAATAGTAGTAAATGTGAATGTGAGATACAGTTGTCAGTTTACCTGGTTTGATTAATTTTTAAAGTCAAGTTTGACGTTAAGTATCATTGATAGCAAACTAGATTTTGATGAACCCACGCTCAAAATAAGAGCTCTCGATTTAAAAGCAGTTATCATTTTATACTTAAGACATTACATGAATTAAGGCATAGTTTACCTGGTGAGCTATTGCAATATGTATAAAGTTTGCCTGTTATGTATAGGGTTTTAGATTGCTTCAATCGTAAAACAGCCTGAGTTAAACTATATTTTCTAGAGTAGCATGTAGTCAAGCACTACGTATGGCGGTCTTGTGCAGGGACTAAGAACTTAGGTGTCTATATGGCGCTTAGTGTTTCCATGAGACGATATTTTATCCATCTCGATCTCGATCTCGAATATTTTTGGAAGTTGATTGTCCATCTTGATTCTTGAACATGAAAATTCTCGAACATCGATTCTCGATTACGAACTCAAGAATATTTTCGAATATTACACAATGACTTTTTTTGGTCAGGAACATAGGAAAAAACTAATAATACGGTGACAGTAGTGGTTATCCAGAGACCTTTAAGGGTCTATGTGGTTACGTATTTTCGATTTCAAGAAAGTCGATATCTTTGCATTGTGTGTGAGTTCGGCATGGAAAAACTTGCACTTTATACGTGCGTACTACTTGAGAGGGCCTTTAGAGCTACCTGGCTGTCCAACAATATTTAGATCCGCTTATGTTTATAAGCCCTCCGTTTGTTTTCTCGCACACACTGCAGTATCGTGTATATTTTCATTTCAAATACGGACGCTTGACCCAGTGAGAAGCTAAGCTTCTCTTTTTCTTTCGCCATAAACTCTTCATCCGACACCAGTCTTAGTCTTGGAACCATCCGCGTAGCATATCAAGCTTCCAGGAGATATATCCTGTTTGGCTGTTTTCCACTCTTCACGATTTTGAATTATCACTTCGAGGAGTGACCTTCGGAGATATTTCGAACTCATATAGTCCATACTTATTTCAAAAAGAGGACCCTCTATACTACTAGCTATACTGTTGGTTCTGTGCCTAAACGAAAGTTGTACAGTCAATTTTGCAGTCGATGGATTCCCAATCTTGTCTCCCCTGCATTGCTACATGAAGGGAGGGGTGGTCTGGAAGAGTTTGCATTGTAGTATTTGGTGCTGTTCTTATTGTCCCTGTAATGCCAAGATATTCACACCGTTATATCTTTCTTAGCCTTAGTTTGGTGGATTACAATTGGTGGATTACAATCACTACCCAAGTACTTTTCTTTTCCCGAAAAAGCAGTTTAGTTACCGCAAAAAGGTAAGGGTTTCAATCCCTCTAGGATTTTTCTTCGCGTAAGTGGTATTATGGTAGCTTTTTCTGGACTGACCCTAATACCTTCCCTTTCAGTCCACCTAGATACAACGTTCAGGGCTTGTTGCAAACGCTCCCTGACTACGTTGGCAAACCTCTCTTCTACTACAATAACAAGATCGTCAGTGAATCCTAAGGGAGAGAACCCTTTGCTAACCTCTCGTAGAAACTCGTCCATGACAAGGTCCTATAGCAGGGGAGCAAAAACTTTTCCCTAGGGACACCGACCTGCCACCCAAACTGCTCACTGATGTGTAGACCACCCTTCCTCTCAGCATTCAGTTTATACACCTGCAGCAGGTCTCCTCTAGCCCATGATCTTGTAGAGCTGGCTAAAAGATGTGTTGTCGAATGCTCCTTCTATGTCTAGAAAAGCTCCTAGAGGGATCTTTGTTTTCCAGCGTCTTCTCCACCTTTTTAACGAGATGGTGGAGCGCTGTTCCTCTAGATAAACCTGCCCTGTAGACAAAACTAGTTTTAATGTAGAGGATTATTTACGAATGACGTAAGACTAATGGGTCGAAGAGACTTCGCCTGAGAATAGTTTGCCTTACCAGTCTTTGTTATAAAAAATCGCCCTGGTTAGTCTTCATATTTTGAGCATGTGGTTCAGAGCTAAACTAGCTCTGAGTACCACGCAGATTCTACTAAGTAGAAGATCCGAACCATTCTGCAACATAGCGGAAAAATCCCATCCGATCCCGGAGATTTGTACGGTTTAAATGAGTCTATTGTCAATTTGATCTTGGCAAAGACGATTACTTTTCTTGCAATCTGCCAGTCCTCTCTTAATGCCATGTCTGCAGGAGCATTGAGTTCCCGGTTTCTCCAATCCGACACTAATTGGTCAATGGTTACTGATTCGGGAAAATGAACCCGAGATAGTTCGGTCATTGTTTCATTCCTTGTTCTAGTAAACTAACACGTTGTGGTATTTAACGTGTTTATTGAGCCTTGAAAGCCCTTGGAGGGAATCCTATGGAGTCTGGCACATTCTGGAGTGATTTCAGTTTCCTCATAGTGCCCTCTCCACGATACCCTCTGGGATCTTCTCAGTGCTTTATTATATTCAGGTAAGGTTCTTTTCTATTCCTCCCAATCTCCTGATGCTTTTGATCTATTAAAGAGTTTTCTTACCTGTCCCCTCATCCTCTAAAAGTCATTATTCCAGCAGAGACCCTTCCTGTTGGCGAAGCTTACAGTGAGGGGACACTTGTCTTTACAAGCAGAAATGACTGCGTCTGTCAACTGCTTTACAGCAGTTTGTAACTCTTGTTTATTATTTACCATCCTGATTGTCCTTGACAGATTACGATCTAGGTCATCCTTATAGATCTCCCAGTTGGCTCTGCGAGGGTTACGGTAGTTTTCTGTTACAGACTTTAATGCAGAAACCTCAAAGCGTATGTATCTGTGGTCTGAGCAGTTCTTCTTATCAGACACATGCAATTTTTTAACAAAATTACGGAGACAAATGGTACATAGGGTTGAATCAATAACTTCCTGCTTAGGCTCTGTCACAAAGGTAGGTTTGTTTCCTCTATTCAGTATGTCTAGGTTGAATGCCATAGTGAACTTTAAAAAAGATTCACCTCTAAAGATGGTGTCGCTGCTTCCCCAAAAGGTGTGGTGAGTGGTTGAATTGCGATCCTTATTCCCTGCAATTTTTCACCAGCTCCTCCACAGCTGCTGTCAGTGGTCGATCGGAAAAGTCATAATAACAGTAAGCCGATCCGAGAATAACCTCCTTCGGCCCTGCCCTTCCTAATATGATTCTGACTACCGCCAAGTCCTGTGAGCAGTGATTAATTAGCGGTAGTGTTTTGTATGTTTTATTAACTAATATAGGAGAGTTGCTTACTTAGTTATTACAAATTTCTCTCGCTTTTATTCAATCTTGTCTAGCGTTAGCCCAGCTGCATTTCAACCTTTAAGCATTGATCATCTCTGTTTGACATTTGTGATGTATTTGGTTTATTAACAATTTATTTTAACTCTAAAAAGCATTATACATAAATGTCAATAATATTTTACAAATCTTGCTAAAACGTGAAATGCAATTAATTTTGAATTCTGGTATTTGACAGTCGTCTTTCCATATACTCTTTGGTTTTTTCTGCTCGTCGCAGTTTAGGTACAGTGGATCACTGTATAAGATTTATTATTTCAGTCATTGATCTGGCGGCCTTTATAACGTTTGCTTATAACAACCAAGTAAATCTTGTTTGTTTTCTAACTCACAACCAATTTGGACTTGCTGTTTCGACTACAATCTCTAGCATACTTAGTTTTTTGCTATCTACTGTTCTATTGTTTAACAATATTTAGATACTACTTTCAAAACCATTAGCGGGTTATGGTTACTTAAAAGAATATACTTCTTGGTTTAATATTCCCTCCATTTTTTTCTATAAAATCCTATTAAATTTATATAGTCGCTAGAAATTATAAAAAATATGGAGCAGTGATGAGAAATACTAAACAAGGTCAATAAATATGTGATTTATATTCTCTACTTTCCTTCAATCAGAACTTTTCAAAAGTCAGACTGTGATGATACTGCTGACATTAAATGTTGAAGTTGAAGATTCTTCTATGAGCCTCAGTTGTTTGTTTTCAAAAATAGATTGCTCCCAAATTCAAAGCTTTCAATCTGTGTTTTTGGTGAGAGTGTTGTTGGTTGTAAATGTTTAACTTCTTTCTATATCAACGAAAAACTGGCACATATGCACTTTAGTAATTAGATTAGGAATAAATTAAATTACCTGTAACATTTTGGAGGTATCAGAAACAGAAATTCACGAAATAAACTGACTTAATAGTGCTATAAACTGTACTGATGCTATCAAATTTTATAAGCTTTTCCAATTGCACTGTTTTCATAAACTGATGGTGCACCAAATTTAATTAAGAATTGCTATTTGGCAATATATCGACGACAACAATATTTGATAATAATTCTATTCCATAGTAATATAACAATTTCGAGTGGAAATAGCAAACAATTTTTTATCTTAAATGTAACTGATAAGCATGGATGCTTATGGTTAGTGTGTATGCTTAAATTCTTATTGTGATAGCAATACGTTATCACTACCGATAAATGTATCTTTTAAAATCTAATTTGTTATCAAGGTCTCTTTTATACATATAATTTTAACGGAAAAAACCCTGGATGCCAAGAAACGCATATCAATAATTCAAGTATAAGACAGTTTCGGAATCAAACTTTCGTTACGTGTTTTATTTCGAAGTTATTGGTGGATCTGCACAATAATTATTAAGTAGTTGAATCAATAGATTTTATTTAAAATTGTATTTGGCAGCAGTTGGTGCACCTTTGGGTCACTTAAAGTCGTTTACACAGGTGCGAAACAGAAAAAATTGACAAACATAAAAATTCATATGTACGTGTGTGATTGTGGGGGTAAAACAAGCAATTTAAAAAACCTTGACCTAAGAATAAAAGCAGTGCTTCCTGAAAAATGAACGTGTAGTCGGAAGTTATTTGCATTCCACGAAGGTTCAGAAATTACGTGAGATGGTTTCAACATTTCTACATTACAAATACATTTAAAGCACTATTACGTGAAAGTCTTTTCCTGGAATGTGCCTCTTTAATTTTTATTAATTGATTTTATTTGATCTAAATTGATGTTAGACCTGAAGCTGGTTTTGGATTGTTACTTATAGGCAGCGAACATTTTCAAATAGAATTAGTTTTGTTGCCTACCTTAAGGGAATCTTCCTAGAATACGTTAAATAGAAGCAAATTATAAAAAATTGTTCTAACGAATTCAGTGAAAATCATGGAATTAGTTAGCGGATATTTTAATGCACGTCTTGGAGTATTCTGTTTTCTCAAAACTCTTCGAAACGTTTGCAAAATTAGTAAAGGATAAAATAATAAATCCATATAGTGATTTAAAATCACCACCATATTAGCTTGGATTTAAAAATTGGTTTATCCTCAATTAGTTGCAGAATGTAGTGAAAATATTTTAAAGACAAATGTCTGTCATAGCTTCATGCATTAAGTCGTTCTCTTGTTCCTTGTTTGGATCTACCCACAAACTACGTCTACCTTTCAGTTCCTTGAACTACTGTAACTAAAGTCCATTATTTAGGTTGTTGAATATAGATATGTTGTTTAACTGAACCATTAATATGACATTCATTAATGCTGAAATTTAAATACATTTGGTCATGTAGCAGAGAATACGTATAAATCTACACAATACTAAATAAATGTCACCGACCGTGACATAAAACGTAATTCAGCTTCGCTTAGGATTATGACTAACGCAAAATAATAATGAATTGCCATTTTGTGTTGTACAAAACAAGCGATTTTTTATTAAAGCTGAAACGTGTTCCATATCCTGCAACCACGTTTCAATATAATGCCCTTCGCACAGATTTGCTGAAAATATTGTTAATGAATTCAAATTTAAAGCAGCGTCTGTTCAATTCTGCACGTTGCAGCATATTTCTATATGTACCCTGAATTCCTATCATGGAATGTTTGAACGAACTTTTCCCACTGCCTCTGATGTTTCACACGCACATCAGAACAATTAGAGTTAGCCCTCTTGAAGGCCGGGCTCCATAGCTCAGTGGTTAAGCATTCTAGCTACTGATCCAAGAGAGTTCGATCCCCGATCCCGGTGAAGTTTTTAAAAATTAAAAAAATGCGAATATAAACCTCTACAGAATGCCATCATTCGGAAGTGACGTAAAGCAGTGGGTCCCATGTTACTACGATGTGTAGCATGTAAACGAGCTTTTGCTAGGGTTGGAACTTAGTCTCGGCAAAATTCTAAGTTGAATTAAGGTACCTGGTACTCTACATGCCTAGAGCTTGTCCACGGAGTTGGCAAAAAGGGCCTATGAAGGCCTACTTGCTTGACATCAGTCTGCCCACAACAAATACTAACTACTAGGCCTCTTGAAACTACGATATTGTTAGAGGTTTTATGTAGAAATTTGAGATGGCTTTCCTATTAGCCAAACCTGTTTGTAAGCTATCGGGCGTTCTAAATTTTGCATTAATTTCCTGTTATTGCGGATCATTAGATTGGACAATAGCCTACTACGAGATGTATTAACAAAAGTTTTTCTATGAGTGTTAGTTTATCTCAGCAGGTCATTGCTGCACCTTTGCCTATGCTTAATTAGCTACAAAACACAAGAACTGCAATTTGCTTTACTAATAAAAAATAGTACAATATATGCCAAACAACTCAATGAAGATAACATTCATATTATATTTTAGCGGGTTCGATTGGCAGCTGTGACCAGAACCACATTTTAAAACAATTCCATTTTTCCCTGCGCGCTTACAAAGGCTAGCAGACCCCAAAACTTATTTCACAGTATGTACTTATTTACTAAAGTAGGTACATAATAAAAGAAGCGGTAATTTACAGCTGCATATTCCTGTACTTAGGTACATTTCAAATTGACAGTAACTCACACATTCAACCTAAAATAACAAACATAAAAACGACTTAGCTCGGTGCAGTCTGATCAGCGGGGAAATGTGAAATTCAGAAGTTACATTCCTCAAGCATCGTGCAAAATCTTGGCTGCTCTCCGCCAAAGTTAGGCGATAAAAAGTGGACAGCGATGGTTGTCACGCTGCCATTATATAGACACGATACATGGTGTTGCTTTGAATGTATCCATCGATTGGTTGATGTGAAATTCTACTAACTCAAAATCGAGACGGTATTCGCAATTTCAAACTTCTAAGCCTGCGTTTCGGGGATCCGGAATATCATACAAAGCCTTGAGTTGCCTAACCAGCACGAAAGGGGTTCCAAACGGGTATTTTCATGCAAAAAAATAATAAGTAGTTTGCAAACAACGAAAAATAATCTACGTATCGATTTTTCAGTTGATAAATGAAATTCTAATGCTAGAAAAATTAGTTAAGAAAAACAAATGTAATGGGGCAGAAGGTGAAAAAGTTATTATTTAGAAAAAATCAAGGAACTATAAATAATTTGCACCTTTGAAATGACATTCAATTTGCCTGTTCACATCAGCCATTGAAGTCTAAGTTTTGGATTTAGTGTATTCTACGATTCTAAAGTGATAACTCGATAATGGTACCAATATATATTAATTAAATACTTGTTTCTACCTTAGAACAAGGACGCTCTACTATTTTCAATATTTACACTTTTCTTGACCTTGAAACTATACACAATGTTAAAGAATTACATTTCTGCAATAATCAGCAACGTCCCTACCTCTATCACTGAAGAAGAAGTAAAAACGGAACTAATCAATCTTAAATATCCAGTACACAAAATCACTCGCTTACTAAATCATTAAAAAGTACCTATTCCTATTGTTGCAGTTGAACTCAACAATAACCACAAATCTAAAGACATTTTTAACTTAAATAGGCTGTTCTACAGTGTAGTAGCACTTGAACCTAGACGCCAAAACGGTGATACCATCCAGTGCACCAACTGCCAACTTCTTGGGCACACCAAAAATTACTGCCACATGCCCCCACGTTGTGTCAAATGTACGGAACACCACCATTACTCCAAGTGCAAAGTAGATGAGGATACTAATAAACCCAAATGTGTAAACTGTTCAGAACAAATTACAGGAGTTGCCCATACATGAAACAATTCAATAGTAAGCCGTTCCCAGTGATCTGATCTCACAACCCAATCGCCTCCTTAACCGGAAAAATCACCACAAACACAACATATGACCGCTCAGCTACAAAAAAATCAATCTCCTAATCCAACTACCCCTAATAGAAATAAGCCAGTCTCCTCAGATATCCTACTTAACATGAATTCCCTACAACTTATAATAGAATTACTCACTCCATACCTTGATCAGATCAAAAACCTTTTCCTGACCTTAATTCCCAAATTATTCCAAAATGTCTCTAAATAACCAACATCTAGTAAACAAGTTATCCTTCATAAACTGGAATGCAAATCGGCTAAAACACCAACGAGCAATTTTTATATCCTTCTTGGCAAGATATGGCATAGATAGTGCATGTGTCACATAAAGCCATCTCATTCAGAATGAAAAATTAACTATCCCCGGTTACCAGATCTTTAGAAAAGACAGAGTAAATGCAATCGGAAGGGGTGGATCCGCTATAGTTATAAAAAGTAGCCTGGTCGCGGTAGTGGTGGACTTGGAAAATGGCATCAGCCTGAAAGCAACAGCAATAAATCTCACTATGGAGAAGGTATATTCGGCACTCAACATGCTACAATTCTAGTAGGTGATCTAAACTACAAAAACCAGAACTTGGGCTGCAGGAAGTCAAATCCAAATGGGGTAAAACTAGAAAATATTACGTCAAATTCGGGAGTACATATATCTGCTCCCCCTGAGTATACGTAGTTCCCATACAGGAAAAATCAACTTCCGGATATTCTTGACATTATTATGCACAAAAATTTGCAGATCCTAATACACCAATCAGTGCTTACTGAACTTGATTCTGAACACCTACCTGTGGTATTTACGCTAAACTATACCCCAGCTAAGTAACCACAGCTACCACTACTTATTAAAGGCAAAGTTGAGTGGGGAAAATTCCGAGCTATAATGAACAGTGAACTAAAATGTCCTAACAACCTGGAAAAGCCAGCCGACGTTGACCGCGCAGTGGAGGAATTTCAAACAGCAGCAGTTCAGGATATCCATCAATCCACTGGAAATACACCTCCATGCATCAATTTTATAACTCACAACATCCCAACGCACATTCTAAATCTCATACGAGAAAAACACAAGGTACGCAGACAATGGCAACATACCAGAAACCCTGAAATAAAGGCCAACTGAACCGACTCGTTAGACTTGTGAAGTACGAATGTGAACAACACAAAATAGCACAGTACAGTTAATACCTACGTAGAATCACTAAACCCCGGATATCCAAATATGTGGAGAGCCACAAAAATAATATTAGGACAACCAATGATCATTCCAACCCTCCGAATTAATGGGAAAAACTACCCACAGGATAAAAACATGCGAATTGTTTGCGGAACGCCTTCAAAATATATTTACCACTACAATGGACCAATCTTACATCAATCATTTTTAACAAGTAGAAAGGGTCCTGGAACTTCCAAACCCCATGGACATCTCGCTTCTAGATCCAACCTCTACTTCGGAAATTAAAAAGTATATTAGAAATCTGACGTCCAAGAAAGCTCCTGGACTGGACCTGATACCAAACTCATTGCTAAAAAACTTACCGTCCAAGTCTATCTGCTATCTAACAACACTATTCAATGCAAGTTTGCGAACTGGGTATTTTCCTCTTGTCTGGAGGCAAGCGATCATAATTATGATCCCTAAGCCTGGAAAACAACATAACAACCCAGATATGCAGACCGATTATCCTACTGTCAACAGTGTCCAAGCTTCTGGAGCGGACCATCCACTCCCGGCTAAATAAATTTCTTGAAGAAAATAGCTTACTTCCGCACTTAACAATTTGGATTCAAATCATCTCACTCAACCATTCACCAAGTACTGAGGTTAACAAAATGGATCGAAGAAGGTTTCGAGCATAAAAAGCATATACTCATAGCGTTCCTTGATGTTGCACATGCGTGTGATAGAGTCTGGATTAAGGGCCTTATCTATAAAATGATTAAACTGAAAAATCCATCATAGCTCGTGCACTCTATCACATCATTCCTAACAGATCGATCCTTTCAGATCAGAGTAATCACTTATTTCTCCACGTCACACAGCATTTTTGCGGGTATTCCACAAGGCTCAATCCTGTGGTTCATTTTATATAATCTATTTATGTCAGACATTCCCATCCCTCCAAACGCTAACATGGCCATGTACGCAGACGACACAGCAATTGTCACACAAGATCACGACATTTGTAGAGCTGCAACCAACCTCCAAGACAGTGTCAATCACATTCGAATGGTTTGGTAGATGGTGCAGAAGAATAAACTACGAAAAATGTAAAACCAAAATCTTCACACTAAGACGCCCAGCTGACCCGCCTAACGTAGATATGAGACAGATAAAAGACAGAGCGGTTCGTTAGTTAGGTCTCTACATGGACAGCAGATTAACTTGGAGCCTTCATGTTAACAAAAAGCTGACCGAGTCATATGCAAGACTTAGCATGATGTATCCGATCCTAAACAAAAAATCCCCACTTAAAATTAAATGTAGAACACTAGTTTGTGCCTCAATCATATGGCTTATATCTACATACGGATGTAGTGTTTGGAGTGATACCTCTGCGACCAATCTGAATAAATTGCTAGTAGTCGATCATAATTACCGGAGCAGACAGGTTCATCAGAAATTTCCAACTTCACCGAGAAACTGGTATTCCGCTAATCCACCAGTACATAACAAAAGTGGCTAATAACTTAGACCAGTGCGACGGAGCGGTTTATTATAATCTAGCGCGACAATCGTTGCATATCAGACTTAAACGTAAACTACTAGTGGACCTACTGCACAGTGATGGTGATTAATGCTCTAGATAAATAAACTTAATCTTACATTGAAACTGCGCCCGAGTTAGCAAATTTATTTATCTATCTAAGTTCTCATTTGTATCTTCATTAGTAAGTAGTGGGTAGCATGTACAAATTAAATTGTTAACGCTGTCATGAAATAGCACCCCGTGCTGAATTGACAATAAAACTTTGAGAAAAAAAAGAATTACCTAACAAACGACTTCCGGGATTGGACCGTGCATTGTTTAGGTGGAAGATATCAACGTTTTGCTCACTTTCGTAAGGGGCTTCAGCAGGAGAAAAAACAAAAGAGCACGATAACTACGTGTACACCACGCCAGAGGCGAAACTCTTCTAACGATCGGAAGAAGAAAGTCAAGAATTTATAGGCAAGTGTGGTCGCGGTTAAGTAACGGTAAGCGGGGCTTATAAATTAGTGCTTTCCACATAGAAGGAAGGAGAAAACGTTCGTCCCGATTGAGATTATTAGGGTATTTGTAAATCTCAATGGTTTCGCGAACCTTTCTGCTGAAGAGTGACAATAACTACAATATTTTAAAGTTTTTGCTGTCTTCAGCAATTAATAAACGTTGTAAAGAAACTTCTCAACATTTTCCAATGATAAGTCACAGCTGTCTGCTGTACGACCATCATTTTGTGGTTACAGAACAAAACAGAGGTAGAAAGAGAAAGAGAACTTCCTTGGATCTGTTAAACTTATAAAGTTGAATTACTTAAACGATCAATTATAATGAACCTAGTTCGTTAATCAACTTTTAAAAGATCATCACTACAAACAGTATACAATTCAAAGTCACTGTGTAACTGAACTACACATTTTGAGAAAATCAAAGAGCTCCATGAAATATTAAAAATCCTTCCAGTTTTCAACCAACATCTCTATACAGTGTGCAAATTAAGTAATGCGTAGATTCGGCACTCCGTTAATCTTCGATTGCAGGAAAAAAAATTCAAAGAGGTGTAACGATTTAAATTACAGCGATTATATTAAAGTGATTTTAGATTTTGATATCATTTGTTTTAAATGTAATGACGTCGACAATATTTTTGTAAATTACGGCCTACATATTTTTTTATATATTTCGGGATATGATCTTTCAAGACCATTTCTTTAATTTGTTGTTAATTTAACCTACTAAACATTAATAGAGGTGAAAACATTAAAAAGTGCGGAAATAAATGAAAGAATATATAGGCTGGATGACGTCATAACATTTAAACGAAATCTGAAAATGACTAACATATGCACTATAATTTGAGTCGCTATTCCTCATTCAGCTTCTTTCCAGAAATGGACACAAACAGTTTTAATTGGTGACCACTTTTTAAAACGGCGCTTTTCGTCTTTACTATTTCTTAAAGATGTTGTTTCTACCTTTCTAATACTTTTTGTGGTCCAATTCTTCTTTGTTTTCCTAAAATACCGATCTCGGTTGCTACTCTTTTCTATATTTTTAGATTTCCTTGTTAATATTTCTGATATTTCTTTTTTCATTGATATTCTATTTTATGTGCTTTGTTTTATTTATACTACACAGTTTTGTGCGTTTTTTTTTAATTTTCTGCATCTTTTGAGTATGTCCTCGGTTTCGAGCTTTAGTCTTCATTTCTGCCAGTGCTCTACGGTGTACAGTCTTTGTCAAACTATTATGTAGTTCTAGAGAGCTTCTTTTGCCACTGCTTTTACGGTTGTTTTATTTTCTTCTTCAATTCACTCTTATTTTTGCCATTTCGTCTGTATTCAGTTATTCGTAGTTTTTCCAATATATATTTTTTGGGCTCTCTATATCATATTTGCTCTTTTCAGACTCACTTTGTCTCTTATATTTCTCCGTGTGTCATATCTGTCTTTTCATCTATAGGAAAATGGATACCCACTATACTAATATTTCTCTTGCTATTGCTCAATACACATAGTTAATCAAATGTCTCTTTTGATTTTAAAATGTCGTTGACATGAAACCCACCTCAAACTTTCTATGTGTGCCTCTTCTTAAAAAAAGGCGACGTCTCCTACTTCCACGGTGACTACTGCACAGTGATATCTGTTTAATCCATAATTCTTACTAAATCGACAATACAATATGTTACATTTCTTAAAATAAGGAAGATACAAAATTTCTATGCAATAAAATTCCAAACTTTTAGATGTACGTATCAAATTTTGGTTAAATCACATCGAGAGTACATATGACCTATGTGAATAATTATATCCTGACAAACATATATTCTCGACTGCGGGTGCCGAAGAGCAACATCAGCTGTGCGATGGGAAAGAGATAGCGGCATCAAGATGGGGAAGTTCGCCAGATGTGCAGCTACAGGGTTTTTGTCCTAGATCGAGACCTCTTGCATCTCTCTCTCTCTCATTACCTGCGCCGCCCCGGCGGTGAACGGGAGCGAGCGAGATGCAAGCAGTTGGGTCGCCACGCTTTCCGACACGCGACCATCGAGTAGGATTTGCACAACAATTACCGGGATTTTCTATTCTTCAATATAACTGCCAGTCTGCGAGTGGCCCTAGAGTTTAAAGTCGCTGATTTGTATCGCCAGGGTGTTGAAGAGTGCGCAGTACTGCAATGGCTGGCACGGATGAAACGTAGCGTACATAATGTTGAGGAAGGTCGTGAAGCGATTATATCACATTTAGTGTAATTTAGGTGGCAACGATATCGCGCAGTCGACCCGAGTGCAAACAGAATAACGTCTGAACAAATGAAGCAAATGTTATTCGAAATTAAACTGGATATTGTGGTGCAACAAATTACATTTCTAATCACGGAGAGTCATAGCAAAGAAGGAATTAGAAGTGATCCCTCCGTAAATGCTGAAGAGACAATATTTTTTATTTGGTTGCGTTTTCCTACGTATTGCGCAACAATAATAAAATATTAATATAGGAACGTTTCGGGACACAATCTACTTGATGTCAACAGAACAGGCATAAAGTTATGAAATTAATCTATTGCAGCTCGAAATGAAAGCAGCTTACTGTAAATTGCTGTTCAAATTTTCATGCTCAACTACTCGATTTCATTTTCGTTATTTTCAAGCATTGCCAGTCAACTTTTACAGCATAGGAAGAGAGGCATTCATCTTTGTTAGTCAAATATACGTGTTATGCAAACTTTTAATCATGTAGTGCCTACTTTGTTAATTCTATTTGTGTGGTCTTTAGATAGGCGGATCTACAGACTTCCTGACGGGGGGTCAACAAATTTTTGTAGATTGAACAGTAATACTAAACTAATAGCTTAGGTAGGTAATGCCTACTATGGGATGGTACTAGGTAGATATTTAGAATAAAAGAGGTAAAAAATAAAAATAGATTTTTCATATTTGATTTTTTTTTCGATTTCAACAAATAAAAGGCACAAGCTAAATTAACACTATACTTAAAAAATGAATATTGAACCGATATTGTAGCTAAATAGGCTATACAAAAATAATAAAAAAACGTACAATGTGGCTCAAAAAAGTGTGGCGAATCAAACTTACTTTTTTTTAATGGAATGTCCTATATTTAGGTAACTTGAAAGTTTTGCATTGAAATACTAATAATTTTATATCCAGTTATATTTATTTATATATATATATCAACGATTTCATGCAAAAAACTGCTGAGTTTCAGCCGTCTGCCGTAAGAGAATTGAAATTGAATGAAGAAAAACGTTACCAAAAAAGTATGATTTTCGTGAACTACCTTTCAAGTGGATAATGATGGTTCTGGATATTACTGCTTTACTTGATGCTGAACATTAGCAAATTTAGTCATTTCGGTTTTTTTTTCAAATGAAAGGCCCTGTATGAGTTTTTAAAAGCACTGTTAATGAGCTTTTTCGATATGTTACTTCATACCTCTAAATTCAACTGTTTTTCATTTAAAAAACGATTTAAGCCACTCCTTGTTTTATATACGAAGAGACAAGCTAAGTATATTTATCCAAAAACTAATATTAAAATGTACCTTAATTACTTTCACATGTAATTTTTTTCTAAGAATTGAAATACACACGTTATTCGGAGAACGTCAGGTTCCTCCAATAATTCGTTTTTCTTTAAATTGGAAAACTTCCAAGAAGTCTATCAGTGCTGTCAGAATAAGCACCGATGTTGTTTGACCAACTTTTAATCGCCCCATTATTAGCGGGCATAGAAGTGGATGCAGTTTCTGTGGAATTTGTTAACAAATCGTCTGCTTTCTCTGAACTTTGAATTTCCACCGTCTTATTCTGATTGACATGAAGGGCAGTGGTTTTAGTTTTTGTATAAAGGCATTTAAAATGTCTTATTTTGTGTAATGCATGTGATGTCTGTATAAATGTCAATTACTTGAAAATCAAGTATGTACGTTTTCGATTTCTCGCGAAATGTTATAAAATAAGCATAATTTTATGAACGAGTACTTAACTGTAAATTTGAAATTTTGCAGGCTTTGGGAATTTTAAACTTTGACTAACGAGTGGTACAATTTAAAACAAACAATGAAAACATTCTGATATGATTCAGGGGGCACGCGAGGGCCTCCATTATCAATATTAATTCGATTACGCCCTCGCCACGCAACAAGGATCAGAACGCGGCATTAATTACTAGATCGCAAAAACCCAAAGACGCAGTTTTAACATCTGCATAACAACAGCCGTCCCAAAATTTGCTAAGAGCTACCGCATTACTGCCCACAGCATAACCGTCATAAACCCATCAAAACAAAGATGACAGCGCGACAAAGGAAGTGTTCCGGGCAGTAAACCGCTCAAGAACACAGGGAAGCTGGCGCATTAATTAAAAAGGGCCAACATTACGCGAATTGAGGTGTTGGTTTTTTTTCCTTTTTACTAATGTTATAAGGTCAAGGTGAACATAAGCGACGCACGTATGAAATAATGTCAATCTGCCGCCGCCTGCGGTAGAAAGCACTTTTCCAAGTAGGCAAATAGGCGAAATAACAGCACCGTAAAACTATAAAGTTTACGAAGGTTGCAGCGACCAGAGGAACATACAGTTTTAGGAATAAGCAGTTTTGGAAAATAAAACCCAAAGAGCACCAATAAACACCGGCACCAGATAGTCTGGAATAAAATCCGGGTATTAAACTCGCGTTCAAATCAAGGAACAATGAAAACCCACACCGCGAGGGCTAATTAAATTAAAAACACCGGCCACCGGAGGATGCAAAAATCGCCTGACCAGTGGAAGCACGGGGCAGCAATTCCGCGTGCTAAGAAGTCCGCGAATCACAACCGCGCAGCTTCTATTGTAGAAATAATTTAATTAATCCTAACTTTGTTAATATGCGGGCGAAACATGTCGAATAAGGACTCAAAATTCGAGTCTTTAGGAGACGAAAACAGTGCACAGGCGTTCGACGAGATAGCACTTCGCGCCGCGGCGTAACGAAAAATCCGCACCGCGGCCAAGCGGCTGGCATTTAAAAAAAAGGAAATTACAACTCGCAACTTTATTAATAGGAGAGCAAGACCTATCGAATAAAGGCTAAAAATTCAAGTCTTTAGAAAGCGCAACCAATGCAGAGGTTTTTCCTCTCGCTACGAGCTTGATAATCCCGCAAACGCCGCGGCATCTAAAAGATCAGCGCCACAACCGCGCAGCTTCTATTGTAGAAATAATTTAATTAATCCTAACTTTGTTAATATGCGGGCGAAACATGTCGAATAAGGACTCAAAATTCGAGTCTTTAGGAGACGAAAACAGTGCACAGGCGTTCGACGAGATAGCACTTCGCGCCGCGGCGTAACGAAAAATCCGCACCGCGGCCAAGCGGCTGGCATTTAAAAAAAAGGAAATTACAACTCGCAACTTTATTAATAGGAGAGCAAGACCTATCGAATAAAGGCTAAAAATTCAAGTCTTTAGAAAGCGCAACCAATGCAGAGGTTTTTCCTCTCGCTACGAGCTTGATAATCCCGCAAACGCCGCGGCATCTAAAAGATCAGCGCCACAACCGCGCGGCTTCTATTGTAGAAATAATTTAATCAATCCTAACTTTGTTAATATGCGGGCGAAACATGGCAAGTAAAAACTCAAAATTCAAGTTTTTAGAAGACAAAAGCAATGCCCATGTCAGCGAAAGGATAGCGCTTCGCGCCGCGGAGATCAAAGCCGCGAATCCAATTCCTATCAAATTTGCAAACGTCCCCACTGCCGTTCAGCCAATCGTGAGCGAAGAATCGGCAAACAAAGCCGGCAAGACCTTTATAAACCCCGGGCTTCTTGAAAAAAGCACGGAGTTCCAACCAGGAGTTTAGACAGCAGCATCCAGTATCCAGCAGCTACCGCCCTCGGTCCAGCCAGCCTGAGTACTCCAGCTCCAACTATACTTAGTCGCCAGCGGTGCTCGCCGAGCTCCTGGGACTTAGAAAAAGTCGCTGAATCGAACTTAGTCGCCATGGTGCTCGCCGAGCTCCTGGGACTTAGCCGAATTGCTCAAGCGAAGCCGGATCCAGCCGCCCGACGCGCCGGCCGCCCCCAACCTCTGCCGTCATCGCCTGCCGAGTCACCGCCTCCTAGCATCGCCCAGGCGCCCCAACCCGTAGCCATCCGGCCCGACGAGACAGCGAGGCCGCACACCGAGCCCCAGCGCCGCCTCCAGCGCCCGCACCGCCGCCGCCCGTCGCTATCGCCCAGGCGCCCCAACCAGCAGCCAGCCGGCCCGACGAGCCAGCGAGGCCGCACACCGAGCCCCGGCGCCGCCTCCAGCGCCCCCGGCACGCACGCCGCTCCCCACGAAAGGAAGAGCCCCGGGACAAAACACGACGACCCCACGCCACCAGAAGCTTTGAGGCGTCATCAACTAAATAGCCCATTTTTTTTGTATATATGTTCGAAAAATAAAAAAAACTTGTGTAAATATCATTTTTTTGTTTTCTCTCTCTTTCTCTCGTGCTCTTGCACTTAGGTCTGCCCCGTCTACCGGGGAGAACACCATTGGCCGACTGAGTCGCCAGGGCCAAATCAACAAGAGTCGCCATTAGTAGTAGTTAGTCCTCGCCCGCCCTCCAACGAGGCCGCGGGACCGAGTCGTGTTAATTCTATTATTAGCAAAATTCAGTGGGGGGTGTCAAGTGAACCCATTGACACCCCCTTGGATCCACCAGAGGGTCTTTAACGTTAACTGGATGTTACAAATACAGTGGTTGAATTCAGGACGATAAAAATTGATGATCGACTACATTAGTACTAATAGAAGAACATACCCCACCTATTAGATGAAAGTAGATGTAGGTACTGACCTTATTATGCAAATACCGCAACATGACAGTCTCTAGAGAACAAAAACTGCTATAATATATTACAAAACTTAATATGGAGTCGACGACAAACGATAGTGCCTTTCTAAGCGAATGTGCTGTATGTGCAAAAATAGCCGTGTATATTGTGAAATCGTATAGATCTAGATCCTCTAGGCTCTTGCCTTGTCTAGATTCTAACAACAAAACCGGCCAGGGTCTTGTCTAAAAATTTCAAGACAGGACAAGACTTTCTCTATCTGGATGAAGACTCTGAATTCCAGACAGATATGAGATTAACTAGTACGTTAAAAGAAGTAATATATTTTTTTACCGTCATACTTTATTAGGGAACTACAAAGTTTCAATAAAAATTTGAAGAACTCCCATCAGTTCAGAAGGTTTAGCTCTACTTACCTACCTAAATAAATCTGAAAATGAAAGCTGGCTGTCATCATAGATGATACATACATGTTGTAGTTTATCCGAGACAACGACTCGTATATTATACATAACAGTGACCGCTAGGGACAAAATTGTTATTTTTGATTTTTTAACGAAACTTTCTATGACAATAATTTGTGCTTGTCTAAAAACCTACTTAGCTCTTATCATATACAGGGTGTTTCATTAATAATTGGAAATATTTTAACTGTAGAATCCTGGGCTCAAAATATTAATATTTAACTAAAATCACTTAAATAAAATATGGCTCCTTACTGAGATATAGGGTGTTCTATTTAAAAATTTAAAAGCGTTTTTTTTTTATTACTTTATAACTATTTGACGTATCCGTATCATATTTGGCAGGAAGTGTGGACACTGTAAACCATACTAAATTATGTTAAATAAACGTTTCTGGCTACTACCAGAGGCGTACGACAAGGGCAAGTGATTGGTTGACCCTTCCCAAATTATACGCCACTGGCGGAATTGCCATTTTAGCACACTTTTTCGATTTTCCAATACTTTCTGCGTAAATAACATACTCTTCCTTTATAATGATAAAGTCATTATTTTTCGAGATATTTAAAGTTAAACATAAAGCTGAACAGTTATTTTGATTTTAATGTGTATTAATTATGTGGGTGTTTTTTGTCAGAAGATTGCATTTATTACGCAAATAAAACTTTAATCTGTATCGAAAAATTGTGCTAAAATGGCAATTCCGCCAGTGGCGTAGAATTTGGGAGAGGTCAACCAACCACTTGCCACTGTCGTACGCCTCTGGTAGTAACCACAAACGTTTATTTAACATAATTCAGCATGGTTTACAGTGTCTACACTTCCTGCCAAATATGATACGGATACGTTAAATAGTTTTAAAGTAATGGAGCAAAATCATTTTTAAATTTTTAAATAAAACACCCTATATCTCAGTAAGGAGCCACATTTTATCTAAGTGATTTGGGTTAAATATTAATATTTTGAGCCCAGTATTCTACAGTTAAAATATTTCAAATTATTAATGAAACACCCTGTATACACAGTGATTTTTACTTAATTAGAAAATTGCGTTTTTTGAAATTGTCAAAATTCAAAAAGTGCTACTTTTCGGAAATTATGTAAGATATAAATAAGATTTTTTTAGAGTGTGTTAGTTTTAGCTAACTGAACAATCTAAAAGCCTAAAAACACCTATTCTTCTTTAACTTTAGCTAAAATTATTTTTTTAAATTTCACATACCAACACTTAATTTAAAAATTAAATTTTTTAGGTGAAGACTTCAAAGATTTATAATTGGAAAATATAATATAAAATCTTAATTACTCCCTCAGGTTTTTTATTATTTACCGAAGGGTAGGGGAGATCAGTCTGTGTTGAAACCCCTTACAAAAAGTGGCTCTAATATCGTTAATAAAATAGATAAAAGACTTCTTCTATGATAAAAAAATTTGTGAGTCTGTACTCTTTGACCTCACAAAAAGTTTTGACAAGGAAAGTAAAACTGGGAATTTGACAGACAAATTAAAAGCAAGTACAGTTTCCCATCATACCCGACTATTCAGGTATGATGGCTTATGACCTCCAAGTTAAATATTTTAAAATATATAAAGCATAGAATGTAAAGTAACTCAAAAACTATATTCGGTAATAAATAAAAATGTTTACATAGGCTACATAGTTCACAATTAAATAGTTTAATTTTTCTATCTACACCTGCACATTCTGTATGGTATCAACTGCTACAGTTCTGACAACGAATCCAGGTTTCTCCCTTTCTGGAAGTGGAATATAATTCATTACAGTACAGACATGCTGCATCTGATTCATGGTCACTTTCGTATATTTCAACTGTTTCCTCTTCTTCGCTTTCATCAATTATTTTCCTCACAATTTCATTCTTCTTTCTAGTCGACTTTCGTCTTCTTTTCTCTTTCTCTTCTGCCTCTGCAAGTTGTGCTGCTGCAATAGCTGGTGAGCTGTTTAAAACACCTGTTGCACCTCTTTTCCTCTTTTTTCCTAGGCCATCCTGTGGTGCAGGAGCAATAGGCATAGCTACTTTTGCGGATGATAAAGCAATCCTGGTGAAACATAAAGACCCAGTATAGCCGCAAGAACGCTACAAAATAATTTAAATGACATCGTAAAATGGACCAAGAAGTGGAGAGTTAAAATAAATGAATCTAAACCTTTTCACATTACGTTCACAAAGTGTAGAGGCAACGTACTACAAGTTTTCATTAACAACAATCCATTACCTCAAGTAACCGAGGTCAAAGATCTCGGAATGCACCTTGACAAGGGTTTGACATGGAAGTCCCATATTTGCAATAAAAGAAAACAACTTGGCACCAAATTCAGCAATCACTACTGGTTACTGGGCAGAAAATCTAAATTGTCACTCAGGAATAAATTATTAATATATAATGTTGAGTTCAAACCAATTTGGACTTATGGTATACAACAACTCTGGGGAACTGCAGCCAACACCAACATCCAAATTATTGAAAGATATCAGTCAAAAGTTCTACGTGCCATGTGCGACGCTTTTTATTTTGTGAGAAATGCTGACATATTGAGTGATGTGAAAGTGGAAACAGTTAAAGAAACTATTAGAAAGTCTAGTGAAAAATATGTTAATAAACTAGAATATCATAGTAACGTCGTAGCAATCAACCTTTTGGACAATAGTGATAACATCCAAAGACTAAACAGATTAAAGCCCATTGACCTGCCAAATAGACTCTGAGCTCTAGTTAATGTGTTTAGTATTATTATAAATATAAGCAACAACTAAATTTTAAGATAACACTGAGTTAAGGTCACTGGACCCTAACTCACATGTATACTAGTCAATACACAATTCACATATCAAATTTGCTTATTGTAAGTCTTTATAGATTGCAAATAGTTGATAAATTAATTAAAAAATTAGTGATTTTGTTGTTTCCAGGTTTTGTAGAAGAAACTGATAATTCTGAACCCACTTTTGAGGAAGAGGCAGCTACTTCCAGTTCAGTAGCTTCATTTGTTATACCATTTGGATCCCTATTATTAGAGGTTTCAGCTACAGCAAAACATAATCAGGAAAAGCATCCGTGTTTAATGGTTAAATTCCTTCTTTGGAAAGGACACTCAATGCATTTTCAATCGTAGCTGCTTTTTTGCAGGCATTACTAAATACGTAACTCCCCCAGCTGGGTGTGACTCACAGCACGTCCTGCATTTAATCGCAACCATTTTTTAATTTCCTGGTCATAATAAATGGTCAAAGGTCCATAAACGCTTATATCCAAAGGTTGTAAGCGGTGTGTAGTATTAGGCGGCAGACAAAATAGAATAATAAAATTTTCTTTAGCAAATTCTAATACAGCTAATTTCTTCTGACTTCTATGCCCATCAACTATTAAGAGCACTTTTGAGGTCAATAATTGTTTCACAAAATCTGAAAAATGTTTGAGCTATTTTAAAACTAAGTCTCCACTAACCCATGCATTTTCCTGGCACAATCCTAGGCAACCTGGTAAAGCATCGACTAAGAAATCTTGTTTCATTTTTTGGGGATATAATAGTTCGAGGAACAAATGTACCAATCCCATTAATTGCACATATCACCGTAAAATGCTTTCCTCTCTCTGCACTTGACAATATACCAACCTGCTTGCGCCCTTTGGTTGCGAATATATTTGCACTCTTGGAGTGTACAGTTGAAAAGCCACTTTTATTCACATTCCAGATTTGGTTTGGTAGCAAATTATTGTCATCAATAACCTTCGTCAACGCTGAAGAAAATTCCTTAATTTTCGGTTTATTAAACGCTTCTGCTCTGGCTAGTGAAGTTGTTTCTGGTAATTGTAAACTTATAGAAGGATTCCTTTTTACAAATCTGTGCATCCAATCCCATCCTGCCATTTTCTATGTTTTATTAAAAGGATGTCTTAAATTGTTGGGGTCTCTTCAATGAGTGACCAGAAATTCTTCATACTCCTTGCTAAATATAGGACGTTTCCTTCCCAAAAAAACCTTTACTGGAAGCTGTAACATAACGATTTTTTCATGAAATCTTCTTCGGAATGTACTTGCAGTTACATTGTAAGTTTTTGCAGCAAGTTTCCAACCCATCTGTTTGTTTCATATTTCTTTCAATGCCTATTTCATGTCGTTTTCTCTCCAAGACTGCTTTTATTTATTTATGGAATTATCCATTTTTAAAATAAAAATATACGGAATTGTTGCATCTGGCACCCTATGCCAACATATCCGGACGTTTAAGGTGCCATAATTGCCTGATAATCAAAGAGGCAAACATATTTGTTTTACACTAGCAAATTCTAATTTTACATGTTTCTAACTTTGATAGCACGTGCACAAGACATGCTTCTTAATGCATAAATTAATACAACAAAATTCTTTAATAAATGAAATTGCTACAACATAATTACGTACCTACTAATGATAAATTACCACAAATTTCTTATAACTTGATTATTTCGATACTTTTGCTTGCATAGACGTTGTCGTCTTGTACAATGACTTTTGGCGCATTTCTGCAATGCACCGGAGCGTTGGCAGATCGCATTATGGTTGCATTCAACAGCTATTAGTAGGGTGCTATCATCCCTAGTGTACCAACACAGACTGATCTCCTCTAATATGTTGGGACCATTTTTAGGTTTTTAATTCAAGGTGCTTTTTAGGTGAAATATTTTTCAATGAGAATTAATATCTATTTACATTGCTTCTGAAAACTATACTAGTCCTGTTAATAAATTACTGGTACAAAAATCCTATAAATGTTCTTTTACAGTTGTCTAAATGGGATTTTTTATCCAGATTAGATAGTCTAAAAAATCTCTTCATTTAGACAACTGTAAACGTACAATTACAGGTAACAGTAATTCATTAACAAGGCTAGATTAAAGTTTTTAAGTTTTTGAAAAATATTTCTCCTAAAAAGCGCCTTGCATCATAATCGTAAAAATTATGGGAACATATTAATTTTCGGCAAATAATAAATAATCTAAAGCAGTAATTAAAATGTTCTGTTAGTCTTTCCAATTATAAATATTTCAAGTCTTCACCTAAAAAATTTTAATTTGAAATCGAGTTTTGGTATGTGAAATTTCCGAAAAGATTTAAAAAATTTAAAAAAATTATTTTAGCTAAAGTTATAGGTACTCTGCATGCCTAGACCTTGTTCATGGGGTTGGCAAAAAGGGCCTATAAAAGCCTACCTGCTAGACATGAGTCTTCCCAAAAATAATACTACTACTACTATAGAAAGATAGGCTACTTTTTTCAATTTTCTGAATGAAGTTAATCAGGCTCACGAGAGTCCTGGGCAACGGTTCTTCGACTCGATTGTGTGGAAGCTATCGGTTTTAATTAGCCCCAGCCGCTGCTTCTCAGTGAGACCTACATCTCACAGATTAGATTATCATAGGGCTCCAAGCTTTGATAGCATCTTATTCGAATGGTGCTTTTTACTTACCCGGCAGCACGGCATAGCTGTGTTTGACAGCTTAGCGCGTTAAACCCTCCGCCCCTTTATATAGTCATATTTAGATTTGTATCTACACTTATTTGTTTTGCTCGCACTCCGCTATTTGCGGTCAAAAATTTATAAAGTGAATCTAGTCACTTTATCGCGGCCGTGATGCGTGAACCCTTCACGGGAGCCGTTTGTTCAAATTCAAGTCTTCGCAAACCGGTTAATTATCTTACGCCTGTATCAAACTGTTAAAGAGCAGATTCAAGCGTTTACTAAAATATTTATGGATACCCTGATATCTTTCTATTACTAGGGACTTCGACGTTATTGTGTGGCCATGCTAAACGTACCTTGCTCCGGCAGCTAGAAATTCTTTAGTAACGTTTTAACGTCAATTAGAGCTAACCTTCGGTGCTAAACGTTAGCCAGATTAAACTTGCATTGCTCTGTACCGGCGCATTACTTGTTGCGCCCGCTCTAGGACCTATATATTTATAAATATTGTACTTTTTTTCTTAATTATTGCCTCTGCGGCGCCCGATCATTTTTTTTAAAGTGTTTGTTTTGTCGATCGTATACCTGCCTAAACTTATATATATATTTGTTTCGATATATTTATACCTGCATGCTTGTGAATGGCACTATAGTACCCACAAATTTAAATAAAGCTGTGATATTTTATTTATCCTTATTTTTATATGGTCGATTTGCTGGAATTATCTCTCTACCTTGTGATGGTCCGACGCAAGGATTAAGCGACGTTGAGGACCTGGCGCCCTCTCCTTTTTATTCTCTTTCAGCGTAGTTGGAACCCCGGCCCTTCTCGGCGATTTAGCCCAATTAGGCCGATAGTTACCAGCCGGCAAAATACCTACTACAATTTTCGCCACCAGGTAAGTCCAAAGCATTTATCATTCCTCACATTACTTAAAACTAACATAAGCTGAAAAAGTTTTATTGAAATCTTACTCAATTTCCAAAAAATAGCACTTTTTGGATTTTGACAATTTCAAAAAACGCAATTTCTAAATAATGAGGTATCACTGTGAAGTATATATGGTAGGGGCTAAACAGAGTTTTAGACAAGCACAAATTATTGACGTAAAAAAATTTTCGGAAAACTCAAAAATTAAAAACTTTCCCATATGAGGCCAACACATGTGGCGGTCACTGTATATTACAATGATAAAGCAACGTTTTTATTTTAATTTAAGGAATTTATTAAAATATATAACTTACTATTATGTTTATCGCTCTAAACATCCACCATTTCGTGTCTTTTTTTTAATTATTAATAAAAACTCCAATTAGCACAAGGTTACTCTACTGCATTATTAAAATTTATCTCTGAGTTTAAAAGTATCTAACTTTAACGTTGTTTCTTCCAACTACACAACTTGTTTTTAATTTAAAAAAAATTGATAGCAAACAACACAGTAGTAAATTTGAAAGCCTAAACGGACTCCTACCTTGCGTATTGTCCCGCTAACACACATTTAGCCAGTATCCACTGCGGTAATCTTCAGGTTAGCACTCGTAAATCACTTTGTTTTAGTGGAAATCGCGTTTCCTATGGATGTGTACAAAGCTTTTGTTGTTTGTGCCAACTTATTTGAGATTTTACGGTAGCGTATACCACAAGTGAAATCAAAACGTTGTATATTTTCAAAGGATAAAATTCCATTTACTTATTCAGGAACTGTCATCTTAGGTGCACAAAAACATAAAAAACATTACTTGGCAATTGTCAAACAATGTATTTTGTTTGTAAGAGCAAAAATTGTGCAGCTTATAAAACAGCAGTAAAATGACAAAAGCTTCTTGCTTTAACCGACCAAAGCTTATATAGAAAAGCATCTTTTGTTTAAAACTATCGCTAAACCTCAACCTAATTCGACACCATAAAAATGTATCTGATTTAATTAATCAATTAAGGCCGACTGGCAAAATTGTAATTGAAAGAAAAACTTATAATTATAAATAAGTAACTTAATCACAAAATAAACTATGCCAACATTTTGGTGGCAACATCTGAAAACATTCAAGTTTTTTACTTAATATTAAACCAATTTAAACTACAACAACATTGAGCAAAGTTTATTTATTGGCTTTAACCGTAGTTACATGAACCTTTAAATCAAAATATGATAAAAATACAAATTTTTAGTTACGACAGATGGCAAACATCTATAGTAGGCAAAGCTTTCCCTAAAATCGCTTTTTACGCTTACAGCTTACAGCAACATTAAATTCTACTTTTACGCTTCATTTATTTATGTATGCACCTTTTTTTCTAACTTTAAAACACATTTTAATGATATTCGATTTCAGGCGCTACGCTATTGTGCCACCTTAAATATGGCATATAAAAGGACGCATAAAGTCGCTAAGATATGGAATATCAAATATGACCCAAGGAATACATGTAAGTAGTATTTGAACCCAATCCCATGCAAAATGATTGAGGAAGCTTAAATCGTAAATTTTCGTATGAAATATGTGGCATGTAAACCTAAGTTTTCGTATTTTAAGCTATTATTAGCACAATGTAACTAGAACTTAAATAATAATCACAAATTAAGTATTATATCGTACAAAGTATAGGTTAACGTAGAGTAATAAATCTACCCCAAAATATAGGGTGCACCTCATAATACAAGCTCGGCTTTAAAGAAAATTAGCTTATAACACAAACTAAAAGCTACAAATATACATTATAACAGTTTAAAAAGGCTCTGTGGATGAAAAACATTAAGTGCGTTTAGGTACGAAGCTCGTGAAGTGAACTGTATATATCGGCCGGAGTTCCAAATACAGCCTCCGAAATTCTGACGGAATTCGGCAGGCACGGTAGCAATCGAATGCGGAACTCAACATCGAATCACTGTGCAGAGTATTAAATAATTTTACATAAATGGAAATTCGAAACCCGTTATTTAATTTCTTTGTTTAGCCGCTTTTTGCCTACTAGGAAAGTAGCGTAGTTGGTACAGAATCGTGTGATGTAGAGCCACAAACAGCTCATACAAAGGTCGGTAATGGCAGGTGTTTTACAAGGCTTATAGCAGGGCAAGGTCGACTCCCTCTAGGTGAGAGTAGCGAATAACGGGAGCCCCGAACCTCTGGCTATAATGAAAAAACCCACAACGGAATCACAGAATATCTTAAACACGTTACGAGAAATGCTTCAATCGACTTACTCCAAATTAGTTTTGGAACACGTGAAGAAGTGGATCAGGAAAACGCTTTAATCCGCCAGAATTGACGTGAGAAGAAATTTCTCAGTAAATTTCCGGGGTTGCATAAGACTCCAACATCAGCTAGGACAAATTCCACCAACCATAAGCTGCATGCTCTCAAAACCACTGGACAATTTAAAGGGCGCTGAAGCTGTTCGCCTTCACATCATCGAACGGAAAGAAAAGACATTTTTCGTGTTGATAACGCCAATAACAAAAAGGGCGGTAAGCGGGAAAAAGTCAAAGTCTGTATTATAGACGCCGGAATAAGCTAAACTGCAGGCACAGATCTGCGAAGTTAAAAGAGTCGTGTTCTAAACGTAACAAGTTTTTCGTCCATTTCAAAATAGTATCAAACGTAGAGTGCCTGAATTGATCTCTATCTATAACAGCATACTATACTATAATATATACGTCTTTTAACATATGGTTTTCGTTCCTGAATTCGTATTTTGTTTGTTTCCAGTTGTACAATTTTATTCTGTAGTTCTACTAGATCATTTTCGATAACCTTTATAATTCTGAAAATGCTTTTGCGCATGGTATTTACTCTTAAAGAGTTTCTTAATATTCCCCGATATGATCTGTCTGGTTTCTTGCATTTTCGATTTTAATAATTTTCTGTGATATGCAGAGCAGTACGTATTTAACCTGAGGTACAGCGATATCTTTACAGACCACACTAACACGTCTACTATAAGCAAGCGAAACGGATATCAAATTATTATATTACCCATGTGTAACAACCCAACCCTGATTAAGTTATTCTAATTCTACCAAGCTACTTAATTGATATAAAAATGTAACAGCTAAATTGAAAGGCAAAGTACCTGCTATTCAAATAAATTTGAACCTAATATATGTGTAAGCAATTTTCGTGTAGTTACAAAACTATACATTTTAAAATAAATATTAAAATAGTTATAAGAATTCGCCCATATGCAATGTATTATAATGCTTTTGCGTAGGGCTTATCTCTTCGTGCCATAAGTTATGTTAAGACCAGTTTAAAATGCCGCACTTACATTTCAAATATCTGTGCTTTCCCGTATCTTTCATTTCAAATATTAGCAATTCCGCGCTGTCTGTTCAAATTAAAATTCCTACGCTTCCCGCTCCTTCTAGTATAGTACCGTTTTAATCGCTTGTTCGTGTGCGACGCGGCCCAGATGGCCTCTGACGTCATGTCGAAAAATCTAATCTGGTGATTTAAACTCCACTCGGAGAAAGGTTGTAATGTTGTGTTAAAGCGAATCGGTTAGGTCAGTGGGAAAGGAAAAGCGCATCATACCCTTTCTTCTTCAGCCTGCGTCTCGAGGCATACACCCAGCGGCAGTGTTGCGAGGTAGTTGTGTTATGGCCGAACCAATCTTCTCCGTTATATACCAGCATTGATTGTGCGATCAATGCTTTATGCGCATTCTACGAGAAAGGTTTTCCGACGTGCCAAATCTGGGAAGCTGTGGCAATAAGACGTCGATTTCCCTCTTCCCAATGCTTGTCGTTGCGAGGATCTACGCTTCAAGCCCAGCTTCTTGGGTCGTCGTTTTACAATGTCGTTTCGACGGCCACCAATCTACGCTGTCTTTTTAACCATCTGTAGAGAGGACGACGAGACGGAACGATCTTTCGGCTACAAGAATCAGCAAAGTTGCCAGACATCATTCAGGTACTATGATCTACTGTTTTTTATTGTCTGTGTACTTCAGAGCGTATTTGCGACCCATTTGTGTGGCAGCAAACACATTTAGAGCCGACGCGAGTCACCTACTTTGAGAGTAAACTGTCATCATCGTTGCGCCATATCATACGGAAGCTTTGTGCGGCTTGTTTACCACTGTCGTTTTAATGTAACCAATTTACTTTCGTGTCACACCTATCATTGTTAGGTAGATATTAGAGTTACTAACCATGATTTACAACTGTTCATGTCCGACATTTGCCGGCATACTTACGAACAGGTGTTGATGTATATTTGTTATGCCTTTTTATGTATATTGATTGTGAGATGACCGTCGAAGCTAAAAGACCAGGAAATGTATGTCCCAAGCAGCCGGACATCCCACTCGTCCGTCAAAGTGGAGCGTCGGTTCCTTGACCTTGAATTTCTACGAGGGCCGGACGGAAAGTTTCTTATTCATTCTATCAATGAAATTCGTGGCGCTCAATCCTCCCTCCCCCAATTTTGATTACAATCAACCACTATTGTGACAGCATCTCGCTCTAAATTACATCGTGATGATCCGAACCGCTCTTGTCACTGATCAAATAGCCGGACAACCGTCTGTTACAGCAAGGTCTGTTACAGCAAGTTGTGGCGTGATTAGAGTGAGCTGTGTTTTTTTAAGATCGTAAAAGTCGTTTTGTGCTGTAACTGTTAGCACTGGGGACACATATTGTTTAAAGGTTTGCGCTTTTAGAGTGTGTTATATAAGATTTAAATACTCTTTGTGACCGTCCGAATACTGATCCCGCCGATAATATTCTTCTATGTGAGTCCGCTGTCAGATTTTTATTTGACACTTCCAATTTTTGGCCTAAATATATAAGTGGTTCTACTTTCCCTATTACTCACTTTTTCTAACATTTCTAGTAACTCAATTCTGCATTTTGTTTCAGTGTTATGTCATAAGCTTATCTCAATTTGTTCAGGTTTTCACCATTTATTGTTATTCCCCATTCTTTCCAGACTAGCGTTGGAAACAAGTCTTCTAAAGCCAATATGAATAGTTTTGGCGAAACTGATTGTCCTTGTCGAACTCCGCGATGTATATTAAATTTATTAGTTTTTGTTTCTGTAGCTAATTGTGCTATACAACTATCTAGTTAATGAAAATTGTGCATCTATCATCTATTACTCAGTGACTTAGAGCATTGAGGACTGGGCATATCTCTATCGAGTCAAATGCCTTTTGGTAGTCTATCATTGCTATCCACTGTTGTATGGTACATTCAGTCACCCTTTCTATTAACATGTCCATTTTGTCTGCAGATAGGTTCATCATGCTATATCTCCTTCTGAATCCAGCTGTTGCATTGGCTGGTAATTATCGAATTTATCTGTCCATGGTTGCGTTACGACTCTTATAAACAACTTGTACAACAGTGCTGACTTATCGGTCTATAATTCACTAGTGTGATTTTATCCCTTTTCTTAAAGATTAGGACTACTACGGCTTCCAACCAGGCATCTGGTATTGTGGATTCTATTAGGAACTTATGGTAGTTTTCTTGCAGTTACTATTCTGCGTCTCCTGGCGTCTCTCCTTGCTCTCCAAGGTAACTATAAGGGTTGGAATTTGAAGAATTTCCTCAGACCATACGTTTTAAATTTTTTCTTCTTTTCTTGGTGACCGTCATTTTCTATATTCATAGTATTGGTAGTATGTTTCTACAGTCTCTCTAAGTTCTTCGACTTTTATTTCTATATCTTCTTCATTTATTAATTCTGTTATTTGGGGTTTCTTCTCGCTCACTTTAGCTCATAGGTCTTTTAAACATTTTAGTTCCTTTAGGGTTTTTGATTTTCATATACTAATATTTACCGTAATCCTCTCTTACTTTTTTCCTAATTGCTTTATTTATTTTCGCTAGTCCCCTGTATTAGATTGAAACAATAAAGAAGCCAACCTGCGATCGATTACTAATAATATTCTATGGTAGTATAATCGCAGATCAACCCCCTTGTCATTTATACACCACGGTAGCTCTGAAATGTTCTTACTCACCGCAATGACCTAGCTAGCTTCAAATTCGGTGGCCTTGGGTGGCAGATTTCTATCACTAGCTGTACTACTGCAAGCTCTTTCAATAATAAGAAAAACACAGGGCGCCAGAGATCACAGATTTCGAGAAATAAATGAAATTACAGCAACAATTAGGTTTATTTGGTTAATAAATAATAGTTGCTTGCAACACGTAATTAGGTCTGTAAATTGTTTATCACAAAGTTTAAATACAGTATATAACTAATGCTGAAAATGCAGCACGCACAAAAAATATGTGAACCTCTTTTGGGCTCTTGGATTGAATATGATTGCAATTCAATGAAGGAGTAAGCTTACCACTGTCACATGTTTTAACCGTTATCTCGGTATTGATAGTAAAATGGCGTGAGGGCACTTTTTACAAAATTTTTAATACGTATTCATTAAGCAAAACTTTAAATTTGTGAATTGTAAATTTAGGAACAATTAATACATTACGTTTTAAATTTGTAAAGCGCAGTTTAAATTTGTAAATTGTAAATCTGAAGCGTCGTTACAATCGATTCAGCCAACAATTCATAGGCGGACGTGGTTGTCAACAAACGTTGAAACAAGACTAACCTGGGTGGTGATAAAAAACGTTGCCGGTAGGCACTGAATTAGTCCAGGTTTATTTTAGAGATCCAGCCATCAGCAGCAGCGACCTCGTGGCCAAAGTTGATATGGGGACAGACGCTCCGTGTTACAAACGGCAAGCCCAAAATGGCATTCCAGAAAGGAGTTGCGGGTCCAAATTATTAATTATGATGCCGATTAGGACATCTAACGTGGCGTCAATCCAAATAAGAAGTAGCTTAAAAACGGCGTTTAAAAGCGGTACTTAAAAGTGGTAACTAAAAGCTGATAAGATAGGGAAATTACTAAACTTGAATATCAAACCAAGGAGCATAGACATACCTGATTTCAGTCATCAGCCCACAAACAAAATTAAATAATTATCGAGGTGCAATATAGCACACGAGTTGCTTTCTTGGAACGAGTTGCTCCAACCAAAGCGAAAGTTAAAAATGAGGTCGCGGACGGAAAATGAACGCGGCGGCGGCTGGCGCAAAGAGATAACAAGTGAATTTCGGAAAAACCAAAACCAACACTTTTGCGCAAACAAGATTTGATATCGATTGAAATACAGCGAATTATAACTCAAGTGAAAATATACAGGCTGGCCCGGAAGTGATTAAATGGCGAAACAAATAGCAGGAGCTAAATAGTTGTTTCAAGATTTCGGTTCTGTAATAGTTGCTTTTGTTTTGCAATTAGTTTTTGTTTCCGCGCCTAATTTTTGTTCTTTCCCCTCTTTTTTTAAGTTTTTATTTCTTCAGTTGTTTCTAGTAAGCTATTTTTATTTCTATATTCAAGGCTTTCATTTGTAATTGATCTCTTATCCATTGCATGTGTCCTCTACTATTTGTTTATTTTTGCTCTTTTGTGTATTATTTCTTCTAATTTTTATTCTTCTTCTTATACTGTGTGCTCAAAAAGAAATTACATAAAGGTTGGAAGTTTACATTATAACATGCTATGGAAATATCAATCCTTGCTGTCTCTAACGATTGACATTAGTTTTGCTTTTCATGGCCAACCTTTATGTAATTTCGTTTTGAACACATGATATTTAGTATCAAACCTGTTCAAATCTCAACCGCTTGGTCTATTACAATTATTTTACAACTAATCTCATTTATTTAATTGATGTACATCTGTCAGCTCATTTTCAAGAATTGTTTTTGGACCCATTATTTGATTTTAAGTGCAAAGCAAAAACAAATAGTTACTCTGGAATCATTGATTTTTATTAACCAAGTTCTAGTGATGATATTATAGTTCTGTAACATGCTGCTATCAATATATTATACAGTATTAAAAAGCTTGGCGAACTATCTAATAGTTGTAAAATAATTCTAATATACCTACCAGTTGGGGTTCTATTACCTTAGAAGCCGAGGTTCGAGCAAAAGGCCTTGTGCGTCCGAATGCTTCTACTACCCTTCAATTCCTGCAATATCCAACTGACAAAAACTTCAGTAGGTACTCTCTTGAGAATAATATTATCGCGCACAAGGGTCGTTGCTTGAACGTGACCAATGCTTAACTGATTGCGACCAAAATAGCCGAATCTGGTAGCCACTACAAAAATACGAAATGGAAGGAGGGAAAGGTTTTAAATACAGACAGGTATTTTGCCAGGGTAGCTGGATGGCACACCGAAACTGCTTACAAATCATTTTTCTAGGTGGTTCTAGTGATGGCTTCAGGACCCCAAGAGGGAAATACACTAATTGGGGTGGTAAGAGGACTAAAATATTTCAAATGCGAAAGTAGATTAGCCTACCAGAAAGTGAATAGCTGCTAGAGGTGATTTTACTTCTCACGTTAATTGGAATCCTAGCATCACCAAAATCCGATGATTTTAAAATTCACATGGAGCGCAGCTCCGTAACGCAAACCACACAGCATCAGAACCAATTTATCACTCACCCTCTATACAATATTTTTTTCCGAAAATTATCAGTTTTCCGGAAATTTTCTAAATATGCTTAAAAATATATCAAGAGTGAAGGAAACTGAACACACATTAACGAAAAACTGACAACTTAACCAACGTCACACCTATTAAATAATTGAAAATAACTGGATCAAGACAACTCTGGAATCAATTGTAATTGAAGCATAATTTACATACGTTACAATAGAATTTCAACGTTTTCGCCGCTTATTTGCACTGTCTGTCACCGTCTTAAAATTTCTGTTTGCCTAATTTGTCTAATAGTTGCTTGAAATTTAATTATTAAATTTTCAACATTGTATAGTTTTCATTTGCCTTTAATTATTCTTCTTAGAAAGAAGTCGAGCAGAATTAGATTCGCAAACCTAGATGGTCATGCAGTGGGCCACTGTTACCTATCCAATCATTAAATCTTCAAAATAGACTTCGTAAACCGACTGGGAGCATAGGAAATGTGAATGCGCAGAATAATATGTCGTGTGTCATGGACGAACATACGCAGAGTTAATTTTGAGTGTCAATTGCTAACAACAGATACTATCTTGCAAGGAGAAAAGTATCGAATTCTGCAGTTCATACCGCCAAGGGTCAAATTACATACACAAACGAAGCAGATACAAACAAATCTCGTCGTTAAATAATATTAGAAAGCGAACTGTCTATTTAAACTGATTTCTTGAAGGACCGAGGGGTGGAGGCTTGGCAGGCAACACAAAGATATAATATTCTGGAAAAAGTTTCTTAGCTGTAGAAATGTGTAAATCATCTCATTAAAATTAGAAAATGTGATATTAAAATGTTCAACTAACGATATACCTACCTACTTTGTTAGTTAATTGATACGGAATTTTCCACAGTCCCGGTTTATATATAATTCATTCTTCCACCGCACAAACGAATATATTATTAAAGAGTCAGTACACTGCGATTCTCAGATATGATTGGAAAAGCTTCACTCCTCATTTGATATGAAAACTGACATCGTAGGAGTACGTACCGTCCTCCACAACATCCTGTTTGGAGCCTCTCAACGGGAATATGTACGAGGTAGCGATGTCTTACCGTCTCAAGTCTTAAAAACCCCCTGCCTGCAGGCTCGAATTCTCATTTCATATTTACGTTGAAAAAATTGTTTATACTGCGTCTCGTTTTGCCTCATATACGACTAAAATATTGGTGACTTTGTAATATGAAGCTGATAAGATCTGGCTCGTCGGATACTTTTATTGTAAAAAATAAGAACCTACTGCGGCAATCAGCAAAGCAGTTTCCTTTTTCTGCACCCACGTTTTATACAACATTTTGCTATCTTAAAGCTATTTTCGGGTGGAAAACAATTTTTTCAGCTGTAATCAATACTAAATGTAGTCAAGGTCTAGCCAAAGGTTTAGAAATTCCACAACTTCAAAAACACACTAATGTATAGTTAACTTGTGTGACAAGCAATGCAATCTAATTACTAGTTACCTGATTAGAAAATACAATAATACAGCATTTTGACGAAATTCACACAGAAGTGATAATTCTATGTTATTGACTTTGATTTAATATTTTGCGTACATACTCAAAAGAGTATAAAATACTGCCAGAATGTGAAGTAGCTCTTTCCATATAAAGTCTAAATTAGCTAACCCTAATTTCTAAATAAAGTACAATTTTATTAAAAATATTGTTTATCGCATTTCATCTATAAATGTACTACATTTCTTCATTCAAAATCGATTATAAATGTGGTACTTTTATCATTAGCAACACTTTTATCCCTATCAACGGCGATTCGTTTTACATTTGGCAATACTGAAGTGTGATGTTGGTGACACTGTAATTCTATGTCGAATTCGAGGTTAGTAGGTTACGTTTTGCGTCAGTTTTGACATAGATTGACGCAAAACCTAACCTGCTAACCTCGAATTTGACATAGACTTACAGTGTCACCAACAACACACTTCAGTACTGCCAAACGCATAATATCAACTGGAGCTGATTATTGTGCTTTAGTACATAGGAATGAGTTATGCTCATCTTGGTTATGTTTTGACAGTTAGTGTCACTTGTATGTAAACATTTAATATTTTACATTTCTTATGAAATGAGATAAAATAGTATACTCAACACGTTAGAAAAGTGGTTTTTCTGAACTCGTATGGCCGTTTAAGTACTCGCTGACGCTCGTACTCAAACACACGCCATACTGATTCAGAAAAACATCACTTTTCTCAACTTGTAGAGTAATATACTATTACTGTACTTGTCACTGCTATTTAAAATCTAGCCGTTCCGATTTTAATTTTAAGATTAAACGTTTTGATTACCATTGTTGTACTCAAGAGAAAATAGAAACAGCTTGTACGAATAGTTAGAAAAATGGACTTCACCACTGTTTTTAAAAACGTTAACTTCTTCGCGCGGGCGAGGCAGGCAACTACCATCCAGGGAACAGGATGCGGTGTTGAGGTTATCGTTCTGTGCGAAATGGCTTGCTTAAAACGTAAGAAAAAAATATTGAAACGATTTTTGTTTATATTGCATTTTATGGAAGAGAGAAAACTAAAATATCTGACTGTATTTAACGTAAACCGGCATATGCTTGCAAAGGGGTGACCAATAAATTATTGCTTTTTGATCGGAAAACATCTTAAGATGAGTATTTTTTTGAGAACGCCTAAATATAGGCAACAAACTGAACGGCTATTGTCTCTGGCAAACGCTCTGTTGTAGAATTGACCACTGAAGATCGTTAATCCTATAATGACAACTTAATCTGACAGCGTACCTCATTGCGATAAGTTCGCAGCCATAAATACAGGACAACGGGTTATAACTGAGAATATCCCTTATGTATATTTAATTGGAAATTTTCCATAGCAACGGCGCTTATTAATAATCAGAAATGTATTGAAATTTACCCGGAAATTTACACTTATGCCACTGTCATCAAAGTTGCTGTGGGCAACCAAATGCTTCGCCTAACCAATCACAAATGGTAGTTGTAGTTTTGACAAAAAAATCCTAAAATATTAGTACTTAGATATTAGTTTTATTATTATTTTTAACAAACGTGTTTTCTTTACTGTGCTTCTTTTTCATTCGTGATATTCTCTATCAAAATATAACGAGTGGATGAAGAATTTACTACGGAAATGTTTGCAAAACATGTTCCCCAGATATTTTTTTCTAACAAATGCATTCGTGCATGCCTTCAAGAATATTCACGTTTAAATATTGGAGTTGTCGAGTTTTGAAACTAATATTGTGACCTGCCGTTGTTTATAGCTAAATTCTATACGAAAACAGGACTTTTATAAATTCAAAAGTTTATTAAGAACTCAAAACAAAATTATTTTAACTTAAACGAAATCTTAAACTAATATATAAATAATCAAATCCGGTAGTCGGGCATTACTTCGCATAAACACATAATGCTGAAACAGAGCTGAGACTTTTAACAGTCACTGATTGGTTGTATCTGGATTTCTCGGAATTTGAAACTAACCCTGATCTTAAAGCATGTTTTTTTACTAGGATTCGTTGTATTTTTATCCTCAGAAGTTTTATGAATTGGTAGAGCTTCTGCTTAGGAACATGGTGGTATACTTACTCGTAGTTCCATATATGGGAAAAGTGGATTTGTCGGCTTTTGATACTAGACTATTCAGTTGTGTGAAATAATCATAAAAATGTTAAATGCATACAATCTGAAAACACTGGTATACTATTTTTAGCCATATTTCCATTTTGTAATTAAAGAATAACTGCTGATCAAGACCGAATAATGCTAGTTGAAACGTTTACGACAAATGAACATTACTCGACGTGATTCTAAAATCCAATAAACATTGAAGGTGAAAGGTCAATTAAATGACATAAGTATATAATAGCTATTTATGCAACAAGTGCTAAAAGTCGACGTTTATGCACTCGTTGCATACAATATTTTATCTACGACCTTAATTTTACTGTTATTAATCTATAAATATTGATTTAACAAAGGTTTGCATCTACGACACTTCTAATTTATGTCATAACTAGCTGAAACCCGCGGCATATGCCGCATTTAAAATGTACGACAAATGTAATAACTTTTGTTGCACTAAAGAAAGTTTTAAAAGCACGCTAGAGATTGGTAGTAAGGAAAAGTTCCAAAAAGTATATTTTCAAATGGAAAGTTTCTGGAAAGGAAATGCTCGCCTCTGGAAGGCGTCCTAATTAATACGTTGTTGGAACGCAGTCAAAAAAAAATCAGGAAAGAATTAATACTCTTATGAGATTATAAGTGAGAATTATTTGTGCCACCGAAATAATTTTCAGCTGCTTGCAATCTGTTTCTTTTCGGGTTTAAGCCGTTGAGCGTCATAAAAATATAAATGCGGTAACTCAAGTCTCCAGTTACGCCGTTACTGTTATTGTTAAATAACTCGATTAATTATTATTTCTTTGTCATTTTAAACTGAAATTATTATTATTATCTCTATAATAGCAACTATAAGTAACTGTTTATAATGTTTATATGCTAGCGAGTTGTTCTTAAATCGCTAGTGAATTAATAGTAAAGTACATTTTTTTTCTATAATAATTTTCAAGGTCAACTCTAGGGGAAAAGTTGCATTCCTGCAGGGTCCCTAGCTTTAATAATGTTGGTATATAGATTTTCAGTTCTTTTCTTCCATTAAAAAAATGATTGTCATTTTGATAGATATGTCATAATAGTGGGTAAAACGAACAGCATAGTAAAATATTGCAAATCCTTTATCTAAAAGACGTGTCTGTCTGGGACGCTGTTTCAGCAGCCAAACCGTAAGAGATAGAGAAAAAAGTTATTAAAGTTATATGTTTGGAATGGTCATTTCAGGTCAGGAACCGAATTTCAGTCACGTGACACTTCCGGTTTTCGAGAAATCACGTGATTTCCGTCTGTCTGGGACGCTGTTTCAGCAGCCAAACCGTAAGAGATAGAGAACAAAGTTATTAAAGTTATATGTTTGGAATGGTCATGTCAGGTCAGGAACCGAATTTCAGTCACGTGACACTTCCGGTTTTCGAGAAATCACGTGATTTCCGTCCGTCCGGAACGGTCTTTTTTGTTTTATTAAATGAGACATTTGTCTCACTGGACTGCTAGTTTATTAATTATTAAACTTACAATATTTGAAAATAAACATAATGAACGTTTGCAAAATTAAAGAAATTTGTCAAGAGTTCAAATTAAGAAACTTTGACATTCAAAATTGACACATAACCATAATTTTAAAAAAGTGCTACCAACACGTGGTATAAAAATTTCCTAGCGTTTTAATCACATATCTACCAACATTGTAACACTTTGACAGTTATTATAGAAAAAAAAACGTACTTTAGATTGTTCTACAAGTTAAGAAAAGGGAGAGTTTTACAGCGAATGTAAAAGTTTTACGTGAGCATGGACGAATCACTTTTCCAATGTGTTGAACATGCAATTTTTCCGTGTAGTTGACAAAAATATCTTTTTCAATAATTTTGGTCAAAGTATGGAAGCGCAATTTTTACTGTACTGTAAAAATGAACTAAATGAATTAATAACAGATTCATCCATTTTCAAGTAAGCTTTATTCTATAATGTATAATGGTTAATTTGTACAGAGTTCGGCAACGAAGCAGGGGTGGAAGATATTTCTAAAACTATTAGAGTTACATGAATATTGTGTATATAAAAGTTGTAGGTACGAAAGTGGTGCACATTACTAAAATATTTTTGATTATACAGGGTGTCGCAAAAAAGTATGGCGAATCAAACTTACTTTCTTTAAATAGAATGCCCTATATTTGGGTAGCTTAAAAGTTTTGCATTGAAATACTCATCATTTTCATATAAAGTTGTATGGGTCTAACGTCAACTGTTTTGGAGATATTAACGATTTTATGCAAAAAAATGCTGAACTTCACGCGACTGCTGTAAGCGACAGAAAACAATTGAATGAAGAAAAACGTTACCAAAAAATTATGATTTTTGTCAACTATCTTTGAAGTGTAAAATGGTGGATCTGGGTATTAATTTTATATAGGGTGCTCAATATTTGCAAATTTAATCATTTCGATTTTTTTCAAATGGAACGCCCTGTATATTTTTGTATTTTTGAAGAGCCCTTTTAATGAGCTTTCTTTTGATATGTTACTTCATACTTCTAAGTTCAACTGTTTTTCAGATATGTGTGTTTGAACATAAAAACAATTTAAACGCCTTAAGATGCTTTATTTCAAGGGATAAAAAACAAACGCCCTTAAAATAGTGATTTAAACGCATGATCTCTCTAAAAATAAAAGCACAAAATCAGGTTTAGAAAATATAAATTCAGTCAGTGTTGATGCAGGAAATTATAAACACGAAAAAACGATAAATGCAGGAATAAATTAATTATTTTAAAGGCGTTTGTTTTTTATCCCTTGAAATAAAGCATCTTAAGGGGTTTAAATTGTTTTTTATGTTTAAACTCGCATATCTGAAAAACAGTTAGAACTTAAGAGGTCTGAAGTAACATATCAAAAGAAAGTTCATTAAAAGAGCTCTTCAGAAATACAAAAATATACAGGGCGTTCCATTTGAAAAAAAAATCGAAATTAAATTTGTATAACATTAATACCCAGATCCACCATTTTACACTTGAAAGATAGTTTACAAAAATCCTAATTTTTTGGTAACGTTTTCCTTCATTCAATTGTTTTCTGTCGCTTACAGCAGTCGCCTGAAGTTCAGCATTTTTTTGCATAAAATCGTTAATATCTCCAAAACAGTTAACGTTAGACCCATACAACTTGATATGAAAATGAAGAGTATTTCAATGCAAAACTTTTAAGCTACCTAAATATACGGCATTCTATTTAAAAAAAATAAGTTGATCCGCCACACTTTTTTGAGACACTCTGTATAATCAAAACTATTTTAGTAATGTGCACCACCTTAGTACCTACAACTTTTATATACTCAATATTTATGCAACTCTCATAGTTTTAGAAATATCTTCCACCCCCGCTTCGTTGCCGGACCCTGTACAAATTAACCATTGTACCGTTGCGGCCAACTCAAAGTGCACGGACTTTCAGCTCTTAACATACAATATACTATTTCATTACTCTAAATCAAAATTATGCTGTAATACGGATTGGGCCATAATTATAACGGGTGTTCATAAACAGTCGTCATCCCAGTAGGTTTCGACTTCAGAAACGTATGTCTATTAAAATTGAGAATAAATGCGCTATGACAGTACTCAATGACGTTTCATTGTGTTGCACGAATTAATCAAAGATATAACATTTTGTTTTTCAAAGCAACTGGGATGACGACTGTTTATGAACACCCGATATATAACAGCAATGAGATAACATGAACAACAAAATAGAATGCTTGAGTAAGAGATGACCATACAAAAAAAAATTATTTTAGTAGGCATGTGTGGTTGACATCTGTAATAATTAAATGTGCGTCAGGCCTACTCCAATATTTGCTATTATGTTTATCTCTTTCTTACTCAAGCAATACGTGTTATTTTCTTGTGTTATCTTATTGCTGTTACAGTGAAATTCCCCTTCGCGGATACACGGTCACCTCCCTTGGACAGACAGTTTCTCATGGTCCCGACCGACTCTCATATAATTTGCATTGTGTTAACTCCCTCTTGGACGGACATTCTCTTGAACGGACGCGGACACAAGAAAATGTTCTCTTAAACGGACAAAAAACAAAATAAAAAATAAACGCCTGGTCTCATTTCTCAATCGCGCCGCGCGCCAACTTCGCTGCCTGCCTTCACTGAGGGACTTTCCCGAGTTAACCGGGGGTTCACCGACTTCAATCTTTCGGTACACGCGGGGATTCAGTATTAGTCTGACGTCTATGCGGAAGACACAGTGGGCGACACATTCATTGTAGAAATGGCGCCAAATATAAAAATTCTCACGCTTAAACAAAAAATTGAGATTGTTGAAGTTCACAATAGGGAAAAGTTAAGTGTAAGGAACTTATCCAAGCGTTTTGATATCGGAAAAACAAACTGCTGATATAAAACATAAAGAAAGTATTTTGTATGTAGTAATATTTTGTAAGGTAACAAATCCTTATTTTTTCCTTAAGTTTTAAGTTTTTTGTTTATTTTAAAAACATTTACATACATATACGTTTTAAATGTCCCAATTTCTTTAATTACAATTTTCATTAAAAAACAGATTTTGTTTCGTATTTCTTTTAGGCGGACACCCCTCTTGAACGGACACTTTCAGTCGATCTATATAATAATAAACACAGAAAGGAACATTAACACATAAAATAACTTTTCATATCAAAACTTGTACATTCAATTCAGCAATTTTTGTCTGAATTATGTTAGACTCATACGTTGTATCGCGTTCTATTTTTTGTTGTTTAGATTCTAGCATATATATTTCTTGCGTGGCTTTTCTCTTCAGCGATGCTTCTTCACTTTCCTGTTGCTCTTCTTTTCTTCTTTGTTCCAAAGCCAACTTATATTTGAAGCTAGAATTTTTTACATAGGATCTCATTTTGTCACTAATGACAACATTTAAAACATCACCCTTGCTGTGTACAGCATCATAAACAATACGCTGACAAGTAAGAGATTCCTCTTTTAAATTTTCTACTAATAAATGTTTATTAATGGAAAATCCAGCCTCTACATTAGCATTTCCATGGGACATAATCAAAATGAATTTAACAATGTTCCATAAATTTTCGAATTCATTTCCCACAAGCAAACGATGATGAAAGCAATCCAGTCTCTCAGCCTCTTTATACAAAGCGATTTCAGAAATCTTAGTTTTAATAAATGTCGCATATTCAATTTTTGATCGTTCTGCTGTAGTCGCTGTAATAAACTCATGATCATGTAATATTTCTAGTAATTTATCAAATTTTTCCATTAACCATGATACAGAATTAGTATTAATTGTTTTTGGATTAAGCGAAGTAACTGCATGTACCAACAGATACTTTATACATCTTTCTGTTATTTTTTTTTACAGTTGCCTTCACAAAATGCTGGCAATCTTTTAAAAATAATAATTTGTCTTTTTAATTTAATTTTTTGTTCTTTAAATACCTTCTTGTTTCAAATCCCACATCAACATCCTTCACGTTTTTCAGATTAGAAGCATTTTCCAAATTAATTTGTAGGATTTGCTGTATATTTAAATCTGATGTATCAACTTTTACAATTCGACACAATAAATTTCGGATTAATGCTTCCATATCGTCTTTTAAAAAAGATAACATTGGATTAGAAGTTTGATACTTCTTTAAAAATGGGTCTAATATAGAAGCAATCAAAGCAAAGAAAGCTAATTTTGGTTTTATAAATGAATCTTTACAACCTGACTTAACATTTGTTACTGAAATATTTACTGGCATTTTAGTTTTATTGTGTTCTATGTAAGTTTTTATGTGATCTAGAATTTCAATAGCTCTAGTTGCTGCAGAATGATTCTCAACCCATCATGTTACACAAAATTTCTTGGGAAAATGGTGAGATTCGGTCACGTTTTGAAAATTTGCCCTTCGCTTGGAAGAATCCTTAAATAGATAATAAATTCCTCTAAGGAATTCATTCATTTTCCAGCCAGCAGATTTGTGCCCAGTTTGCAATGCTCCATGTACTATATGAAGCCCACAAGAACCAATATCAAGTATCTTTTTTGTTGTTGACTTCATCCGATGTTCTTTTAATAAAGAAAAAAACTTCCAATCAACATTAGGGCCGCCCATGGAAATCTACAAGAATATTATTATTAGATAACTTGTTTAATGTAACTAAATTATTTATAAAACTTATTACCTGTAAAATCCTATTTAAATGAAGGGATTGAACTTCTTCTAAAAAATATTTTAAATGTTGTATAATGGAAGACTTGATACTATTAATTTAATGAAACGGCAGTTGGCCGTATCTGAACATTTGCGTCCACGAAAACAGACAGTAAAGGCGTTATCTAACAAAACAAAAAAAGAAGGCGGCTTCTACACGCAGATACTGCTTTTCACTTTTGCATTTTGCATATGACGCCTTCTTGTGCTTTATAAGTAACAAAATTTCTGTAAATACCGCCTTTTTTCATCTGAAAATCATAGTTACAGTGCAGATATCGATTTGTTACTTACCTAAAATGATTGGAATTTTGTACCAATTCCAACGATACCAATAACTCAATTTCAATTTTTTTGTAGATACCGCCTTCTTGCTTATGACGGCAGTATTGAGCTATACACATTTCAAACTAAATTAATCTTAATAGTAATTTACGTTACGAGACCGGAAAGCAGTGTTTTGCAGGTCGAACCAAGTAGATTCCAAACTTGCTGAGCTCACGGTTTTCTGTATTTCTTAGGTAATCTTCAAAATGTCGCTATAATAAAGGAAACAAATTGTTATACTTCGTGTAACTCATCTTTGATCGGCATACCTGAAAATCAGCGCGTATGCAGGTTTATTACCGACATCGGGGTACAACGCCAACTCTTTTTACTGCAACGTTTCCCTCGTATAATTCTTCGTTGATCGGCATACCTGAAAATCAGCCCGTATGCAGGGTACAACGCCAACTATGTGGTATATTTGCAGCGCAATCAAAGCGATGCACAACAATTTGCAAAAGTTTCGTAGTCAAAATAATGTATAGGTTATGTGTACACATCAGAGTCAAAGACACATTTAATACGCTCAAAAAGTACGGCTTCAATATTTCCTTGCTTCGGCCGTTGGTTGCATTCAGTAACTCTCATTATTATTAACCAAAATTCACTTGCCTTTGAAGCTGTGTCAACAGTTTTGAAAAAACACAGGTAATATGCATAATAAATAATTGTCTTCTGTGATAATATCGCTATTAAAAGTTAAGGGAAGTTTGTTTACAAAAACCCGAAAATAGAAATAAACGAATGCAACCGTGGTACTTTTAGTTGTGTAAACACGGCTTTTAGTCTTCTGCATTATTATAAGTGATAAACAGTAGGCCTTGGAGCGCGGGCGAATGTCAGTTAGTCAGTTATCAAAGGTAATTATTAATACTACACATATCACTGTATTCATTACATAACGCTTTAATTATTTCAAAAACACTTTACCTCTAACGCAAGAAGTAACTAGAATAACTTTAGAACTTCACTTCCAGTTCGAAATTATAGTTTTATAACCTCACTTCACTTTTAGCACATAGGCTAAAAGTAAACAGCTGATTTCTTTAAACACGCTAAATTATAAACCGTCACTTTTAGTGAAAAAAGCTAGCGCTAAAAGGCCTACTGCATTCGAATTTTTGTTTTTTTAAAGCGTTATTGTTATTATTATTCCTCTTTTTTCTTTTGTTTACTTATAATACATTAAAAAATAAGTGTAGTTTACTCTATAAAACTATTTCCGAAAAAGCACTCCCAGCAGCTACAATCCCTTGAAGAAGACTCTCAAAAATCGTTTTTTGAAATTTTCTTCAAAACTGTTACAGGTAACTTAATGAAATTTGGCACAGGGGCTTAGTTTTTTATGATAAATATTACTAATTTGTTAGAATCTTCATATTTAAGTCAGGGGCGTAACTTGCAAGGGGACTGGAATGGTTCAATTACCCTGTCTGTTTTGAGCATGGTTTTATCTAATACATTTATCAAAATCTCAAAGCCTGATTTATCTTTCATAAAAAAGGCATTCTTGTTAAAATGTTTGATTGCCGCAAAACTCGGCTCACCGCCTTGTTTTGGCAATCAAACTCGTTTCGTTAAGATGCTCATAATAAAACTTGTATCGTTAATATCTATAATACAATTGCGTTCACCAATTTACTAAATTATATATAGAACACGATTTAATACGTCTAGTGACTTTTGCGTTTTTAATTAGTTTATTAGATTTTATTTACAATTACCAAAATTTAAAAACGCAATTGTACGTATTGCTACTATATTCCTTTATTTGCTCAAAAAGCGCAACTAATTCATATATTTTATTAAAGCTGAAAAAGTTGATGCAATGATTTGCGATGTGTCGTAAATTTCTTCATGTTAAAAAGTTACTAAAAACTCGCCTTGTGCTTGCAGGCCGAGTCAAAATGGTACATGGGCAGGCTGGTTTTGTAGTAAGCAGAAGAACTAGGAAACAGATGTTAAGTACGCCAACTTATCGAAAAGGCTGATAAGTTTTATACCCCTGTGTATCGGTGCATTGTCGACAACGAAAAGTCATATAACAATGTAGGTTGGGACAAACTTTGGCAAGTCATGATCATTATGGATGTTCTAAAACAGTTAGCGATATAAAATATTTTGATTAAATCTTGTTGAGGTAATATGGAGATGGGAGGACATATTTTAACTTATTTTTGACATTTACCTCGTCTCTCGACTTTGAGAAGTGGGGTATAACTTTGGAGTTTTAAGTAGGATGATGTAATTTTGTTTATAAAATTAGAATCTAAGTAAAAAACTACATATGTATGCAAAAAAAAATGATTTTCTTTTTCGATTACGGAATTCTGATTTATTTGGTCACAAAATAAAAAAAAAATCATTAAAATGTCAATATTGTGGTCTGGCTTAAGTAAAAATAGCTCATTTCCATAGAAACGAATAATAATTCTGAAATAAATGAACTAGATTTATTTGTAAAATGTATTTATCTTTTAGATTTAATCTAAATTTAGTTAATCATAATTTCGTAACCAAAACAACAAATACAAAAATTTTTTGTACACATACGTAGTTATTTACGTAGATTCGAATTTTATAAAAAAACTACATCATCCTATTTAAAATTCCAAAGTTACCCCCTACCCCTCAAAATATAGAAGGGAAGTAATTAAAAAACATACGTCTGGATATGTCCCCCAATCTCTCTATTACCTCACCAAAATTTAATAAAAATATTTGAAACCGTTTTCGAAATACTGCCTAGTAACGTTTTAGAAAACTCACCTAATAGATGAGACTTATAGGGCGAGAAAGAATTTTCTAATACTCGTTCCGCGAATGACACGGTGTTGATTGCTAGAGGTAAACGTAAACTGCAAGAGATAATAACTTGTTACCATCCGAAAACTGTCGCCGCCAATTTTTTACTCATTGTGCGCTTTGGATCACCTGGTCCAGTAATTTTTCTTTAGCTTCTTGAAAAAAAAAAATTAGGCAACTGTAAATACAACTTTGTTTTGCATACCAACATTGGAATCAAATTATTTCGGTAAGCACCTTATCTGTTCATTTATTACCTGCGACGAATCTTCCATTTATAACCGAGTTAGCCCAATATGCCTTTGTTGCCGAAGAACCAAATTAAATAATTTGAACTGAAATGTTTTGATGAAACTAATATATAATAATTAATTGTAATGAAGAGGTTGGGAACTAATACAATTAACTAAGTATTTTTAGATGGTCTTCTTACGCTTTTCGCTTTTGCAACGCCCCGTTATATTTTATTTCAAAGGTGCATTGATGCAATTAACACCGACTTATGAACCACCTTATAGCTATATTTATTAGCAAGAGAATTCAAACTAATCGCAGAAGGCGTGTGTGGCGGAGCAATAAACACCTGCACATTTTCGCGTCTGAACTTGTCGTCGCATTTCGATCCGCGTTGGCTGTTAAAACAGTGCAATAGCTGGTTTAGTATTGATTTTTTTTTCAAGCAAGCCAACCCGCTTGTAGCATTGTTCGCTGTCGCGCTTCCGTCAATTGGTAAGAGAGTTTCTTCTAATTTAATTTTTGTGTGTTAATTTTGGTTAGTTAGGCTGGACTGCTCTGCGCTTTCCCTCATCAAAATGCTTTTGCGAGTTTATTTCGCAATCTAATTTTCAAATATTTAGGCCGGTTAGTATGGGCTAGAATGCGCTAGTATGGCTCACAAATTAAGCAGCTATTGTGGTCTCTCGGACGGCTTAAATTGAGCATCCCTATGTCAACGTTTTCGCTCTTCCTTGCGCTAACCAGTTTCCCGAACATGCGCCTGCCCGTTGCCAGGAATTTCCTTCTTTTTGATGCTAGATTTTTTGAGCGTCGACCTTGAGATTCTGAGAATCATGCAGTCAAGTTGGCCTTGAGTCTTTGTGGAAACATGCGACGGATCAGGATTTCCCTGCTAATTGCTGGACTTCATCATTGATTAAACTGTAAGTACATGCTATTATGATCTCTGTTTCTTTATCGACAAAGGCATTATGCCGCAAACTTATCTCAGTTCTTACTAAGATCTTAGCAACTCAAACTGAGCGTGTCAACTCAATATTTTGGTTCAATTGTTTACTACCGCTAAAGTGCGAGCACTTAAATATTTCGAAATGGCTGAAATAGCGTGTATACTATATCTCAGATAGCACCCTTGGCGTTGTGCGTTTATGTCACTTGCGATTGCACAGGTACTAGCCTGAAGTTGTAATTTAAGCTATAGCTAGCGAGTTCTGAAATGCTGCTTCGAATTTAAGTTTTTAAAATGTTGCTTTGTCTGTTTTGTCCCGATATACAATTACATGTGTGTGTAAGTTGGGTGACACCAACCTTGATTTATCTGTTTTAATATTAAATATTCTTCTAACTCTTACTGTTTGTATTTGTTGTTGTTCGCTTTACTACATTTAGATTGCGGTATGCAGCGAAGCTTACAAGGTAGGTGTTGATTTATTTTGCTAGCTAGATTTGTTTAATTTGTTGTGAGTAACGGCGGGGCGCCCAATTCTTTACCTGATCCTTACACCACGCCATATTCTGCCGAAAGTTAAAAGAACTAGCCGAGGCCACTTCGTTCAGAACGGTACACTTTTTCTTAATAAATAGTTACGTATTACGGATTTTTTTAAATCGTTATCGAACAAACTAAATTACTGTTAGCACCGTTTGTTTTACATAAAGGAATCAAACTTGGACCACGAAAATAATCTTCTTTTTCAATACCACATAGGTAATTACTAGAGATCATAATAAAACTAACAGTTTAAAAAATGCAACAGCACCTATTTGACGAAATACACCTATTAAAGAAATTATGGATTTGAAAATACTGAAAAATTATAGCATTAAATTAAATTTTACAACATCAATTACTATTGTAAGTGAAAAATTGTGAAAGTACCGTGACTAGTCCTGACTGCCCTTTGCTCATTAAACTATTGTGGTCGTCAATGATTGTAGTAATAGTGCATTCGGGATCTCTATAAATACCACTTTACCAAAAATTTTTTTAGTAGGTAATTGGGCATATGCTTTTACCAGGAATAGTTTATTAATTCTTTTATTGAAAATGGTTTTTCTAATAGTTTGATCAAGTTTCTATTTAAGTTCAGTTATCGCTTTCAAATTGGAATTCTGTAAGTTTTGAAGCAATAATAGTAAAAATAAAACACAATAGCTATGTACATACTTAGGCAGAAAAATTATTGTGGGTTTGATATAAAGATAAGTAAGTACATACATATTTAGTTATTTTTATTTTTAAACTTAAAATAAAAAAATAAAGAATTCTAGAAATTTATTGTAAATATTTTCTAATTCGTAATAATGGATGATCATTCGGCGGTGGTAAACTGCCCGCCGGATGAAATACATTTCGATTTATCCAATAAATATCAAACAACAGATGCAGGCCCACATTTCGTCCCTTTAGAACATAAGGAGCAAAACTCTGGACGATTATTCTTGGTGAGAGTGGGTCATTTCCTACTAGAAAATAAACAGTTTAGGTATAATGTTTCTGATATTAAACCGTTAGGTTTTAATCGTGTAAAAACTATTTTTAAAACTTTGGATTCAGCCAATGCCTTAATCAACACATCGAACGAAATTGGTAATTAAACTAAAGATATGCCCAACCATATTTGAAAAAGATAATGCCAAATTTAATTAAAAAAGACAGCTACATAGTTATATAGAATTTCAATATTCATAAACATATATTTGGGAAGGGTAACGCCCAAATTAAGAAAAACGACAAATATGTGTAATTTGTTTTTTCTATTTTGCACCTTTAACATACGTATTACGATACGCATTTCCGTATCGGACAGAGCTCCATTAGTATTCGGATTATTGTAATATTGGCAACGACCGCCTGACTCGCGTCCACTTGTGTGTAACTGTCAATTCAAATAAAACATCATTACTTCATGATTTTTCTGTGATCTCGTTTCACAAAGTGGAATGATAACGGTTTTTGGTTTTTATACTATTAAATGCCGGACTATGTGCCAGACCATATTAAGGTGACACTATGTAGATTGTACATTTTACTAAATTCATTTATGAATTTTACAGATATAGTGGGAGTCTGTCAACAACGAGGACAACATAACCTCAAAATTTCAGCTGATGCGGTGTTGTGTTGTGTGTATTATGATCAATTATTATTGTAAATTTGAAACGATTATTGAAAATAAAGGTTGTTGCGAAAGGAATACATAGTGTCTAATAACTATGTTAGATCATCTTAATCCTGTCGTCATTTTAAATTTTGAACTCGATCCGGCCCTGCCTGTTCTCTGCTTTGCAGCGCGTTTAGGCATTTGTACCTCACGGTCCGTTTATCGGTTAAAATTAATTTAGATAGTCACGTTTTGTTAGCAGAATTTCATTTTTAAATTCACCCTTTGTTCTTTGTTGCCTGCAAGGCGGATGCAGATTATCTTTTCCCAGTATTTCGCTAGTCCGAGACATTTAACCTTTGAGTCCCGTGTGAATCGTCCAGTCAGCTGTCCTGCGATTCTGTTGAAATTTTCCGTTACCTTCCTTCGTCTTCGCATATGCAAGAGAAAGATGCATATAGGACGCGTTGGTAGCCGTTGGGTTTAGCCGCAGTTTGAAATTCAGTCCCGACCCGATCTTGAAGTATACAGCACGTGTTCTAAGATCGCACCCCCTGACGGCTTCGCGTAATGCAGCCGTTGGGGGTGGCTTTGTTCTCGTTTCCGTATTCTGCGTTAATTTATGTGTTTCGTTATTGTTGGTGCCTTATGAAGGAGTCGTATGCTATCGGTACGAGGGAATATCAGTTACAACAGCCGTGCGGAATTGAAGTGAATCAAGTTTTAGTTAAAAACGTGGTCGGAGTTCTTTATCGTCGGAGGATTGCGAGATCTTCTAAGTTGTCGCCATGGGCGGATTTGTTCACGGACTCCTAACCAGACCATCGTTAACTAAGCATGACGTGTTTCGTTCTCGCCTGTCGAGGGCTTTGCCCATTACCGCTGTGTACGTCGTATACCCGTCGATGGGATTATGATTGCATTCTACCAACCCCGTTTGCTGTCGTTACCATCTTTAATATCGAGGCTGAGTTCCGCATTCCATCTACTCTGGGATTCCCCGTTCCCGTTTTCGTTCATTTCTTCACGCATCTTAAGGCAGGTGCTTGGAAGGCAAAACACCCTACCGCGCCGACCGTCGATTACAGCCAGCTGAACTCCTACAAGGTAAACCATGCTTGTATTTTATGAAACTGTCGTGTATAACCTTTTTTTCTTATTTATTTTCTCCTACCTACTACCGTTGCCCCCCGGAACCGCTCGAGCATTACTTCAGGAGGCGCGGGCGTCACTTAAACCTAAGCCTTAATTAAGTGAAAATCTAGACCGCCCGTACCGGGAGTTGAACTCTCAACCGCTCCGGCCCGAACGATCACGACTTTCACTGTGACCTCGGCTGCAACGGCAATCGTGGCTCGCCTACCGAGGTCCCCCGTCGTGTATAACCTAGTGTTCTTTTCGTCAACGTTTTATGTAATTATCGTGCCTACTACATAGTGTTCGTTTCGTCAAACGGTGTTGAACATTCCGGCTTAATATTACTGCTATAGTTAGCATTGTTGATTTCAAGGTCATGTCTGTACAGTAAAGTTTATTGTTGTTCGTATTGAAGTAACTTGTAACGTAAATTAGTAACTAACCCCTTTGATTATTTTTCTTGTAACTAGTCAAACATTTCATGTCCATTGTTACCTGCTTATTTTATTTATTATTTGAATAGAGCTCATTGTTAAGTACTGATGTCTTCAATTTGTGTTGACGATATTTTGTTTGTTGTTGTGTGCCTTTTCAGTTAGTTGTAAAGGAGTTTAGCAGCTGCTTCAGAAAGTTGTTTGTCAAGGTAAGTCAGTGCCGTAGCGTGTTAGCCGAACCAAGCTTGCCGAGTTGTTAGTGGGAATTGAGCCCACACTTCTCCATTCAAGTGGGTTCGATTTAGTTAGTTAGAATGGAGTGGCGTCCTACATTTACCATCATTACACCCTTTAGTGCCAAAGTACCGCCCTGACTTTCATGTAGTGTTTTTACCACGACCCTTCTCCTTTTGAGCAACCAATAGCCGGTGAGATTTTGTTACAACCATCTCGTAACGAGAGTCAGGGCTTGCTTTTCGGCGTATTCCCGATTTCGTCGTCGTTTATAGTTCCTTTGCAGCTAACTATCTGGTCCCCAAGCGTACAAGTTTGTGTGGCACGCTTGAAGGGCTGGAGGTTGTGACGTTAGCTCCGGCCGAAATTATTATTTCTACGCATTGGAATGCGTTCAAATTTCGTCCCGCTAAAACTCCGTCACATTCACCTAGAAAACATCGCCAAAGCGCGAGAAAATTGATAACACGACAAAAGCATCGTTCTGCGCCCGCATCGACAGGACGTCGTCCGGCGCATCCCTGTCAAATTTCCAGCACTGATAAAGAGTATGGTATAGTATAAATAGATAACGCACGCTGTTAGATGAGCTTGCATCCGCCGACACTGACCCGCGTCTTTCTCTAGGTCCTCGGGAGACCTAGTTCCTGAAAGCAGTCCGAAACACTTCGTTCCTGCGACTAGAAATTCCTGTAGAAAACTTTCCTAGACCTGCTAGAATAACAATCGCTTAGGGCTTCGTGAATAGCGACCAAAGCGATCTGTTATAAACAAACCTCGATTTCTGTAAAACTTTCGCGGTGCTTGCTATAATAACAATCGTTTAGGGCTTCGTGAATAGCGACCAAAGCGATCTGTTATAAACAAACCTTGATTTCTGTAAAACTTTCGCGGTGCTTGCTATAATAACAATCGTTTAGGGCTTCGTGAATAGCGACCAAAGCGATCTGTTATAAGCTTTTCTCAGCCTGTAGAAACGGCTCTTAGGGTACAGACCTGTCTTTCCCCTATTTTAAAGCCCTTCAGGCGAAGCCCCTCCACGCTAGTCGCAAGAACCAATGCGAGACTTATTCGTAGAACCTAAGAGAGCTTCACTCGCCGCCCAGAAAGTTGGTAATTAATTTCATGTAACCCCTGCGAATGCTTTTACACCCAAGTAAAAGTTTCAAATCCCGAAATTAATCACTTAAAATTATCTTGAAGTCAAGGTCAAGACCCCGGCGAAGGCGAAGAACAATTTTGATATAAAAATTCAGAGCTTTACTCACCTAGAGGGGCGTTGTTTCAGAGACGTCATGAGCCTGTCCGTAGTGCGTTAATTTAACAATTAATAACTCCTTGGTTTAATTAGCAAATTTGAAGGTTAACGCCGTTCCCACGAAAATTTGATACACTGTCATTTCACTTGCTAAAAGAAGCTATTCGGCACTACGGATTAGGTTGGGGCAAGTTAGACCTTCGCCTCGCGTTTATTTGTAGTCACAGCCCCCGAAATAAACGAAATTACACCAGAATTAATAACATTCGACAATTATAAACAAAGTTAACCTCGAATTGTTCCGTTTACAGTCTTGGCCGTTAGAGGACGTTTACGCAAGCCACAACAGCGGTACGTGCGTGATCCCCTTGGCGATCCGCGACCCGTCCAACCCGCGAAGTAAAAGGGGTTGTCTGCCTGCCAGGTGCTCCAGAGAAGCCAGAGAAGAGATCTTATATTTGTTGTACCGAATACAGGAAATATTTTATTTATTATTATGTTACAATGTAAATAGTTATACCCAAATAAATCCCTGTTATGTTATGTGTACTTTTCTATATACTTGAGAGAGTAAATTGGATCTTGGCATATGAGCTGCCCGAGGTTAAGAAGTTCATTAACAGTAGCAATTATTCATGGCTCAAAATTAAATAACTCAATAAGAAATTCAGGTTATAACATGGCGCCCGAGCAGGGACGTAATCTCAAGTATATAGTCAAGTATAATTTAGAGCCCCCAGCAACCAGCCAGGCCAGCAAATCCGAATGATGGCGCTCGAGCAATTTATTTACCTGAAAAATAATTAGTTATCATTTAAAGTATAATTAATTATTTTAAATATTGTACAAACCAGGTTCACTGACATATACCAGAACCAGATGTTACCGCCGCTAGAACCGCTTGTAACTACCACCAGAAATGTTGGAAAACGGCCCCATCGAGGCCACCAGCGTGTCCAATACCAGAAATCTAGAAACCACCAGAAGGGTGTCGATTCCAAGTATGGAAAAGAGGAAATCCAGCCCATAGAGGGCTCCTGTTTGAAGTCCAGGCCGTTGGAAGATTCCGACTGTCGAAGGCCAGGGCACCCACGCAACTAGGTTGCCTCCAAGTGGTCCCATAAATTCCAGAAAGTACAAAAGCCCAGCTGAAGTCCGGAAATCAGCTTTGAGCACAGTACTACGTTTTGGAGTCCAGATCATCCCTGAGTTCGTAAGTTGCCTCCATAAAAACTCCCTCCCGAGACGTCTCCTGGTATACAGCTTCACCCTGAGAAGTACAGCCAGCTACAAGAGACGTGGAGCATCGTGCTATCCTGCAGCACAACCTCCCTCGCGAGAAGTAGTTGGAACGCGAACCCTCCAGGTAAATCACGTCCAGTGCGAGATCTTCAAAGTCGAAGCCATCTTCGCAGAACCGAGGTAACCTGCAAACATACACAAATGTAATTGAAATTGTAAGTTGGTCTCCGCAACCTCTACTAATTTCTCCCGGTTAAAGTTCAAATATTGTGAGAAAGTCGGTTAATCCTGTAACCTTAAAAATTTCCCACGATTGAACAAAACCTGTATGAATGCGAGTCGATACCGCGAGCTCAGCATCCGTCAGTAGCATTTGTTTTAGAATGCACCCCGTAGAATTTTATGAGCCTGTAGAATGAACGTATGAGAAGACAAACGATTCGATACCGCGAAATCTTTAGTCTCATCTAGCCTGAAACTGCTTTCACGTGGTTGATTGCAGTCCAGGAAATTTCATTCCGCTTATCCAGATAATTCTGAAAGATCACCAGTCTTGCCCATGACCGTTGTACCCGCCAGTATTATTAATCGCATGCATGATGTTGAATGTCTCCTGAGAATGATCACGTTTTCGCCTTGGTGCCTATAAGAAGACGCCCATTCGTAGAGCATGAACCCGTAGAATTGTATGCAATCCGCCCTGGAGTACAACCTGAAAATTTTACCGAATGTTTCAAGTGAAACTGAATCCTGTAAAGATCCAGGTGGAAATTAATGTCACGACAACCGCCTGTTGACCGAAAACTGCATAAAGTTTGTCTTGTACAGAAACAAGTTCTTGCCCTAGCTTTCCGAGCTTATTTTTCCCTGCCGAGAAATCCTGAAAGAGTATAAGTTGGAAACACGACCTCTGTATTCACCCAGTTGAAAGTTCAATAAGAACACAAGCTCCCCGTAGACGCTGCCAGAAGAAGCGCCGGTTACTCCCATAACTTTAGAATGTATGTTGTCTGACTTGTGTGTCGATAATTCAGAGATCCCCAGGTGTTTTCCGAGCCGTATGAGGTAGCTCCATGAAGAAGACTTCCATCCACCGGCTGTTTCCTCCGTAGGAAGGGGCATGTGTGACGTTAGCTCCGGCCGAAATTATTATTTCTACGCATTGGAATGCGTTCAAATTTCGTCCCGCTAAAACTCCGTCACATTCACCTAGAAACCATCGCCAAAGCGCGAGAAAATTGATAACACGACAAAAGCATCGTTCTGCGCCCGCATCGACAGGACGTCGTCCGGCGCATCCCTTCCAAATTTCCAGCACTGATAAAGAGTATGGTATAGTATAAATAGATAACGCACACTGTTAGATGAGCTTGCATCCGCCGACACTGACCTGCGTCTTGCTCTAGTTCCTCGGGAGACCTAGTTCCTGAAAGCAGTCCGAAACACTTCGTTCCTGCGACTAGAAATTCCTGTAGAAAACTTTCCTAGACCTGCTAGAATAACAATCGCTTAGGGCTTCGTGAATAGCGACCAAAGCGATCTGTTATAAACAAACCTCGATTTCTGTAAAACTTTCGCGGTGCTTGCTATAATAACAATCGTTTAAGGCTTCGTGAATAGCGACCAAAGCGATCTGTTATAAACAAACCTTGATTTCTGTAAAACTTTCGCGGTGCTTGCTATAATAACAATCGTTTAGGGCTTCGTGAATAGCGACCAAAGCGATCTGTTATAAGCTTTTCTCAGCCTGTAGAAACGGCTCTTAGGGTACAGACCTGTCTTTCACCTATTTTAAAGCCCTTCAGGCGAAGCCCTCCACGCTAGTCGCAAGAACCAATGCGAGACTTATTCTTAGAACCTAAGAGAGCTTCACTCGCCGCCCAGAAAGTTGGTAATTAATTTCATGTAACCCCTGCGAATGCTTTTACACCCAAGTAAAAGTTTCAAATCCCGAAATTAATCACTTAAAATTATCTTGAAGTCAAGGTCAAGACCCCGGCGAAGGCGAAGAACAATTTTGATATAAAAATTCAGAGCTTTACTCACCTAGAGGGGCGTTGTTTCAGAGACGTCATGAGCCTGTCCGTAGTGCGTTAATTTAACAATTAATAACTCCTTGGTTTAATTAGCAAATTTGAAGGTTAACGCCGTTCCCACGAAAATTTGATACACTGTCATTTCACTTGCTAAAAGAAGCTATTCGGCACTACGGATTAGGTTGGGGCAAGTTAGACCTTCGCCTCGCGTTTATTTGTAGTCACAGCCCCCGAAATAAACGAGATTACACCAGAATTAATAACATTCGACAATTATAAACAAAGTTAACCTCGAATTGTTCCGTTTACAGTCTTGGCCGTTAGAGGACGTTTACGCAAGCCACAACAGCGGTACGTGCGTGATCCCCTTGGCGATCCGCGACCCGTCCAACCCGCGAAGTAAAAGGGGTTGTCTGCCTGCCAGGTGCTCCAGAGAAGCCAGAGAAGAGATCTTATATTTGTTGTACCGAATACAGGAAATATTTTATTTATTATTATGTTACAATGTAAATAGTTATACCCAAATAAATCCCTGTTATGTTATGTGTACTTTTCTATATACTTGAGAGAGTAAATTGGATCTTGGCATATGAGCTGCCCGAGGTTAAGAAGTTCATTAACAGTAGCAATTATTCATGGCTCAAAATTAAATAACTCAATAAGAAATTCAGGTTATTACAAGGTTAGGCCGTAGTTACCGTTTTGTACTGTAACAAACGGGCTATCTCAACGTGTGGCCTGTTTTTGTGGATCTGACGAGTTTAGGTTGTAACAACTAAATAAACTAAACAAAGAACAAACAACTGATCAACCTAATAATGATTACGTTTAACATGTTAATTAAGAATCGTACAGTTATTGAATACTTTAATAGTGACATGTGTTGTGTCTTTTGTATTCACAGTTATATTTGATTGGTTTTCAGTTGACACGAAGTTTTGTTCAACAGTTTGGTCACCAGTAGCTTCAATTCTGTTGGTCATAACAACTGAAGATCACGATGATGACTTTGTAGTACTTAAACACGTTGGAGAAAATGATGTAGATGGCTGAGTTCTCTCTGAAGAAAACGTTCGTGCTACTTCCTCTTTTTTCTTGATAGAATTGTCGATGTATTTGGTAATTATTGGTGGCATATTTCCAATAGTATTTATCCCAATTAGACTATTAATACAATAGGCACAGCGTAAAGTTAAGATTAAACGTTTATGTGTTATGTGTTAAGGTATTTAGCAATCCATAGCTCTTCCGCTATTGTAAATAGTCTTTACATATTGTTTTTGTTTTAGGTATAGATAGCATAATTACATCAGCTCTGATTTCAATGTCGTCTATTGACATATTAGTTAGTGAGGTCTTCTCTTAAGCACCAGCATAACAGTAAACGATAATCAAAATAACCTAAAATAGATAAGGTACTTGGAATAATGTAATAACACTGGAATGCTGCAATAGATTCATGTATACCGGGTGGATAAAAAAACGTCTCCAAGTTGGGCACAGTATAGCTCCCCTGCTAAATCAGCTAAATTTGTGGATCTCGGGACAATTGTCGAAGAAACATGATAAAATATGGATTCCAAGTCTCACACAAGTTTTTTGAAAAATACCGGAGCAGGAAACTTATAAAGATTGGTTTTCCAAAATGCTTTTTACACGAAGAATTATGTTCGGTTTTGAACACACTAAATGTAGCAGCTGACGAATGACCACTAAATTAACCTGATATAACTTCATTGGATTACTGCAGCTGGGACGCACATCAAGAACTGGTTTATTTCCAATGTAGAACACTATTTGAAACACTAGATGAATTGCGGGAAAAGATAGAAGAATCTTGCGACGAAATATCTTTAGATGTAATTAGCAAATCAATTTTGTAATTTAAGAAAAGGTTAAGGGCAGTGCATATGCAAAATGGAAGGATAACACAGCATATTTTTAAATAAGTTGAATTAGTTTGTATACCTAGATTTTAACTAGCTAAATAAGTACGCTTGTGATTTTTGGACTCTTTAGGTTCGTAACCTTGCGAAAGTGTCTTCGGGTAAGCATAAAGTCTTGAATATTTAGCAAAATCAACATTTTTATGTACATTCGAGCAGGCTTTCTACTTCGAGTATATGGACTACAGGGTGGAAGATTTTTTCCTTTACTCAGTGTGTCAAAATACGCAACCATAACATTTTCTGTTATTTGCATATTGCTAGTATCGTAACATAATTGAAAATTTTGATATTCTTTTTCGTAAACTAATTGTGACTTTCTAGGTAGTAAATTATTTATGGAATATTGTGCCGCTTTTCTTAGTTCTGGAGGTGTGCAACTAAATTCTTCAGTCATTTTACAGATATTTTTTAAGAAAACGTAAGCTTAATACACCAATAAATTTTAATTTTAAATTTTTAATTGTTCATCTATAGTTAATAGTGTTAAAACCACTCTATAGTTGACACACAATGTTCTCAGTATTATGCTTCTAACTCATTTCATTTCAAATTTAAAATAAAAGCAAAATTTAAAAGAAATTGTATTTCACTCGTTTTATAAGACATTTTGTTGCACTGGTTCCTTTATAGCAAGTTAAAAAAAGTTTAAAAAGATAGATAAAGTACCCCTTACAGTCAAGTCTAGTCATGACGTAAGGAATCTAAGATTAATCGGTGTCCCATTCTTTTTAAAACACCCTGTATAACAACGCCCACATATTGTATGTAAACAAATATTGGTTGGAACAAAACACCAGCCTATTAAATCATAATAAATACCAATTACTATTTTTAATTTATTGATGAAAGATATCTTTGAAATGAATGATTTTAGCACATATGCCTATTACGGTTTTTTTAATTTTTTGCTGGAGACAACATTATATTTGTTAAGTGCAATTTCGAAACACCCTGTATATTATTTGCCTTTAATTTATTTATATCTGTTTGATGTTTAGATTGTGAAGTTATAGTTCGTAAGTACTATGACATGTAAGAAATGGGTGATTTATCACCTGAAGCAGAAGTACTATTTAGGAACTCAATAAGACAAACAGCGGATATACTTATGTTTAAAAATCTCATACAGAGTGAGGAAAACGTAACGCAATATGGCTATAACTATTTTGCTATGGAGTTAAAAAAAACAGGTAAAAGGTACTACACAAAGCCGTGACCTTGAGTTTATCGTACGTGGTCAAGTATAAGCGCAGCAGCATGCAACTTTTTACATGAAACAGACTTAATTTTTATTGGAGTTAAAAACCTGATGTAAATTTTTCCCCCAACAAAATCAAGTTTACAACTAGCTCAAATGTATAGCTTCTGTAAAAGCAATTTATTATCCACTCTGCAACTAAAAAAAATCAATGAAATATAAGGTCTAGTCGATACGTTATGTCCAAAAAACTGTTGAAATGGGGTGTTGAAAACGGAAAAAAAATTGTAGGCGGAAGAAGTACAAATTTTTTATTAAAAGGTTGATATGGAAACCTATGTAGAGCTGCAGGCATATCCTATAATGCAAAATGAATTTTTCTGTGTGGTATTCAGGGAACACTGTGTGGTGGAATTACTGGCAAATATATACAAATCTTTTGTGAAAGGCGAAGAAAAGCTATACAAACCAAAAAATCACGAAAGTGTAATTTTTTTCAAATATTAGTATTGAAACTGACAATAAATCAATACAAAGTTATATGAAATATCAGACATTTTTAAAACATTACGCCCGAGTCGTGGGAAACAGTTTAAATTAATACTTTTATGTTTAATATTTCAAAACTTAAATGTGTAGGAAGTTTCCCCATAAGGAAAGACTTTGCAACTGTAGACGAACACCATTGGCTCGATGCTGCAAATCAGATGAAAGACACGGAGATGCAAAGTCAAGCTTTACCAAGCCTTTCCAAGCCACAATGAGCCAAGCTATCAACGTTATGTGAAACCCTGAAAGAAGAAAGCGCATCACAGCCTCAAATTTCAGAATAATTTGCAAACTCAGAAAAAACTACATCGACTGCCGAAACTGTAAGTCTTTTATTATACAGCACGTTTACAGGAAACAGTGCTACCAGATTTAAACTCGAATATGAAGACAATGCTGTAACCTTCTTGGAAAAGCGATACGGAATAACAGTACAAAAAAGCGGTCTTATAGTCGACGAAGAATTTCTCTCTCTTCTCTCCCGACCGATTAGTGAACGATAACGCTATAGTCGAGATTAAGAGTTTCGAAAAGTGGAAATCTTTCGCCCATAGATACAGTTAATCAGCGAAAAATATATTACTGTACTGTAGAGAATAACGAAATTCTTCTGAAACGGAATCACAATATTATTATCCACCAAGTGGAAATCAATGGCGTAGCCAGGATTCCAGTTAGAGGGGGGCATAAATTTAATTACACGATCAACTACTATTATTATTATTATAGTTTTTTTTAGTTTTTACAAATTATAAAAATTATAAGTTAAAATATCATCAGTTTCCGCAAATCTGCTGTAGATAGTAGTTTCTTTTTTTTGAAATGTAGAATGTGAATTGCAATAGTGATTATAAATCAACTGCCTTGCGCTCTTTATAAATGTTTAGGGGTGGGCAACTGCCCACCCCTGCCCCTCCCTGGCTACGCCCATGAGTGGAATGTTTACTGCATATAACCAAGCGAGAGGTCTGTTATTTTGTGATCTATAACAAGGGAGGATTACCCGTAGAGGAGAGTAAAAGGTAAATGTTAAATCATACGTACGTGAATTTTCATATCATATCTTCATTAATAAAAATGTGGCATTTCAGTAATTCAAATGTTTGAATCAAAACTCGAAGTGCCGTTTTTTATTTTTTTTTTTTGGTCTCATCGGTTTTATTATAACTAAACAGAGAAACAATTTTCTGCTGGTGTGTTTCCAGAACTATAATATGAACTAGATTTAAAAAATATATAGTTAAAAATTGTATTCAGTATATTATCGTTAATGTTTGTTCTATATGTTACAGAGATGACACTTTTTGGAAGAAACAAATGGCAAAGAAGCTGTGCGAATTTTATATGCAATCGTTCTTACCATTTTTAATCCACGCCAGAAGATGTCGTCACCAATGGTTACCGCTTCATACTGTCAAAGAGCTTGTCGGATTTTTAGTCATATGACTACTTACGTGCCAATATCAAGTTTGTATTATATTTTGGTTTTATACAATTGTATATTACATTTATATTATATATTGCAATACATGCATACATAATACGTATCTGATTTGAATTTTAGTTTACGAATTGGTTTCTATATGAAACTATTAATTTTTCTGCGATTCCGCGGTATATGCCTCTGTTTATTATATTGAAAAATGTCTTTTTTCAGCAAACGTCACAAAAGTGACAACTTATGTGTCTTTATTGACAAGGTAAAAGTGTCACTTTATCTGCCTAAGCAGAGAAAATAGCGACTTTTGCGTACTTTATCTGCCTAAGCACACAAATTCGTTGCTCTCTTTCTTTCTTTCTATGTTTGTTCGCTATCTCCTCCGAAGATACTGGACCGATTAAATTGTATAATGGCTTAAAATTTTGCTACTTTTTAGACTTAGATCGTAGAGTACGAAAAAGTTTTAATTTAAATAAACCTTTAAGCAGCGGATCGGAGCATCTGTCGCCGTGGGTTATGGTGTGACAGCTGCTGTGGCCGTGTGCTATTAGCTCGGGTGATTCAGTATGTTCATATATCATTACAATAGCGCGTTATTTGACAACAGAGGTTGGCGCAAGGGTACGATGCATCCTTTTTTTTAAATTTATATTAATGAAATTTACCTGAATACGTTTGCGGATAAAATAGTATATGTTATTCAGAGTAAAAGTCACTTTATGTGGCTTAGCTGAATTATTTGCCTCACTGACGTTCGGCTAAATAAACTTCAGCTTCGCCACATAAAGTATCACTTTTACTCCTAATAACATAATCTACTATATTATCTCTATGCGAATGAATCATAAAATTATGACGCGCACTGCATTTCTTGCTATATCAGTATTTTTTTGCCTCAATACTATCTAATATATTACAAATAGTAACTGTATGTGTATGCATATTTAGTGTTTGAACTAGCATTGGGTTATGTTAAAATATTTTTACAATAAAGGCTACTTTGAATGAAACCAAAATTGTGTTGTTATTTCTCACCTTAACTACAACCTGATACTAACATAACAGTAAGTAGAGCTAGACAAATTACTTTTAAAAAGTAATTAATTACCAATTACTAATTACCGCCCAATGAAATAACTGAATTACCAGATTTTCAATTACTCAAAGGAAATAGTAATATAATTATCAATTACTTAGTAATTATAATTCCACCACATAAATTTCTTTTTGAATTACTTTCTCTAGAAACTGTTGTATATTTGTATTTATTAGTATTTAGGTAGTCATATACTAGTACATCATTTTAAACAAATTGAAAGTAATAAATTATTAATATCAGCGTACATACATCAAACAAGTAGATGCACTCATTCCAAATGTTGAAACCTGTCTAGAGTGCCTGGTACAGTAACTCGACGGGTATTTCTGAGCTTGACTATCAGATGGCAGCACAAAATTCTACCAATCAGAGCTAGTCACTAGCTCTGCTACCAATCATCTACTACCGGTCAGTACCCCCCCCCCCAGGAGCCGTTCAAGGTCATCCAAATCGGTATTTTGACATCAAATAAACCGGCAGTGAGTGTCCCTACTTGTTTTATTTATATACGCTGTAATTATCATGCATCAGTATTGTATAATGAAGCTATTTGTTGTCAATTAATATGGAAAAACAAAAAATTTTTACCATATTTTACTTTGTACTTACTGCAGACTGTTTCGCTCCTTACACCATAATTATTAGCAACCTACAATGCTACAGTCCGAACAGCATACGCTACGCAAGAAACAACACATGCATATCCCATCTACACCAAATTACACGTGCACAAAACTAGCTGTTATCCGACTAGTCGTAGGAAATCATAAATTACACTTATATGGCTCTAGGAATTGCAATTTGCTTAACATTTAACTTAATAAAGCCTTATCTTGTTTTTTACGTTTTGGAGAATTAATACCCAATCGAGGTCAGTAATTTAGTAATTGAATTACCAGAAAATAATTCAATTATTGCAAGTAATTTCATTTACTATAAGTAATTCAATACTTATCAAGTCATTTAAACACTTTATAGAAATTTAATTACTGAAAAGTAACTGAGTAATTCAATGTAGTAATTAAGTATTTTCAAAAAGTAATCGTTAGGTACTTTTTAACAAACTAGGAAATTACCAATTACAATTGCCGTATTCAATTCCAAGAAAAATCAATAAAAAGGAATTTAGTTAGAAATTTAAATACAAATTAATTAATTACTGCTCAGCTCTGACAATAAGTACTTCACTATTTCAGAGAAATATTGACTTAGTTGATAGACGTTTTCTATGAACCAGAACGAGAAAGCGACTTATACGTTTCTGCCATGATGTGGTTTGCCTCTATTTTAATGACTTCCATTACAGCATCCTTTAACATGCACAGAGAAATTGTGGGTAATAAAAAAAATCTAAAATATTTCTAGATATTTATTATCAGTCTAAATATGTGTGCAGAATTAACATTTCTCAACAACTGTTTTTTTAAAGTATTGATTTTTGTAATACCAGTTATCGACAGAAAAAATTCTCTGATTAGCTGCGGCTATTAAAAGCAAATCGGAACCTACAAAACCAAGGGGCCATTTAGCTAACTAATCTATTTACATATTACAAACAAAATGAAGCAATTACTTTTGTAAATAACAGCACTATAAGATAAGTATACAGATTATGCTAACCGTCAGCCCATAATTCTCCGTAGGTAGAAAGTTTTACGCCGGCTTGTTATATGAGTTGCCTAACCGACAACGACGTAGGCCATATAAGAGTTAAATAAAATGTGATAAAATAATTGTTTAATAGAATTGTGGGGACTAACAGAGATAGAGTATGTCTCGATACACTTGTAAAAAATTTTAAAGAAAACTTTAGGTTTTAAAATATTTGTAAAGTAATAGTAATACGAAAATCGTAATAATTAATTATCTGTGTCCTTTAGATCGAATAACTACATGAAGATCAAATTTTATTGATTTTAAGAGTCCTTTACTGCAGACAAGCCTACTTCAAATTTATTGCTGAAGTTAAGAAGGTTGGAAAAAGTTTCTGTGTGTGTCTGTTTTAGAATAATTTAGAGCTGTATAATTTATTGGTTGCAAACATTACTCCTTACAAGCATTCAGTGACGCGCTTTTGCTTCCCAAAATTTTTAGTACGCAGTTTGGAAGCAGGAGATCTATTTTTTGCTATTTTTTTTAAGAAATCTGTATTCTTCTTATATTCGTTTCTAAAGCGTCGTGTCTGTGCATAACTTTCTTTAACTGCGACAAAGGCAGCTTTGGTCCCGTTGTGGAAACGATTTTTGAAGTAAAATGTCCACTGGCCAACCACAAACTGAGGCAGGGCCCGTTTGTAACGATATTCATGTGGGATATGGCGCAATGAATTTTACTTTTTGGTCTTTTCACTTTTTGCCCTTTTCATCTTGCTTTCCTTTATGTTTGCCGCTTTTTTCCGTTTTCCATTCGTCATTTGAACTCCAGCGGTTTCGCGGAAGGAAAAACTCCTCGACACTAGAACTCTCAGCACGTGCCCACTCAGCGAAGAACTAGCCACCTACACCAGCAGATCGTTCAGGTTTCCTTTATCTTGCAATTTGGCCATCAAGGTTAAATGTCTCTAAAAGTGGGTGCCCATTCATGGTTTGCTGAATTAAGCCGGTTAATGAAAGTTATTCGAAGTGCGCCTGAAACGTTGCATTATTTAAACGGAAGTTGATCGTCGGTCATTTTCCAGTTGAATTTTATTTTCACTCGTATATCAACCTTACTGTTAATAGGCGCTTAATAATTTTGATGGTCGTATACGTTTTTCGATTCCGTATTATGTTTTTAATTCTAATAAGAATTGTAAACCAATTAACCCGATTATATATAACCCTGTGCGTTATTCGGCGATTATCGCGAAGACTCTGCGTTCCGCTCGCAAAAGCATTTACGAGTACCGTACTCGTGAATCAGTAAACTTGATTATACTATGAAAATAAAGAATCAATACTTCCAAAACTTATAAGCAATGTACCTTGCAGAATTTGATGTGCTTGATGATTGATATTCTGGTCGCGGCTTTTAAAGCCACCGCAAATGTATTGCCACCTGATAAAAAGCGAAGTACGAGAAGAGCTACAATAAATTTTCTAAATCAAGAATATAAAAATGAGCCCAGAGGGCTCGTGAAAGGGTTTTACTTGCAAACTTCTGTGAAAAATGATGTCTTATAATATCTAATCACTATTGTTTTTAATATCTCACTTCAATATTTGTTATGTACATGCCAAGTATATGAAAAACTTGACGTTATGATCTACCTACTCAATGTTGAAATGTACACTTAAGGTAATGCAAAATGTAGATACTTCAAATCACGCAAAATTGATGATATAAAGTGATGGATATAAAGCAAAAAGTTATAAGATTTTAACAATGGCTGGTGCCATAAAATGTTTAAGAAAAGGCCGTAAAGATTCCTTTTTACTGTTAATATTCGGATCTAATAGCGCCTCTCGACGCGAAAAACTACGTAACCTACAGTTGATGATATCAAAGGCACTGAGTCCACTAAAGTTATTATACTGTGTTCGAAAAGTCACTTAATCACACTGGTGAGTCGAATATCCTTGTCTTTCACTGTACGAACGAGAGAGCTTACCGACACGCCAGTGTGATGGTGTGACGTTGTCAAATACAGCTCTGCGGGACACGAAAACAAAGAAGAAGCATGTTTTCATTACGATCATAATTTTCACAATTTAAATTACTTGGCCAGTTTATCTCTACCTAATGATTCACAACGTGATTTACGGACTACCTTAGTTCTTAGATTGCCGGCGGCTTACACAATTAGTTGTACCTATAGACTAAAAAAAACATGTATTAGAAAATTGAATGATGAATTGATTGTGAATTTCCTATAATAGTATTTTGTTTTATTGTTGTTTCAATTTAATACTATTTAATATTGTAAATTGTAACTTTTTAGGTCGATTTATTATTGGGCGTGTTGTCTATTGATCGGCCATGTGTTTGAGTGTTAAAAGCCTTGAAATAATAAATAACTTTTTCTGCGTCTTGAAAGGTTTTCTTGCCGTACTGCTATAGGCCACTTTTTAGTTTCTGTACACTCAAGGTGTTGGTAATATAAAAGCTTCGTTATTTGTATAGTGTAGTATACTCATCTCAAAAATTAAAATTATAATGTACCCCAAAAGTACCTAATGTATATTCTAGACTAAATAATGCTTGCTTAATTATTTCGGTCATTTATTTAATTCTGCCGTGAGGGTAGTCCAAAATACCGGATTAACTACAAAGTTTCTATTGGTCCTTGTATTACAGTCCAAGTATTAAACTAAAGTTGATTTATGCGATGTATTTACATGTTAAATACGATAAATAAAAATGCATTCAGGTCGGGTTGATGCGAAGCTGCCTCTGGGAGAATTGCAGCCAACCATACATAGAGTATGTTTGTTATATTTGATCGCCGCACCGAGCTCTGTAGTTTAGTGGTTAGCACGTCTACTGAGCATTCGGGAGGTCGTGGGTTCGATTCCTGCGAACTTCTGCTCTGATTCAGGTTTTTTGGTTTTTAGGTGGTTGTCCTGAGTCAACAGAGTACCTTCTATGAGACGAATGCCGGGGCAGTACTTCTCCACATTTCCTGGCCTCTCTTCCATTATCCACCCCTCATTTCTCTCACCTATCCTATCATTCCCGTTGCTGGCTGAAGAGGAACTCAAGGTCCCTATAACAGCCCGCCCCCAGTTGGCGGAATTGAAATGACCCTGAACCTTACTACCCTGATTGCCGCATAGCATCTGCCTAGGGCTGCACGCTCTAGTTCGGAACGTACAATTCTGGAAGTAAACATGACAGCACCGAATGGCTGCGTCTGTTTGTTTTTAGTGTCAAAGTAATATTACTAAATTTCGACAAATATGCTGGTTGGGGTTCTTCTCGAGGATGAATCGGGGTCGTCTTTGACGGTAACCCGTTTGCCGCGGTATGTTTAGCTCTTACATTGTAAAAGTTCGATTGCAAGGAGGACTCTCTTCCGGACGATTGGCGAAACTGTACGTGCCATCTGCAGGAGCCCGAACAAAAGTTGATATTTTATCTGACCGCCTTGCTAATGGAGAGGAAAGTTACTTAGCACAGGTAGTTTTTGCTTATAAATTCTAGCGGTGAATTCACCTGGTGCAAGCTTATCGCCTGGTGAGAGTTCGTCGTGACCTCTTCAGATGCGTCTTAGTGCCCTTTTAAAGAGATGCAGAGTTGGTTTAAGGGCTATTTTGAGTGATGTATTCTGATACCTGTTCCGGCGAAAAAATACAGCTTAAAGCTCTTGGAGAAAATATTTGATGTTACCGGATGGCGGAGACCAAACAAAAACTTAGAAAACTGTTTAGGGTAATTCTTTGATACTGAAACCAGCAACTAAAAGAGCAGATGCAGGAGTAGAGATCAAAAAGGGGGGGGGGGATCTTACACCCGTATGCATAGTCGTTCGCCAGCGGCTCGCCGGCGATTCGCCGAGTTTCGTTATGAACAGTATGTTGGCGACACTGTACGTCTATGTCAAATTCGAGGTTATCAGGTTAGGTTTTCCGTCAGTTTTGACAGAACATAGACATACAGACGTACAGTACCGCCAACATACTATTCATAACGAAACTCCGGAGAGCCGCTGGCGAACGACTATGCCTACGGGTGTTAGAGTTCTGGATGGCTTCTTCAGGCTGGTATTGGTCTGGTGGCAACAGGCGGCCTCGGCAACACCCAAACGGCCTATGAGCTGGTGGCTCTTCCAGTAAGAGCTGCTGGCCAGGCTACTGTTGTTTCCCTTATCTGCAATCTGCGCGTACAGAAAATTCAAGCACCGCTTGTGGCGTATTAGCAGCATACAAATTCCAAGTATATTAGTTATTGATAAATTGAAATTCGTGGAGAGTTTAACGTAATAAAAACAAGCGAAAGGTCTTTTTCTTACGCAAGAATTCTTCCCGAGATTTCATGCCACAGTTGATAACAAAATTATTATTATCCAAGTCAAAGAAGTATCTAAGAGTTCGTCATTCTTTATTTATTAGGTGAATTATAGTTGTTGAAAAGAACAGAACTGATCCTTACAATCCTGCAGTACCTTTTGCAAGTTAGAAAATGTTAATACAATTTTGACGTTAGTAACTTTTTCTGACCAAATAAAGTATGATCAAAAATTATTTTCATGTAGTATGGCATGGAATACTTCCTAATTTATGAATGCAACTACATTTATACTTAAATGTCAAACTTAAAATTTGCTTATTAAGTGAGCTATAGTTGCATTCATAAATTAAGAATTATTCCATGGCCTTACTAGATGAAAATGATTTTTGATCACACTATAGTTACTACACGGGTAAAAATATTCATAGTAAAGGCCTATCAGAACCGCAAATAAAGTGAATGGGTATACGCGTTTTTCGAGTTGCATGGTAATTCTATCAAAGTGTGCCTGAAAAAACACTAATCTATCGGTTTAACGAAACATTATGGCCAGGAAAATTTCATAATTTTCTGCCCTTATAAAAGTATAACAACTTTCATCAAAGAACAGCAATTATAATTCACATATAGTCCTAATTTTCTATGTAACTTTTATTGCAACGCAGAGAACAGATGCAAAACTGGCAACTGAAATCGAAACGTCGATTGTATTAACAGAGGATTTTTACATCGCAGTAAACAAGGATTAAAGCTTATTTATTGTATTTGCATTCAATGCGAAACTTGTGCAGCAAAACAGGATTAGAATAATTATTTATGAGATGTGGGAATCCATTTGCCACATAACTTAGGCCATTCAAATATATACCCTAATTTTATTATTTTAAATTCGTAATTATTCAAATAGGCGTTAAAGATAAGTTGAAACTGAAATAAAGACACTAATTTAAACCAGCAACGTTTGTATTAAGAAATATCCTCTTTTTGAGTACTAATACCGAGATAAATTATCGTTGTCGAACTAATTTTTACTAAAAAACTTAAAGAGACGCTTTGTCAAAAAACTTGTTTTGAAATTAAAATTACCTGTAGGAATCCATGTATTCCAAAAACGTTGTTCGAGATTCTGGATTTGTTGCCCTCCTTATAGCCCTGACTTGACGCTCAGTGCCTTCGTTTTGTTTAAAATCTGAAGAAAAATCTTAGGAGAATGTGTTTTTCGCTAGCTTAAAACTAAAATCTGCTGTAAAAGAATATTTCCGGAGTATGTTAAAAGATTTGTACGGTATGCAACAGTTGCAGAAGCGGTGGACCGTGTGTGATTGTTGAAGAAACTTATGTAGATAAATATATCCTTTTAGAACTATGCTTCGTTCATAGACAGGTATATTATTTTATCGCATGTGTTATCTTCCGTTAATTTTAAGTATGTTATTGTGTGCTACAGTAGAATTTTGTACTCGTAAATTGTCGTACATTTTGTCATGTGTTTTAGCAAGTACGTTGCACCGACTAACTAAATCTGTGCAAGTGGATACCTGTCCATATTTCAGTTTATGATCGGCCTGCATCCCGATTAGCTACTGAGCCTTGTACATTATCTTAAACGGGGATTTTATTGGTAAGAAGATAACAGTGCAGAAGTAGAAAAACTATAACAAAAACATGATGAATTTGATCCCCACAAAAAGTTTAAACAAATAACAAAGAGAAGCCGGGTGCCGCAGTTGGTAAAGCTCTAGGCTTGCATTAAGCAAGTCCTCGGTTCGAATCCCGCGGAGGCCGAAATTTTTCCAAAGCCTTGGCGACTGGAATCAGGCTCGGTGCGACCATTCACAGTTGGGCACCAAATTAACTGCGCTCTACTCAGAACCCGAGATCTAAGAGATAGAGTAACAAAATCAACATATCATTAAAACACACACATCCCACACAATGGTTGCTGCACAAGCACAAAAGGCGCGCTCCAACTTTGTAATTCGAATCTAGGGCAAGTTGAGCACTGTACCGCCAGATGCAAGCGTATAAAGCATCAGCCTCTACACCACAAGATAAGATGAGGTTACCAGCAATTCATACCTACAGACGTACATAGAAATAACAAGATCCATTCGAACAACATCGAGTGTACTGCAAAATTTTTATCGGTTAATAGAGCACAAACAGAAAAAAACGGAAACGTGGAAAACATATATACAAACACTGTTTGAAGGCAATAGGGTCCTAGATTAGTTTTTAATCCGAAAATTTATTTGTTGTATTTCGGTTACTTATCGATTTCTCGGTGTAAAGTAACATGTAGACTATTACCTTCTGATGTATTAAAGTGAATGAAGGAATCATAAATAGAAAAGTATAATTATCGCTGCAAGATAGCATTTACTGCAAATATATAAAGGGTGCCAGGAAAGTCAACTGTGTCACTTCTGGAGATGCTAGTGGACGCTATATGAAGTCAAAAAGTCCTAATCCATTTTTGGCTTAAAAGCATAGTTTCCGTAAAAACGAATGTTGAAAATTAAAAAGAAAAAGTTGAGAACTGCTGTACTTTGCCATAAATTGGAGGCTTGACGCAGTGTCTTGAGATAGGCTGAGAAAACAATTGTAACATATGCCGTCTATATACTTAATGTATTACTTTTTAGAACACTTTTAAAACGGAGTTTGATAATTTTAAATCCAACAATGAAGACAAAATATCGACGTACTCACAGACCCAACATCACCAGAACACCATACACAAAAAACATATCAGCATACTCCTGCACGGTGTACATTTTTACTACAAAAGTCAAACACGCAATTATTTATTAACATTAGTTGACAAAAAAAAACATCCAAAACACAAAAAGGCCGTATGTATCATACAGCGGTTCACAAAATTTGCGGTTCCAACTTCAACAGTGAATTCTAAAGAAATTATGCTTGTAAGTCACAAATGGATTATGACTTTTCGACTCCATATAGCGTCCCCTAGCATCTCCAGAAGTGACACGGTTGACACCCTGTATAGTCAAAATTATACCCATTCGGAGTCACTTGACTTCTGTCTGTCACTGTTCATCTTTAGTAAAATAAATGAATTGGAAGAAACTCGAAATAAAGGCATGTCGATTAAAAAAAATAATTTTAAAATTTGGTGTTTACAATCTGTCAGATTATATTTTTCGTGTAAGTTATTGAGACAAGGGTAATATAAAACCTAAATTAGTTGAGCAGGAAACTGAAAATAATCACAAACCATTGGACATGCGGTATAACGAGTAGTCATGATAACTACTAAACGAAATTTAATTTATTACCCTAAAATTGCATCTTTAAGAATCGCCATACGTAAAGTCACTAGATTATCACGTGACTCCGAATGTTTATAAATATGACTGTACCTTACATCTTAGTAATCGATACTTCATTTGTTTGCATATATTTTGAATTTGTTCAGTATACCATTTGGTGGCTATTTCTTATTGGCTGGCAAGATACGTAATAGTATTTCGAATCTATTCGATGACGCAACTCCTAACACGCAATTGTTGTAAATATAGCTGACGTAGTGGCTAAATATTAGCTATCGTCGATCTACTCAACCCCATTTACAGTAAAATGACTCAAGTCGAAATTGAGGCAAATTCAAATCAGTCTAATTTGACTCCCACGTTTCTGGACCCATAAGAATCACATTTGGCACTCAGTAATTAGCATCTCATTACTAGGTATTGTAATGAAAGGAAACAACACGACCATTTACCGAGACCACTTGCAATACACGAATATTTCCAAGAAACGGAAAAATTATATGTAGTCTGATACTATGTCAAATGAGTTTAAAGGTTGTCGTCCTACTTTAACCTGGTATTTCGAGCAGGTCATATTGCGTGACCTGTGTTACTTATCCATCATGTTCTCTCAGAGCTGCTCCGCCGCGCCAAGAACGAGCACCTATAATCATAAATTGGGATAAACTAAACAAGAATTTGCTCTTTCGCTGCAGTTTCAGAATAGGGCAATTCGTTTTCCTGCTAGAATTTATGCCTGCCCTGTAATCAAAGTTATCTCCCTTTATGTCGTACAAGCCCTTTAGCCGGCAATGGTTAGGCCGACTGGGGTAATTGGAATATATTTATGCTCATTCCTACATTCCACTCCCTAATTGTCGTGATTTTTACATTTCTTGTGTTCGTAGCGCCTTACTAATCTGTGTATTATGGTTTAATGAACACAGCCATTTAGAAGATAACTGATTTATATGAGTATAAAACTTACAGATGGGCTTTAAAAACGTAGTTCCAATTTCAAACAGAATGCATAAATTAATTAATTTGAACAATGTGATGAATAAAAAATGATATATAATACTCTATTTGACAAGTTTCCATAAAATATGTGTAACAAAGGCGTTATTCGGCTAGGGAACCTCCGAACTGCACAATTAGGTACAAAAGTATATAATTATAAAAGACGGCCAACCTTGATTATATTAAGAAACTGGGGACCAATAGAGCAGTGATTGTAAAAAAAAAGTATTAGTATACAGGGCCGGCGGTTGACGTGAGTAGTATGGGTAGTACTACCCACTCGAAAATATGCGTGTGGGTAATTACCCACTCGAAACTTTCGAACAAAACCTAAAATTTGAAATTGGGGGGTGAGTCCTTTCTCAGGGAAAATTAACATTATATGAAAATCGTTCTAGTACAGTAAAATTGTCGTTTTACCTTAAAAACATTGGCCGCGGCTATTCCTCTTGCCCAGTGGTTTAGTGTCATTAGACAAGTGTAAAACCAAAAAGGCGTTACCCCCCCCCCCTACCAAACAGTCGCCATTTTGAAAACAATAAAATTCGTTTTTTATCGCGATCCATTGGTCGCACAGAAAAAGTTACTGAACAAAAAATGTTGGAAATAAAATTCTACACATTTTTATCCGTGTCCCGATACCGAGAAGTTGTTACTTCAAACGGTAAAGGGCGAAAAAGTTACCAAAAATCGGTTTCTGCTTTCTACTTCTCCACGCTGCGCGGACTTTGAAGGGCGTCACTCGGAAACTATTTAAATCAGTTACATTATTAAAAGATATTTGTGCATATTTTTTCAAGCACTACAACTTTCACATTCGCAATTTTCGGAAAAAACAACCCCCACAGAGCTAGAATGGCGGAAACCGATTTTTGGTAACTTTGTCGTTCTCTACCGTTTGAAGTACCAACTTCTCGGTATCGCGAGACAAATCAAAAATGTGTAGAATTTTATTTCCAACATTTTTTGTTCAGTAACTTTTTCTGTGCGACCAATGGATCGCGAGAAAAAACGAATTTTATTGTTTTCAAGATGGCGACTGTTTGGTAGGGGGGGGGGGTAACGCTTTTTTGGTTTTACACTTGTCTAATGACACTAAACCACTGGGCAAGAGGAATAGCCGCGGCCAATGTTTTTAAGGTGACGGGGTTGTTTCCGACAGTTTTACTGTACTATTCACGAATTCGTGCGTTTTCTGAGATTAATAATAACAGTACCGAGATCTTGTTCTATTGAAAGAAATTTTTCAGTTTTGCGTCGAATAAACAATTATTTCAGATCAGCTATGGCACAGAATTGGCTAAACCACGTTGCTATTTTGCATTTCTACCCGGACTCGCAGGTAATGTGCTCGATTTAGAAACTTTAATGGATAAATTTATTGTTCATAATAGAAAACAAACGCCTCGTTTCGCCCTACGAAAATGATTTATTTCTATCTTTAAACGAAAGCAAATAAATTGAACTTTGTGACATCTCAAAGTACATTTTTATAAATTTTTTATAATAACCCTGTATCCCTCATCCCTTCAGATAACTGTATTGTGAAAAATCATTTTGAACTCTCCCCCCCTTCCACCTTACTACCCACTCGGGCTAAAAGTGTGACGCCGGCCGTGTTAGTATACCTCAAATGGTTAAGGCGTTGTCCAAAAACAGGTGATGAACATATAGATGCCTTAATGTCCATAACATCTCCCTCTTTAAGACCATTGTACGTGGTGAAGAGCCACATTCTACTCGAGGTACACCTGTTATACCATAATACAACGGATCTTGTTACAGTATTAAATTGATTTTACGGCATCTCGTAACGAGAGGGTGCCGATGGCAAACGTCACATTCGAGAAATTGCACTGCTTGCCTTAAATCACGCATAAACTGCTCAAAAACAGGCTAAAACCCTCAGTGAGATGGACGGGGTCCTCCTAACGTGATGAACCTATTAGGGACAAGCGTGGTTACACATAGAGTGTTACTAAAAATGTTGTACGGAGGTTTTTTAAAAGAGGGCTCCACGAACTTAGGTTAAACAACCCCTTTGTAGAAGTTCGAAGTCCAAAGAGGTTGGAGAATAGTAGCTTCGCCGCTCTCGTGTGTCGACTACCAAAGCGCGGGAACTTATCTGTCGCTTTCAGGCCTCGCCAGGATCTGCTGTACAAACTTTATACATAAGCTGCTACTAGTGAAAAAGGGACACCAAAACAGGTCATACATATAAAATATCAATTAAAGGCAAAACACAGGTAACAATGAACAAACGGGGTCTATTAAACTCAAAATGCAACAAAAGCTCGCGTTAGAATCTTGACTAAACACAAGGCACGCGACGCAAGAAAGCTGGGGGATACGCATATTCACGCCAAAACTATACACACATGTTATCAACGTCTGACCTGCGCTTGAGGAGCTGGGGTAAAAACGTTTGCTCCCTCTCACTACTGCTCACATAACTGACTTTTTTTAGTGAAATAAAAATTATTGCCTTAAGGCGAGCGTCGCATCAAAATTACACCGCTTGGAAACAATGGCTGAAAACACGGGTTCGTCTGACTTCGTTTGTATTCACAGCGATTCCTTCTAGTGCTGTATTTTGCATCCAAAAACGGATTGATGAGCCGAAATGTGTGCCACTGAAGTGACCATAGACAGGCACATGTTTAGAAATGTTCTTTTACAAGGGGGATTTTAAATACAGAATCGAGAAAATACAACAAATTAAATACTGAATCAAGAAAATACAACAAAGTAGAACTAAGATGGTAAAAATGAGAAATGTCCTCGCAATCTAGACCAAAGAAAGTCGATACAAATTTTTTTCTAGATAAGTTAGCGTCATGCTGGGAAGATATCAATTTATTGCTCATAGAAGGAGTACACAGCCTGGGATCTGGACGAATAATCCAGAGACAACAACAGCGCGAAATAGGAAAAAACGATTATGGAAGAAAAACAATAATATTAGAATAGGAACCTGGAAGATCAGGTCATGGAGAGAAAGAAACCAAGAAATTATTATCAAGATGAGCAGCCACTGAATAGATCTCTGTGTGTTAACAAAAACGAAGAAAAAGGGGAAAGGAATTGCATTATATGCCGACTACCTCCTAATATACAGTGAAGTGGAACAGTAGGATAGAACAAAAGAACAGAGACAAGGGTAGGCCTCCTTACAAATAAAATATATGAAAACGCTTTTATAAGATATAAAACAGTCTCAGAACGAATACTACTAACAACTATAAGACTTCAACACTCCAATCCAAACATCTTTAGCGAATATACTCCAGTGAATGGAAAACCAAAGAATGAGAGGGAAAACTCGTATGAAACATTGCAGGATGAAATTGGTGCTTTGCCACGCAACAAACCATTAATAATATTAGAAGACCTCGATGGTAGAGTTGGAAATCATACAATTCTGGAAGTAAAACAACGATTTAATGAGGATACGGTAAACATCAATGGCGAACTATTGATACAGTTTTGTGCTAACAATGAACTGAGACTGTGCAATATAGTGCAGAGAAATTAGACAAAATAAATGCAAAACTTCGGAAAAATCCCCGGAAAGCTGGATTTTGGTATGAACCTTGATATTGTGGTTCTAAACAAAATGTCAAAAGTCCTCATCGATCCGAGTGCCGCTAAAAATTTTAAGGGGGGGCAAAGGCACCAAAAACGGTATTTCGTGAATATCTCGTTAGCGGTCACTTTTACAGAAAAAATATTGATTATCAAATTTGTAGCTTATGAAATTTCTAATAATAAAGATATCATGACTTTTATTCGTAAAAGTAACCGTTTTGGAGATAATTCGATTTACAGAGTTGAAACGTGCACTCTTTTCCACACCACCTTCGAGGTAGAGTACAAGGTGTTTTTTTCATGTGGTGTCCCCAGTAGGCATATTCCACGTTTAGTTTTGTTTGAAAAATATTGCTTTAAAAAAAAATTATAGTGAACTTGTTCATTAATCAATTTTGGATTAAAAACAGGAGTTATTAATATTCGTCTTCAGACTCTATTTCAATCGGAATGCTTTCCTCTTCATCATCTTTTTCTTCTTCTTCTTGTTCTTCTGCTGTCTTCTCTATTTCCATAGATTCAGTCAGGAAACGTGATGGATCTACATCTTCAGTGGAGTAGCAAATATCGACGTCATTTATATCGGGTATTACATTTAAGCAAGACTGACGAGATAAAGTATTTTTTTTCGGATTTTGTTCACAACGTTGTTTATAGTGTAGTCATAGTGACGCTCTCCAAAGCACCCTACATTTATCAGTCTACCCATTCCTCTACCTTAAAATAATTCCAGGTTTCTTAAAATTTTTAAATAATTTGTTATAGACGTTTGAAGAAAAAATACTATATGTTATTCGGAACAAAAGTATCTTTATGTGGCTCGGCAGATAAACAGTCCAGCCAGGCCAAATAAAGTATAATTTTTGCTCCTAATAACATAATATACTATTATGCTCCTACACGAATTTCAAGCTGTCCTTTGAGGTTTTATGACAACGGAGGGGAACTTTTCGGAGCACATTCCTTCTCTATCTAGACTACAGTGTACTATACAGGGTGTAGAAATGCTTTACGCACCATAAGGATTTCAATGGTAATTTCTTCATATGAAAATATTTGCTTCCCTAATTATTTTAGAGCAAACTTGTATGGAAGTTTTTTGTAGAGAAAAAAATTCTGTATCCATTTAAGCCAGAATTTGTCATTTTACATTTCGGAAAACCGAAAATTTAAAGAAATTAAATTACCATTTTTAGACAAATCAGCGGTGCCTTGAAATTACTAAATCATCTCAAAGCATCAACAAATTAGTTTGCTGTTTATTTGGTAGCCGTTACTTTTGACAGATGCAAACAATTTTTTAGATTTACATATACATAATATATACGGTAAAGTAGAGATCGTTTGCTAAATAACGGTAAGGTGAGATCTTGAGCTGTATATATTTATATATTTAGTATAAGGTGAGATCTACCGGCGTTGCCAAGTGTTCTAGTCTAAATATTACGGTTTTATATTACCACCATCCACCCATTCTTGCAGTGACGAATTTAAATGTGTAAACTCGTGAAGTGCACATACATATTCTTCATTAATCGAGTTTTATGGTTCTTTGCTCTTCCTTTCTTTTTACTAAATAATACAGTATGATCGACTTGTATCCTCTAAAAAGCCGTAGAGTTGATTGCTTTCATTTAAATGATATTAATTACTAATGTCAATTCCACGGACCTCCAGAGAATACTTTTAATTTGATCACATGGTATTAACACGACCTTGGAACAATACTGCAAATCGCACCTCACGCAGATTTATTTTTAGACTTTTTTTTATGCGTTCATATCTGGTTTCGGTTCACCGTTCTTTTAATCGTCACTGTCCAGTGATATTTGTCAGATTGCCTCTAAGTACGGCCTTTCTAAGCCAAATAAATGCATTTCATTCAAAATAACCAAATCTTAGTTATGTACGTACCTTGTTTCGCTAAGAAGGTTGTCACTGGGAACTTAAAAAATTTTCTTATATCCAGAAAATGCGAAGTCCATGAAATTTTGAGATACACTTTTTTACCTTAGAAGCGCAGAACTAAAATATCAAAATAAAATGACTACGATTGTTTTCAATCCATTGATTTTGGTCCTGATCAGTCAACAACTATCACAGGTATGGCTGTACGAGCATTGGTTTGTATTTCTATTAAATTTAACACTTAGCACATGAAATGGGTGGAACCATGTTTTGGTACAATTTTCATGTAAAACAAGTTAGAAAATTAACTTTATTTACTAAGTTGAGCATTGTACCGCCAGATGCCTGCGCATAAAGCACCAGCCTCTGCACCGCAAGGTAAATGAGGTTACAGATTATACATACATACATACATACTAGTAATTTTTTAAATTATTTCTCCTTGAATCTCATGGTAACCATGCAACTACAAACAACATCTTAGCAACCATACATTCAGGCAATCCTTGATGTTACTTACATATTCTTATTTTAAATGTAGTCAGGAAATTTTGAAATTTCATGGAATACTACTACGCTAGTAAATAAAATATTGTATGCACCACTGGAGATATTCAAGTTTTTTTTTAACCTTCGGTTAACTTACAGACCTCAGGGAAAACATATTCATATCTCCTTTTATCCATTTCACGGCAATTTTCCATAAATTAGAGGAAGAAGTAAAACACTCAATTGAACATTATTTATGAAAATAATTAAAGCGACTTTTTGCGTCTTTTTCAACGTGCAATATTTAAAAAAGTACAGATGGGGCTCACAGTTCTAATTTAAAGAAATGACAGTAATCTTAATCTCTACAAAAAAGGATTACCAAGACCTAACTTTCAATGCTTTACCAAGCACCAACTGACAATATATGGACAATATAAGAGGTTACCACTTGAATAGTAGCACAAAGTATTTTTAGATTCCGCTGACTTTTTGTGTATTACTGTAATTTTTTATTAAATGTACCTACTCTTGCACCGAAGAGATTAACATCTAAAGTAATAAGCCTGCAACGCATCATTTCAAAGGTTAGTATTCGGATTAGCTGCATATGCATGTGGCTCGAATAAACGACCGGAGATTCGACGACTCAACGAATTGTGTAGTTTTTTCTGCTGCGTAAAATATTTCTAAAAATATTGTTAAAAATATTTCTGAAATGAGAATTGTTGCTTATCCTATATGTATAGTTATTAGAGATGGTTAAGGAGACGGATATTTACTAAGATAGAGTTAATAATTATTTGTATTAAGACGAGAATGGTGATGAAAATGTATATGGTTCTTTAAATAACACTTTGAGGGAAACGGCAACGAAAAATCGCAAAAGAATCGATAAAATTGATATAGAAAGTTGATCATGAACAAGATCTAAGTATTCGGAGTATCAGGTACCTCGCTGCTAATAATTGAAAATAGTAGTTTGTATAACGAGAGTGGATATGATATCCATATCGCACGAGGATTTAAGTTTGAGCACGATGCCGTAGGCGGAGGAGCACACTTATCCGAGAGCGATATGGACATTCCACTCGCGTTGTACAGTGTAATTTTTTTACGATCTTTCAATGGAAAAAATGCAAATTTAAAAGAAAATATATTCAACGTTAATTAATAAGATATCTTACAGGATAATACAGAAAAAACTACAAGAAAAAATAGAGAAAAATCAACAGATACCGGAAAGCCAAGCGAGATTCAGGAAAAATAGAGGAACAGTTGACAAGTTATATGTGGTAAAATAAGCAATTGAAAAGAGGTTGAAACAAGGTGGGAAACTGTATGTGTTTTTTGCGGACGTGAAAGCTGCGTTCGATAAGATAAATAGAGAAAAGGTGTGGAAATACATGGAAAAAAAGGAATAAGCAGGATACTAATAAAGAGAATACAGCACGTATACAAGGAATCCATAAGCTACATAAGCACAGGCACAGAGAAGAGAAGATTTTAGACTGAAAGAGGAGTCAGACAAGAATTTCCTAAGTCAAATATTATTCAATATATACATATCAGATATAGATGAACACTTGGCTAATGAAATAATAGGAGGCATAGTAATAGGAAAAACAAAAATAAGAACACTTTCATACGCGGATGATATAGCGCTGATAGCTATAACACCTGGAGAAATGCGATGCATGATGGAGAACTTACAAGCATACCTAAAAGAGAAAGATGTGATACTAAACACAGAAAAATCAAAAATAATGGAATTCAGGAGAAGCAGGGGAAGAAGGAAAAAAGAAAGATGAAAGTGGGGATATGAGAGGATAGAAAAAGTGAAAATATTTAAATACCTAGGTTACTACCTACACGAAAATAATAGTACTAGGACACACATAAATTCCGAAAAGAAAAAAGCAACAATGGCACTGTCACAACTTTGGGGCATAGGAAGAAGAAAATTCCCCGATAACTTCCAAGCAAAAATGTTAATCTTTGATGCAATAATACGTAGCATGCTCCTGTACGCAGCAGAAGTGTGGGGCTGGACTCTAAAAAGGCAATTGGACGGAGTGATGCTTAAACAACTAAATGGGCATTAGGGCTAAAGAAAACAACCCCTACAAACACAGTGTTAGCAGAAACGAACAAGATATAAAGAACGAATAAGGACTAGGCCAAAAGGAGAATACACAATAGAGGTGCAAAGAGAACTATCAAACGAAGAAAGCAGAGGAGACTACAAAAGATATGGGCTACAGAGAAATAACTACTATGAAGAAGCAGGACTATTACTGTAAGAAGTAAGAAGAAAAAGTTGAACAACAGAAAAAATACAACAGCTTAAATAAATATGAAATATATCGAAACATAGTGCAATATACCCGAATACATGATTAGAAAAGGAAACAACAATTCACAGAGTATAATAGCAAGATTCAGATGTGAAAATGAAGAGTTAAGTAAAATAAAATGACTACAGAGAGAAGAAAAAAAATGTAGAATATGTCATAGAAGCGAGGAAATTTTGTATTATCCCCGTATGATACATATTTTTATTATTCTGATTTTATTGAGAGTTTTTTCATATGTAAATTATTATTAGTAAAGCATTTGTTTTGTTAAAAAGAATATTTGCGAAATTCTAAAGTTCTGTTAAATATCGTTGCAACAAACATGAAGTGGACGCTATCTAAAAAAATATAAATCCAAGTAAATTTTACAAATTAGCTTCAAGTTGCTAAAAGTTATTTAAAAGGGATATGGTTGTGGCTACTTTAAATACATATAAAATCAAAATAATAAAAATATGTATCATACGGGGATAATACAAACTTTTCCAAAAAAGAATCAAAATTCGAATAGGAGGCCGTGACTTTGTATTTGAGCATAACTTTTAATTCTAAACAACTTTTCTCAACAAAATTTTGCTATATTTTTTGAAATAAGGTAACTTTGTTCTTGAACGTATTTCATATTTTTTGTCCTGCCCTGTATATTGTTTGACATGAAGCCATTCTAAGGGTATCTGATATGGTTATCGAACATGCACTAACTTTTGGCAATATTTAAATTTCGATTGTACAACTAATAAAAAAATGCCCCATTTGTTGCACACTTAATGGACCGCACTGTATATATCCATGACAATGCATTTTAATGACACATTGGTCAGAATGGTCAAGGTCATTATTAGACCCTAGACATTAAATAACTAAAATCATATAAGCATTGGTATTCTAAAGTCTGTGGTAAAAGATTGAAACAAATGGGCCACTTGTAATTAATGGAACACACGAACGTTATTTAGTTGGAATATTACACTAAACTGTCACATGACTGATATCACCCAATGAAAACCATGCATCTTTTGAAAATTGATCAATACTAAACTGATTACCTGATAAACACTCTAGGGATGCTTATCAAGGGATGACTATCGATCCCGTGGATGGTGTCATAATTGGAAGTAGAAATGCAAAAAACAAGCAACTTAAGTCTTTTTGCGTTATTAGCTCAATTCTAAATCATAATTCGTATACGGTTTTTGTGTAATAATATTCAAAATATAAACGCCGGTTACATACTTAGAAATAATTTTGTCCATCAAAAGAGTTATCGTGCTGGTCTCGCTCTTGTTATATTACTAATAATAACACTTACAACCACGTTTTTCAGTGACGTCAACCTTCTCTTTTATTTTTAGTCTTTAGGGACTTGTAAATACTTACCTACTGGTTCAACAAACAATAAGCACACTTTTTTTCGAATGAGGTATATCGCAAACCAATGAATCATTAGGTTTATTTAGTGTTATAATAGGACCTTTATTCTTCGTATACCGATTTATATCAGAAACGAGCTGGAAATACATACACTAAACAATAACCATCATAAAATAGAGAGAAAATCGTCATTAATGGGGAGGAAATAGTTGAAACTATACATTGACTAAAAAATACATAAAGTTGCCTAAAATCAACATTTTCAAATTCTAGACAACATTAGACCACTCAAAAAGCATTAAAGAAGACAGTTAAAGGTTGATTGAGTAACAAGTAAACCAAAAGTGGATGTTGTGACCACAGTGGGCGTTGTGGCGGTTGACGTTGTGTCTAAGGTGGACGTTGTGACCAAATGCAACGGTGGACGTTGTGACCAGAGTGGGCGTTACGGTGGTGGACGTTATGACCAAAAATAGCGGTGGACGTTGTGTCCAACTTGGCGGCCATACTAGGTAGTGGACGTTGTGACCAGTGGGCGTTGTGTCCAAGACCTCTTAGCCTGTGTAGGTGACTAGCCTTGCCCGTCGAAAGTGAGGAAGAGTTCCCTTGTTTAGGAGTTAAGGACTACCACAGGTGTTAGCGTAGGCGTTCACCCACCGTAAAGACATTGAACTTAGCAAAAATATACAAAGTGCTCATAAATTAGTATTAGGATAGTTACGACTGCAAATACAAAAAGCTAAGAAGGAAGAATGCGTATTCGAAATACTACTAAAGAAAGAATCACTGGAATATGAAACTATAAGAAACTTTTACAAGACAAGGCTAGAACAATGAATTAACAATGAGACTGTAGTAAATAATCAAAGTTTAAATGACATCTGGACCGCACTGAAGGACAACATAATTTTTGCAGCCACCGAATCGCTTGGCACTAAAAAAGTCGACAGACCTAATAATACTAAAAAAATTCCTTGGTTTTTCACAAAAAAGCAGACATACCTAAGGTGCAAAACAAAGAAGACACAGGAATAATTTGAATGCTAGAAAAGAATAGGAAACGAGTTCAACGCGGAATACTCCCTATGCTCCCTTTAGAGTAGATTGTAAATTTACTAATGATAAACAAGAAAAAATATGTCTAATAATTAACGTAAATATAACAAAGCAATCCTAATGGTGCGCTTAGAAGTTGAGCAGCCTTGTATACTGTATTCAGTATTGAATTGGATAAACGTTAGTCATGCATTGATTTTCTTATATTTTTTGTAGTCTTGTTGTATTAATTGCTTATTGTTTGTAAGCTTGTTACAGCTTTGTCAAAATAACAAGTCAGGTCAATATCACGTTAGTTAGATGATTAGGCATTGTTGCTTAGTTATAATTTATAATATTCTAAATTAATCAAGTGTTTTAACAGTGGCAACATGGACATAGTCTTGATTCATAACTTTCAAATCAAAATACTATTACATCTATTAAAAAGTTGCAAGGAACATACCCAGTTTACATGCACAAAACTATAAAATTCTCCATTGCCAATATTTACCCAAAACAGTTGTTAATGGAGTATATGTATATTGTTATAAAAACCCCGTTAATTACAAGTTAATGCGAAAGTATGTTCCTCCATCTCCTTAAACTTAAACTATTACAATATTGAATACACCTCATTTCCTAGTTCTAAAAAACTTTGCAACTTAAATTATAAAAATTATACTGCCCTATATATTATGTGCCAGGTAGAAAACACTTTTATTTTGCAATTGTTGTTCTACAAACCATTTATAGGTATACGATAACATTAGCTTCGCGTTGTAACCATCAAATTATCAATTTGTGCACTTTTTAGCTTGCAAGACATTTATTGCACATTTTTAATCATATGCTATTTCAAATAATGCTTCACAGGGTTAATTAACTATGGAATATAAAAGAAAATTTATACACAGATCTAAGGTATGGGATATCAAATATCAAACAAGGTATACATATATATTAAATATCATCCCAATACAATTTGGCTAAGAAATCTTAAATCGTATGTTTTCTTTTAAATGACACGATAGTGTGAACCTAATTTTTTATATTTTAAGATACTTTTATGGCAAAATCTAACTACAACCAACTTATCATAACTAATTTATCCTAATTTCATACAATTATTAACATTATTAACAAATAAAGTATTTTTGATTCCAAGCTAGGGATCACATAACCTCACTTATTTCCACTTTTATGGTGAATTTTCTTTGAAATCATTAGTAATCATAATAGTTCTGAAAGTGCTTACAGCCCACCTTAATTTAGGTTGCGTTATGTACAAATTTACTTGGCAAAACCATAAAAAATGTTCAAAACCCATGATATAAACCTCCCGAAAGTAGCAAATCCAAGATGGGAAAGTTTTAAATTAATAAAAATTGCTTTAATAGTGAAGAGTTCTCGTGAGATTTTTTGTGTAACATTTCGTTATTAATAATTAAATCCCTTTGCTAATAAAAAAAAATGTTTAGTTTAGCCGGTTCCAGACAGAAATCATAATTTCTCACATAATTTGAAATAAAATAAATCGTAATACACTTACGTTGGTGTCTATCAACAGAAATATATTACAATTATATCACATTATTAATATTTATCAATATCGGTACACAATTAAAATATATAACATATATATATTACTTTTTCTTTATGGTTACCGTACAGGAAAATTATTGAATAATCACGTAATCTGAACGTGACTGCCCGGGTTTTAAATATTAAGTCGCTAAAGAATCTATTCAAGATTTAGGTGAGAACTAACCTAATGCCGCGTCGCTTAGCTAAATATTTCTCAAACGTATCTTAAGCATCTAGCTTCCCACTCGCAGCGACTTGTGGAATAATACATCATCCACAAGAACCGAAATGCTATGGAGCTTGTAGCACTCCCCAAGCATTAATTTTTGATATTTTCCCACCTCAAGACTAGTGGTGCATGTTGTTGAAGACTACCGTTGGCGCGATATGCCTGTTGGGCCTTTCACTTCAAAGCCAACAAGCGGGACGTCAGGGTAGAATTAAACAATAGGAACTTGGAGAATATAATAGGTCATAATTAATTGAAACTCGCTGATTGCATGCGTAATGTAGGCAACTTATAACAATTACATACATATCATAATGTTACTGTAACTAAATGATAAGTAGTTTCCAGAGATTCCATTTAGAGCACGCCGTCTTTAGTAGCTTTATTCGTAAAGTTTGTTGACCTATTGCTTGAAGGGGAAATACCGAAAACTAATTATTTTTATTTACACTATACAGTGTGTCCAAGATAAAGAGGGCCAGTATGAAGACTTCCTTAATAGTAAGAGATATAAATTTGGTGAACTAAGAAAGAAGTTGTGTACATAATGACGCCTAGAAAACCTCCATATATTTTTTCGTTTTTGAGTTATTTTAAGAAAAGCAATTTTTAAACTTTGAATTCAGTCTTTTTCTGGAGTTAATGTAGAGTTAGAACGAAACTGACAGAGCTCCTTTATAGCAACTTTTAATTGACTTAAGAATTGCGTTGCCAATTTTTTATCCGACGTTTAGTCTCCGAGTAACCATCATCAACTTTATTTTTTAAATATGGTTCCTTTTTCCTGATATAAAATTTTAGAAGCCGTTTTTTATTCTAAATTCGGAAATTCACCACACATTATGGTTTAGCTAGCTTTCGAGTCCTTTTTGACCATCATTAATAAAGTTTTCGATGCGAACCTATATTGTAGAACATTTCATCATTGTTTCAACTTTGAAATTTAAAGAAAAAAGTAATCAGCCACAATGAATGTGTTTTATTTCTAATTTCAATTATTGTGTATAAACAATAAAAACAAACAATAAAACAATTTACTATTGAAGATTATTTGTATTCTAAGACCATATGTGATTATTAAGGATTAAAAACGTTCAGTGTGGCTCATTACTTATTTCTTTAAATTACAAAAGTTGAAACAACGTACGAAATGCTCTAAGGCGCAGACCCGTATCCAAAAATTTCTTGATGATGGCCAAAAAGAACTCCGACCACAATTAAACCACAATGGGCGGTACATTGTTGAATTCACAATAAAAAGGGGTTCAAAATTTTATGTCGGAAAATAAGGACAATATATACAAAAATTAAGTTAATGGTTACTCGGAGACGACGCTTCGGTTTAAAAAATTGATAATGCGGTCTTAAAGTGCATTATAAGTTGTTATAAAGAAGCTTGTTTAGTTTGGATCTAACTTGTATATTGACGCCAGAAAAAATTGGATTAAAAATTCAAAAATTCGGTTTTGTAATAAAACTCAAAAAAAAAGAAACGAAAAATAATACCAAGAATTTTTAAGCGTCATTTTGTTAGTAGAGTGTGGCACAGAGGACTCAAACATAAAATTCAAAAAATCTTACCTCCTCAATGGCACAAGCTCCTGGAATCCTAATTAACAGACAGGCAATTTCAAACACGCGTTCGTTAACGATGTAGTCTCAAGAGTGTATCCAATTCAATCTGGCGTTCCATAGGGAACTGTCTTGGGACCATTCCTCTACACGTTACTCACCTCCGACCTCCCAAACACCCCAATCACAACTGTAGGCGCATACGCTGACGACACAATCATCCTTGCGAGTCATACAGATCTAAACACCGCATTCGAACACGTCCAATCTCACCTTAATCAACTTGAAGAATGGCTGAAGAGCTGGAAAATAAAGGTTAACGAGTCTACATCTACCCAGGTGACTTTCACTTTACGCAAAGGGCTATGCCCTCCACTCTATTTGAACAACACTGAGATACCACAATCTTCAACAATGAAGTACTTGGGTCTTCACCTCGACAACAAGCTCACTTGGCGGGAACACATTACTAAAAAAAAGAAACACATCGAGCTTCGAATCAAAACCCTTCACTGGTTACTAGGCCGCCATTCACCATTATCTTTAAATAACAAACTCCTGATTTATAAGATTTTTGACCCATATGGTTCTATGGAATTGAATTTCGGGGCTGTGCTTGCAAGTCAAACCTTGCTATCACGCAACGATGCCAATCTAAAATCCTGCGATCAATCGCCGACGCACCATGGTACATCACCAACCAGATGATACATGACGACCTCGGCATCCCGCTCCTCAATACAGTAATACAAGACAGAACTACGAAACATCTCGACAAACTCGCATTAATGACAATCCTCTCTTGCATGAACTTCCGCACCACCAAGTCATCAGAAGACTCAAGCGCCGTTTGCCCACTGATCTCCATTGAAGAGGACCCCTCCCTAGATGGGCCCTCATCACCTTAACAATGCTCCCCATGAAGAGGACCTCTCACTGGACGGACCCTCACAACGTCAGTATCACATTTAAAATATTAGCTTATAGGATTTTATTGTACTCTGATTGCTAATTTATTTAATAAAAAAAAATGTTAGTCCTTTAATTATGCAACTTGTTCCCTATTTAACCATTAGTACGTCTTACTGTTGACGAGAGCCCCATACTGGCTTTCGTTATCTTGGACACACTGTATACTCGTGTGCAGCCAGCTCTAATAAATGAAACATCGGAGATAATATCTTGCAAAATTGTATATTCGACTATAATCAGTGAAATGGTTTGTTGGGGTTCTTTATTGCTTTTCGGAGCCCGTGGATCTTGTATTCAATTATTTTTATTTCTCCAGTTGCTTCATTGCGCTTTTGATTATATTTTGAGATTCTTGTTTGGCAATCTTTTATCAGCCCTTTAATGACATTGGAAAGCGTTCGCACTTCTGTTTTGGGATAGCTTAGTAGAAGATTGGCAAGGCCCGATACCTATGTCTCCAGTATACAGTGTGTCCAAGATACGGATGGTAATTATAAGAGATACAAATTTGATCAAATGGGAAGAACGTTGAGCAATTAAAGGGCAAACAAAGTGACGCCTGACGCCTAAAAACCCTTGATATGATTTTTCGTTTTTGAATTATCTCAAAAAACCGAAGTTAGAGCGAAACTGACAAAACTTCTTTATAGCAACTTTTAATGGACTTAAAGACTACGTTATGATTCTTTTTGTCCGACGTTTCGTCTTCGACTAACCATCATCAAATATTTTTTTTTAAATACGGTTCTGATTTTCCGATGCCAAATTTATCAACCCCTTTTTATTCTCAATTCAATAATGTAATAGGGTCCCGAGTGGTGTAGCTTGAACAAGCGTCCACGTTCGATCAGCAGAGTTAAGCAACGCTGTCTCTGGTCAGAACTTGGATGGAAGTTCCACGGCTGCATCTCTCGGCGCCTCGTGGTACGGCTATCACGGAAAAAAGTTGGTCCCGGCGGTCATACAACATCATGGCAGTCGTTAGTGAGGTTGGAAGTCCTCATAACTGCACAGCGACGCCTATAATTGGCCTAACGGCTGTTGGCTGAGTGCGAATTAAATAAATAAATGTACCACAAATTATGGTTTAATTACATTTCGAGTCTTTGGAGACCACCATCAAAAAATTTTTGGATACGGACCTGTGTCCTAGAGCATTTCATATGTTGTTTTAGTCTTTGTAATTTAAACAAGAAGTAATGTTTCCATAAACATTTAGTTCGTTGGAACTATGAGGTGTCCAATAATTACTTTAATTTGTTCTTTGAGTGTAGCGATATTCTTATTGATCCTGCTTTACATTAAGAAGAAACGATGTTGAATAATAAAGTATTTTTAGTGTCAAATATTGGTTGTTTCTACAGTAGGATAAAATATATGTCAAAACCCAATTGTTTAATGCGCGAGTTTTGTCAGCGAATGAGAAATTATTAGAACAAGAAGAAGAGCTTAAAGCATTGAGTGAAATATAATACGAATAAGTAAAGTCCGTAGTAGAAGTGACGATCAGCTTAGATTGAACAGTGAGAACTGTTTCTGTTATAAAGGAGAGAAGGCCTCGACAAGGGGAGTATGATTCCTGGTCTGAAAAACCTAATGAGAAGATTATAAACATTAAACGCTTAAGTCCGCGCGTCATATATTGTAATAGTATATTGCTTAGAGCAATTCTGGTTGCCTAAAAAAAACATGAACATGAAAGAAACATTCAAAGAGGCCCAGCATTGGTCTTTTGTTTATTGCACCAATAATTACACAAGATATGATCAACAGTAATTGTAATTTTATTAACAGAGGTTAGCATTTGAATAGAACAGTATCGGCAGGGGTACGTTCATCTTCTTATTTAATATTTGTGCTCGTTATGGCAAATACATCTAATTTATAATGACTGACAGATTAATATTGTTACGTCAAGACAAGAATATGATTTTGCTTAAATACAGAGGTGTTTCAAGGCGTTACAAAAGTTAGATGTAGCGTTTAGCGTTAATTTCATTATGCCAGCAATCGGTAACGCAACTGAAGGGTAAGAAGGCGGTGTAAGAAGGCATAAGATGCAAAGAGCATTGAAGGGCATCCTAAAAATACAAGAAAGACTACAGTGAAGTGCTAACTAAGCTTGTGGACCAGTGTTTAATTAAACACAAAACATAAAAACAGACAAGGTGAGGATAGTGTATTCAAGAATTGACATTTAAGCAAAAACAATTCATTTATTAGGGAAAAACATTGTGAAAACTTAATTGAAAACAATTTTAACATGTTGCTGAGATACTAGATGCTCAATTAACATTGTTTTATAACAAAGCCAAGCTGGAGGCTTTTTTTAAGATTGGTTCCACAAGCGTTGGTTTTATTTGATCACTGGTGTGGAGGGTCCATTTGTGCGAATTTTCACGAAGTTATAAATTGCTATCCCAGAAAAAATTAAATTGGTACCCAACCCGCAGCAAGAAAATGCCGGCTAAACATCAGAGGAGCGAGGGAGGGTTCTTCACGAGATTACCTACGGGCAACGGCGGAAGGGGCGGTAAACATTGATAAAATTAAGTAGGGCGCCACCCGGTTTCATTGACATACGCGAAAATACAGGGATAGGCCCAAAGTAAAACCGGGAAAATCAAATGAGCCTACCTTCTAACATATCACCTTGGCCAAATCTAAAGCTCAACGGGAATGGAAAATAGCAGCAGCCTCATAACCTTCAACAGCGGCAAGCGTCGCCACTTACCTGTGGCGCTTAAACACTCAGGCTTTGTCTTACATTTATCTTTACACAGTAAGTTGAAAGTGGGCATGCACAAACTTGTCGTAAATTATAAGGCTTTGCTCAAAATACCATTCTATTGGTCTAAACACAGTTAAAACAAATGGTACAGTAATCAACACAGTAAATGGGCTAACTCTATACCCCAGCTGGGAGACGCTTTAACTCTAATCGACTATACTAGCAAAGGCGGCAGTGATTCAGCAAATAGGCACAAAAATGGTGATCAAACAGATGAATGAATTAGTTTCTACAAACGGCCTCAAATTAAGTGGCCGATCAGCAAATATGTACGTCAGTTCTTAACAAACAAATGAGTTGAATTAGTTCTTACAAGCTACACACATTTCTAGTTGGTTTTGCCCGGCCGTGTCGTTGGTGTCGGGCTCGCCTGTAGTGCAAGAAAGCCCTAACGCTGCAACGGTCCTGAGTGATGACGCCAACTCCCCACAGGAAACTTTACTGCGACCAAATGCACCCCCACGCGCGATGAATCCCGTAACGGGCATGATGCCTGCCTGGCACAAGAGAATGCAGGGTGTTGGCCGACAGAAGAAAAAAAAGGAGTCACCAAACAACCGCAAGACCAACGGCACGGAAGCACTTAACACGGCCCATCAGTAACTCATCCCAAACCAAATCACGCCATAACGGAACGTAAACAACGTCCAAATCAATAGAAACGAACAAAGTCAGCTCTTGCGGTAACAGTACGGAAACAGCGGCGGAAAATATAATTATGCAACACCCCAACGGACGCCGCTGGCGTGCGCACTACGGCACAACCGCCCGTGCCAGATGCTAGCTCCCATATATACGGTGTTGCCGCTAGTAAATTTTGAATTGTACTGTAATATTCACAATAATTGTACTAGATTGTACTTAATTATGGTAACTCAAATTAATGATACTAGGGTTATTTTTATAAAGAACTTCAGCTAAGTTTCATGTATATACTTGTAGGAGGGTTTTCTAGTAAAATTGCTTCTACAAACATTGATTTTGTTGAACTGTTTTTATAGCGTTATACACTTCACCGATCACAGATGATGAAAAGCTCATGAGTAGTTTTACCCATAAATACCGCACAAATTGTACGCTGACTACAAGTTAAAATGACAATAAAATATTAGAGGTTATAATTATTTATAATGTTGTAATAAACCTTTTATTTATTAAAAGTTGTTTAATACACATATCCACCTAAAAATAACCCCAAAACTTATTAATAAGGGAATATAAAATATCTTATACGTAAGTTACAGATCGTTAGTACCACTTTTTTTAACGCAAAATCGTAAAAAAACACAGACAACCTATGATGTAATTTTCAGATTTCGCGAATTCTGTATATCTAGTCTTATATTATATATGAACGCCAAGTACACTGATCATGTCAGGGGAAGTACCGACAAAAATTCTTATATTTGCAAATGTGACATGAAATGTCAAACAGAATGAAAATGAAATGTAATTAAGTGTGCAGAACCGGCGGAAGAATAATGATTACTATATCAACAAATATTGTACTAGATATTGTCTAATTTTATGAAAGGAGTACTAGCAAGCGATTTAACTAAAATTGTACTAGATCTAGTACAATTGTACTAGAACGGCAACACTGCATATATATATATATCTGGGGCAACAGATCAAAATGGGGAAAAAAAAATAAAAAAGTTGAAATAACTAGAAGGACAAGACTGGGATGGGCTGGGCAGCTTTAGGCAGGTTGAGCTATATTTTGAAAAACGAAAATATTCCATTTGATCAATGTGTACTACCAGTAGGAATGTAATGGAAAGATCAATGTTACACATATCACTAAGAAACAAAATGAGAAATGAATGGATTCGGCAGCACACATGAGTAAAAGACGTTGTTAAACATGCAAGCCAGTTGAAGTGGAAATGGGCAGGGCACAACGCTAGATACGATGACAACCGATGGAACTACATCATTCAACAATGGAGACCCTGGACCAGAAAAAGACAAAGAGGAAGGCCACAACTACGATGGGCAGACGACATAAAGAAAGTAGCCGGGCCCGAGTGGATGAAAAAAGGCCGCGACCGAAACAAATCGAAAGAGATTGAGGAGGCCTATGTCCAATACTGGAATAAAAGAGACTAACAGAGAGTCTTAAGATAAACGACTTCTTATCGCATAAGATAACCGAGATCACCATGCTTAAGCTAGAAAAAACGGTCACCCTGATAGTTTGCACTAGCTTCCACACATCTGTATCGTCTTTACAAGAATAGCTCGACAGTACTCTTTTTTGCACGTTGCCATATTACTGAGTGCCATGTTGATCTTATGTATTTATTTTCTCCCTAATCTATTTTTTTTAATACTTTTATACTTTTGCATTCTTTAAACTTCTACATATTCGTTGATTAATGTTTCGCAATTTTCTTAGATAACTTCCTGTTTCTAGTCCTGTAATCTTCTGTAGTCTTGTCTACCATTTCTGTTCTCTGTGTCATTAGGTGATTTGTTGTTTGATTAAACTCCTGTTCTTACTTTTCTTTTGGATATTTTAAAATGCATTTTTATACTTTTTTATGATTTCCAATAAGTTGCCTACTGACATATGTATATCCTCCTCTTCAGGTTCTCAGAATTTGTTTATATATTATGGTTTCTTTAAAGATTCATATTGATTTGTTCTGTTTTTTTTTAATTTCTATAACGCGGTGGTCACTACCTATTGAGAATTTATTTAGGACACCCACGTTTTAATTGGTGTCTTTCCTATTGCCGATTAAGAAATCTGTAGCGTGATTTGTTTTGTCGCCTGGGCTTGCCCAAGTCTATTTATTGCATATAGGTTATGATGACGTAGAAATCTAGTTATTAGTATACCTACTCTTTCATTTCGGCCTGGCGTGTTGAAGTTTCGGTTTTGTCCGCTATATTTTCATTAAGTTTGAATAATCTTTATGTAGATTTTGCTATTTGACCTAATAACTACATATAATGATAGTCCCAATTGTCTTCCGATATTAAGTTTGTAATAAAATAAATAGGGATTATCACAGAAATACAAATTTTAGTATTAATATGAATTAAGTTGTTTAATCTCAGGGCTTATTAAAAATGTTCTGAATCCTATAATTATTTGCAATAATAAATTGTACTTTTCCTTTATTCCTTTTTCCTATTTATTGGCAACAAATTTGCGAGGCCATTTTTATATTTTACGAGTTTACTTGTATACACGGTGTATACAAATTGGCGCAAAAGCTCCAGGTAGCGATATTCCTTGTACAATTCTGAGTCGAAAAACTTAATACTAAAATGTTTGATTGGTCTTCATAAGCCCTCACGAGCGGTAGATAAAAAACATGATTTTTTCAGGTGAAGTACCTTTTTTGTTCTAAATATGTCAAAATGTCGTGGAGGAAAGTTATTCAAAATGTAAAATTATGGCCCCATGCAAAATTTCTGAAATATCGGTTTACCTATATGAAACCGTGGTACCACAAAAGTACTTCTAGTGCACACGGTTTCCTATAAGTAGACCGATATTTCTGAAATTTTGCATGGGGCCATAACTTTACATTTTGAATAAATTTCCTTCATGACATTTTGAAATATTTAGAACAAAAAAGGCACTTTACCTGAAAAAATTAAGTTTTATAGGTACCGCTCGTGAGGGCTTCCAATTTGTATATACACTGTATAGGTTTTTTTAAGTCATACTTTCTCGTATAGTACATCAGCTATTTGTTTCGTATACTACTTCAGCTAATTGCATCCAAAATTTTAAATATTTGTCACGCACGCAACTCTCTCTAGTAGGTTCGCTCTGGTCTCTATGCCGTAGTATGTGCAGCTGCGTTTGTGCCGTCGCTTTTAGCGCGCTTGTTTGGAGCAAATTTGAAACATTGCCCATGAGAGCAAGCAGGATAATTTAAATTTCTGATTTTATTATTTGATAGTATGTAGTCGATTTCATTTCTTGAAGCACCGTCCGGGCTTACCCAGGTCCATTTACGCTGGGATTTAGTCTGAAAGAATGTGTTCATAGCGTATAAGTTTTCTTTTTCTAAGTATTCCATAAGCATTTCTCTTCGGCTATTTCTTTTTTCCTTAACCAAAATTTCCTATTCGGTTTTCTTGACTTTGTAGATTTACTCCAAGCTTAGCGTTAAAGTCTCCCATTACAATGGCGAATTTTGTGGTGTTATTATTTAGTGCTGTTGATATTTCCTCGTATAGAGTTTCTACTTCTTCATCTTCGTGCGAAGTGGTTGATGCATATATTGTGATGGTCTTAGACCCACGTCTCGACTCTGCTAGCAGTGCAAATTAATGAACATTTCAATAAGCACAGAGTTGAGGGGTTTTATATAACTGCAATGCTAAACTTAAATTTCAAATAGTAAATGCAGTGGTAAAGAGATGCAAGTATTAATAAAGTAATTAAGTAAATAACGCAAATTGCAAGCTTGTTTTTCACAGGGGTCGAGGTTGACTTGCAAATAAATAATAAGTTTGTGCATAATGAATAGCCGAACCGAAAGAAATTAATAGTCACAAAAAGGTTTGCTATGTGCAAGTAAAAGAAGCGTAGTGTCAATAAAGCTTGTCAGTGAAATTTGTGAATAAATTTGCCAGAATAAAATAACAGTACATTGAAATGGAGCAATCTGAAGAAAGCAGGCAGAAGGACATAGAAAAGCAATTGAGAAGCAATGAACTCTATAATTATACAGTGCATTTAACGTGAGTGAAAAAGCAGAGCAAATAATATAACGTGTTTGTGTGTGTGGAGAAAATAAACGATTTTTAAATCTAAGAAACAGACAATAAATTTAGTATGTAAGAATTTTGAAGATTTAAAACTATGTTATCACTACTTTTTTCTAGAATGTATTTAAATTAACCAAAACTTATTTCCGTTTGTACTGTAACCATAGCGATAGATTCTAAGTTGTTTTAATAACGAAAAAAAGGGAGAACAAATGAATTATTAAATTAAGCTTGACAGTGTAAATTGTGCTCCACTTTAATTATATTTTTAATGCAATGAATGAGCATTTTTCAAGCCAAAGAATTTACCCTTTTATTATGTGCATATCCAAGTTTGAGTGGTATCGTTTTGGAAGGTTTCGGCCACCAAAAATAAAAACTTTCCCAAGAGCGTCCCCGAGGATTTGTCAGCCGATACAGCTCGAGATTTCGACAACTGCGTCCAGCCAAGATAACAATCCTAAGCCAGGGGTTTGTACTGCAACACTGTGGGCAGTACTGCAGGAGTGCTACCGGCAGCTTCAACAGCGAGGAAAGCCGTTCCAGGGCTAAAAACCTTCCAACGGCGACATCTCGAAGACCCGAAGCAGTTCGGCCGATAATAATGTATCAATTTTGCCTAGAAAATATCTATGTTAGCGCCGGGAAATTTATATGCATACGAGATCACACCTTACTAAGCAAGAGTCGAGCATTTTCACGGCCACAGCGAAGGTGCAGTTCGAAAAATGAGCGGTTTCCCAAATTTGAGGTTATGCGAAGATAAAGCAATTGCTAAATTTCCGGCCGCGTCCATCTGACCTTACGGAACAAATTAATGCCTGTAACAAAAGCTGTTAGTTATCGCCAAAGTGCAAAGATTTAAATATTTACCGTTCGAATTCTCATAATTACACTGGTTTTAAACGTCAAATACCGCAGACTTGCATACGTGCTCCATTTTGTAGATTTTTTTACAGTATTGCAAACAATTAACTACCGGGCATTGGAACTAAATGCGGTGAACAGTACTGTATCAGATAATTTGTAATTTGCAATCAACTTGGAACCCAGCTGAGATATAGAGTTTGTGCTTTACTGAGAGCTAGCGTTTTATAATTAAGTGCAGCTAGATAAAATATGCAAACGGGCATACAACCATTTATTTTGAACAAGTAAATGAAGTACATGTCACGTTTTAACCAGCATAATAATTTGCTAGCAGGCAAAGTTCCGTACACAGTAAAATATTAAATCAGTGAATTGAGCATATTGGATTTTGCTCTAACTTACAATTAAATTTTAATTAAAACCCAGTCATTAGAGAGCATTCATTGCAATATTTGTATAATTTTTATCAATATTTTGTTTGATATTTTTACAATTAGATATGATACTCTGTCTGATATTGCATTGTATTGGGTAATGTTAGGCAGACGGTAGCTTAAGGCAGTTTTCTCCTTTTCTTCTTACTTCTGAGAGTCCTAATACATCCCAGTTTAACTTAAGACAAGGATGCATAATTTTGTGCTGCTTAATAACCTATAAAGACATTTAACCTATAATTTTTAGTTTTCCAAATACACAAAAAAATGAAAATTCCAATTTTGGTTTTTATTTTTGTTTTCGAAAACCAATCAACTTAGCATTTTTTAACCGTTGTTTTAGCGCTTAAGATAGCGAAATATCTATCGATTAAGGTGCTTTTGAAAAATACCTAATAAAGCGAAATTATTAAATGTGTAGATAAGCCATTTGATATTCGAAAACTAATTCAAGAAGAACATAATTGTTTGGTAACGTTTTTGTTAGATAGTTTATAGTAAAGACACTCCTGTATGTAAGGTTGCATACTCGATAGTTACAACATGCACATATTGTGAGAATAAACATAGAGTTTTGGACTCGACCTTAAAGTGAAAATGACAACAATTTTATTTCATCCAATTGTGTTCTGTTACTTATAGCAGCCGCCTGATTTTCACCACTGGGGAAAAATTATTAATATCGCCAAAACAGTTAACGTTAGATCCATACAACTTGGTATTAAAGTTATTAGTAAATATTTCAACACAAAGCTTTTAAGCTACCTAAATATTGAACATTCCGCATATGTAAGTGCAGCATAGTTGTTAAATGTTTATTATTCTATTTACATTCGTACAAAAGCTTCGCATAGTTGCAAAGAATTACAATGGGATAGTAACAGCAAATCCTCTTTAGCAAGAGCCTTCGGAATAGAGCAAATTGAAACTTTATTGCAGCTAAAGCAGGACACTGAGACCATAAAACAATAATATTCCAATTTCTTAAAGCTCTGGGAATTGCTATATCATTCTGCTGCGGTCGCTCGCGGCTTACTTCAAAATCTGTATTGATTGCAGTTTGAACAGCAATGGTGGCTACGTGTTGCAATACTGCATTTTAGGAATAAAAGCGATAAAGACTATGCAATAAAGGACTTAGTGTCTAAATTATTTTGTTGTAAGTTAAATATGTGGCTGTTAATTTTGTACTTTTTTCCGGATATTGATTTGACCATTTTTTTTTCAATCCCATATTTATGGAACATTGCAAGTTAATTTATTATTTAAGCTTAGGATACAGAGAAATCAGGTGTACGTTTAGAACACAAACAGTGTTACGTTAATTTCCAATCCCTAAATTTATTTGTCGTAATTCTGTTAGTCGTCGGTTTCTTGGACGAAGCCTGGTTCAGTTCACTTGTTTAGGTAATATTTTGAGGGGCATCGAACAGACCGCCAATCAGCAAACTGGTTTCACTCTGAAAAAGTGGATGCATTTCGTAGAGATCGTGTTTTGATCCTGAGAGAGGGGAACGCATCGTTAGCAGTGTAATCCTATCATTTAGACCGAGGAATCCGATCAAGACGGGTGTATTTCGTGGTGCGAGAAACTTTGTTAGTTGCGTAAAATTGGATCCTCTTGCAGTGAAGTAGTTCTTCGAAATCGGCTAAATGCTGGACCAATTCGGAGACTCCAAATAATTACGCAGAGCGAAAGATGTATCTCGTAGCAAGTGCCGTTTGGTTCAGTTACACCTCAATTCACATCACCTGGATTTGGCAGCTGTTTTGTCGTTCTTCACCCGCTCCCCCATTCCGCCTTCATACTTTTACGTAGATTATTAAAGTAGAAACTATTTTGCAATTTTCTTTCAGTATCATTATTATTAGTCGTTCTGAGTAGAAAATATTACACGTGGAATTTGTGTTGAACCGTTTAGTACGTCTCGCTCTCTCTCTCTTTCTCTCTCGGTCTCTCTCTCTCTCTCTCTCTCTCTGTCTCTCTCTCTCTCTCCCTATACAGTTTATTGTGGAAACAATTACCTTCTCCTTTCCGCTCCTAATTTCCTTCCTCACTGAGCCCGATTTCACCCCTCTTCAGGCTGTAAAGGCATGACTATTATATGGTATTAATCGTTTTTGTTGTATTTCTTACTCTTTGCTTTCTATACACTGATCGAGACCAGTAATACAGTAATCGAGTGCTGGCAGCTTTTTCATCTTTCAAATGTTTGCCAAGTCTTCGCTCCATATAGAACAATGCTCTATCGTTTTATATACAGTGTGTCCCAGGTTTGACGATACAAGACGTGAGACTAAAAATTTTTAAATTTTATTTTAAGATTGTGGGATAGATCCTGCTTGGTCTGAAGAGAATTTTAAGAATATTTTCAGTTTTTGAAAAAACAAGTCTGCCTTGAGCGTTATGTATTAAAAGGGTATAAGCCAGGAAACGTCAAATTAGCTGAAAGGTAAACGAAACAGTGATAGCAAAATAATGATTGCAAAGAGCAATTAAGAATGGAAGGAAACCGGTTGAAAGACAATTTATTAATGAGATTCTAATAGAACTCCAAGTGTATCAGTGTATTATAAACCAAAGTAATTTAAAAGCAGAGCAAAGTGTGGTGACATTTAATACAAGAAAAAAACAATTTTAGTAGTTAGGCAAAGGCATGACATCAAAACTGTAGGCCATGAGGTCAAAGATGTTAACAATTTTAATTTCTTTTATAAAAATTAAAAATCTGGTTGCTAAGTTACACGACAATCTTTTGTTAATAAGAACCCACCAAGCGTGAAAAATTTGTGTTGGGGTCAGATTGAGCTCTACATTTTATTGCTTAAAATTATAAATAAAATGTCTTTTTTAATACCAGTTGTGTGTAAAGTTTTTCACCAGTGTGCAGGTCATCTGTGAGTATAGTCTACAGGTGTGAAGAGGTCCAGGTGTAGCAGTTTAGCCAGCTGCAATATTCGTCCAAGTGCGAGTAACTCCGAGGGTTCATGTCCATAACGGAGCAGCATCGCCCAGCAAAAATAGTGTCTGCTACGGGTAGAGAGGACCTTCAGGAGCACGGAGATGTAAAAATTCCAACCAACATACCATTCCCAAGTGCATAATTCCCGTGGCGTCATTGGCAGGTGTATTCAGCGTCCGAGAAGTTTCCGATTAAGGTAAGATTTTACAGGAAGTCTTCGCTGCAGCCCCATAATTTGCGGGGTGGGTCCAGTTGAGACTGTCTAAGAGGTGTATCACCCATATATGTATTATACATATATTGCTAGTAGGACCTGGAAACGGCCGAATACGTTACTGCGCCGACATAGTCTCACTCTGAGTATTTCGCGTCTCGTGCGCATGCCTGAGAATTCGAACTTCGCCTTTAAAACCCCATATTATTTATACGGCAAGGCTATTAGAATATATACCTCTTTACTTAAATTCATATTCTACAGTATGGAATTAAGCATATCTATTTGCTTTCCACCAAATATATCTTCTCGCATGCTCTGTTTTTCTACATTTGCCCCTAAGCATGTATACTTTTCACTAATATGTCTTAAACGCCTTCTCCTATCCTCAAATTATAGTCAAACTCCGTTTATGATACTACCGGTTTTTGGGCCATGCATAATATGTCTTCACGATTCTGAGATATTAGAATCTGATCATCTGCAAACTGCAAAATTTATAATGTTTCCTGTCCTACTTAAACTTTACTTTCCTTACATCGTCTTCAGTGCTTAGTATATATATATCATTTAAACATGGGTTGCAATATACTGCACCCCTCTATCACATCTTCACCAACTGTAAATCCTTGAGACAACACAGTTCTAATCTGTATCTTAGAAATTTATCTTTGGTAAAGGTGTTTCACAGCTTGGGCTAGGGTTATAGTCAACCCCTTTCATGAAGCTCTTCGAAAATGTTCGGCACAGGTACAATATTTCTTGATGGTTCTGGTATACTAGAACCTGATCCTTTGAAAACTGCAAAGTGTACAGTGTTATTTTGTGATGCTGGCCTGGTGCAAACGCAACTAATGCTTTACAATTTGCAAGCAGCTAATTTTCCGCCACCTTCACCTACTACACCCAATACCGTGATTGGTACCTTCGCTGATGACACAGCTATTCTTGCAAGCCATGAAAATCCTGAAATTGCTACTTCTTACCTACAAGACCATCTGAACATAATACAAAACTGGACCAACAAATGGAAAATTAAAATCAACGAAACAAAATCGACACAGGTAACATTCACCTTAAGAAAGGGTCGATGTCCTCCAGTCACCATCAATGACGCCGTCATCACACAATCGTCCTCAGTGCAATATCTAGGGCTACACCTAGACGAAAAACTTACCTGGAGGGAACACATTACAAAAAAGAGAAAGCAGATAGATCTCAGATTCAAGGAGTTATACTGGCTACTCGGAAGAAGATCACGCCTATCACTTGAAGACAAAATTCTACTATACAAAGTAATAATAAAACCAATATGGACGTACGGCATTGAATTGTGGGGTTGTGCCAGCAAATCAAATATTTCCATCCTTCAAAGATCCCAATCCAAAATCCTACGTGAACTAACAAACGCTCCCTGGTATGTGTCCAATCAAACGCTACATGACGACCTTCGCATTCCATTTATCACTGAGGTCATACAAGAAAGAACCAACAAACATCATGACAGACTGACAACACACAGAAATCCTCTTATACGTCCGCTTTTACATCCCCAAAACAACAGAAGGTTGAAGCGTCATTGGCCAAACGACAACAGATGAAAAACATGAGGACTCCTCACTGGAAGAGGCCTCATCCTGACATACAAGGATTTTAGTTTAAGGTCCTATGTTAGCACATTAGCCTATAGAATAACTTGTTCTGATTGCTAATTAAAGTATAATAAAAAAAAAAAAACCTTCAATTTTTTCTGTCCCTGGGGCCATTATAAAATTCGAAATGAGGAAAATTGCTTGATTCTGCATGTGACCGGCTTAACCTTTCGGGCCACGGCAAAATTCCAATGGAAATAAACATCTGGATATTCAAGTATGCCCGCAAAGAGTATTTAAGAGAGGAGTATCGCTCCTGAAAATGTTTTACTTGGGCCTGGACTTGGAAGTTTCAAGACAGCTTTACGCCTCCTGTATCTCCAGCCCGCTGCAGAGATAACCAGCGCCCTACTAACTTGACAGAGGCCGCAGTTCCCGCTTCTCGCGGCCACTTCGACACTTTTCAATTGGAACTACGATCCTACTCTTTCCCCTCAATGCAAGCTTATAAGTCAGGTATCTGCCGTGTGTTTTTTCTTGCAACCCCCTCATAAGCCAGTATCGGTTTAATATAATAATAATACTATAATAATCGCCTGTTTACATGACCTCATTAGAGCGGTGTCACCGTCTGCTGTAACGGCGAGACACGTGGAGATTTTTTTCAATGCCTCACGTCGCTGGGAAAATGGAAGGTATGCCTTGACGGATTCTTTACCAAAAATAGTTCTTACATCTAACCTACCAGTCAAAAATAGTACCCTACGAGCTTGATTCACTAATGCAACCCCGCATAACGGGAGACACCTCCCTGAGGCCTATTTCAACTCCTAAAATCACCATTAACGCGCCACATTTGTCAAAAATTGGATGACCATTTTGTATACTAATCGTTTAATTACAGATCAATACTCCAGTTGCAACCTTCGCCACCACGTAGCACAGACCCTAGGAAAATCGATAATCTAGTTCGAGAAATCACTGTATCGTCGCTATCAACACAGCTGACAGATTTGTGGCCTACCCATACCCCAGAAGGAGTTGTTTTATCGTAGTACACATATTAAGTTCTTGTAGAATTATTTAAAATTCAAATACGTTTTATGAGCCTGAACAGATTACTAGACGCAGTTCTAATTTTCATATGTTTACTTGAATATACAAGTAAACACTCCACTTTCTGTAGTTACCGTTAAGAGATATAGTAACTTGGCGAAATTTTACCTAATCGGAATAAAGTTGATAACGTTAAAATATTACAAAGTTCAGGTTATTGCAATCTGCCCTACTTTATCTCCCATTTTCTTACATATACTTTTTCAGATCTTTAGTGCTTCGTCTATATATATATTTTAAACAGGGTTTAAGACATGCCTCAAGTATGTCGTTAAACCGTTTGTAACCGTATACTCCTAATACAACACAGTTCCCATCTTTATCATAGAGATATATCGTTAGGAAAGGATTTTCACGGCTTTGGTTAGGGTTCGATTAATTTTAGCATCTTCTAATGTCACTCACAGCTTTTCGTGTGAGACGCTACCATATGCTGTAGTAAGATGTGAATAATAAATGCAGTTCCGTTTCTGCTTTGTGTTAACTACCATAAGCAAAATATTTTGTCTTTATGTGACACCTGACGCCTGATGAGGGACTAGTAACCCTACCCCGGGTTGTATGTAGTCAGGAATGAGGGACCATAAATTCAATCATATGGTGTGCACTACAAGATGTAGTTTAAACAAAATTATACTATCTGCAATGACTTTGCGGATCTAAATCTGAAGGGCTCCATTATGTTGGCCATTAAAAAAAGTAGAAAAAATATTCTCGGAATTTTGTTTATTTCTGAAAATTTATGAATTTTATGCGTACATCGTATTTGCAAATCTACCTGAATATTTCTCAATGATTATTAAACTAGTCGAAAGCCTACGTTTTCTAGAATCCGCTGATGTGAAATTATCAGCTATAATTTACCAAGGGCAGTGATAATCACCCGCAATAATTTTGACAAATAACAACCCGAAAGTGCTTGCCTAGAAATAACCCGAGGCGAAGCCGAGGGTTATTTCTTAAAGGCAACGCACTTGAGGGATGTTATTTGTCAAAATTATAAGGATTTATCACTGGCCGCGGTGAATTCGGAAAGATAAGTTCTTAAATAAATTAGGCATTTTCTGACAAATTAATTTGACACTTCATTATAATAATATTATGTTGGTGGCACTGTATGTCTACGTCAAATTTGAGGTTATCAGGTTAGCTTTTGCGTCAGTTTTGACACAGACTGACGGAAAAGCTAACCTGCTAATCTCGAATTTGACTTAGATTTACAGTGCCACCAACTTGCCATAGGATACTACTGAAATTTAATTAGGTAGTTTCCATAGTGATTGAAAATCACCCTAGGGTCGTTTTTACTTCAAGCGTGATCTGATTTGTCAAACTGACTCACGTGATTAAAAATAATCAAATTGGATTGGTCTGCAATATATGTAAGAACTTATCAGCTATAGTTTACCAAGGGCAGTGATAATCACCCGCAATAATTTTGACAAATAACAACCCGAAAGTGCGTTGCCTAGAAATAACCCTCGGCTTCGCCTCGGGTTATACCTTAAAGGTAACGCACTTGAGGAATATTATTTGTCAAAATTATAACGATTTATCACTGGCCGCTGTGAATTCGGGAAGATAAGTTCTTAAAAAAATTAATAATTTTTACCGAATCGAGAATCCATTTTTCTGACTAATTAATTTGACACATTATAATAATATGTTGGTGTCACTGTAAGTCTATGTCAAATTCGAGGTTATCAGATTAGGTTTTGCGTCAGTTTTGACACAGACTGACGCAAAAACCTGCTAATCTCGAATTCTATTTAGATTTATAGTGCCACCAACTTGTCATAGAACACTACTGAATTTTAATTAGGTAGTTTCCATGGTGATTGAAAATCACCCTAGGGTCGTTTTCACTTTAAGTGTAATCTGATTTGTCAAACTAACTCACGTGATTAAAAATAATCAAATTGGATTGGTCTGCAATATATGTACGAACTTATCAGTAATAATGTATTAAGGGCAAATGCTTTTGCCGGTAAAAATGTTTTACGAAAGTATTTTGTTTTGACAATGTCACAAGACAAACTAACTTGATCAAATTCCCGAGCCGAAGGCGAGGGAATTTGTCAAAGTTAGTTTGTCGAGGGGCATTGCCAAATAAACAACAAATCGTGAGTAAAACATTTGCCGAGCAAACTCATGAGCCCAAAATACATTTTGTAGACTATTTTCCAAATATCGGTTCATTTTGACATTTATACTGATGCACAATGACAGTTTAAATGACGTTTCTTAAATAGCACCTTGATTAAAGCAACATATTTGGTGGTTGCCGTGGATGCAAGTGGCAAAAGAAACTGACAAAATCCCAAGGAAAAATATCTATTTTTTTGCCATTACAGAAACACACGATTGGTTGAATTTTGAAAAAGCATGGCTTTTCATTGGATAATAAGAGATGTGGGAAATAGTCCTCGAAATTACTTTTAACAAATGCTACAAAAGTTGTTTAAGCAAAGCGTACCGGGACAATGCTGTATAAATTTCAACATCGAGATATTTTGAAAAAGATTGCACATAAATGCATATGTTCCGAGTATGATATTAATTAAAAAAATTAAGAAATTGTTAGGAAAGGAATTATGTATAGTACTTTATATCTGTATAAAATACGATTTATTTTCCACTGCGCGTTTTAAGTTATACGCGTCACGCCTCGCCGACCACTGAATTGCACCACGTAGCTCAGGAAATAAAGGGAGGACGTCTGGAAGACTTAGGAAAATGCTGAACTTCTGCTAGTTGTGAGATCACTACAAGGCATAAATTTCTCGACCCCCCCCCCCTCCCCCTGTGGTTCCTTCTCAGTGCGCTTTCAAACTTCACATTCGTAGACTTTAGAAAACAGTTTTATATCTCGATAACTGATCGTCTCAACGATGCAATTTGTTGGATGTATCCTAGAAGAATGTGACAGAAAAACGTTTTTATTTAAGTTGGCTAATGTTTACAGATTTATCGAAATTTAATGAAATTGAAGAAAAGATATTTTAATTTTAAAATAAATTACAATACCATACAGTTTTATTTGTAGTATATACAGTCAACATCTACAATGATTGCAGAGTCACTCGCCAAAAGGAGATTAAATTCTTTCTAGAAGCTTGTCGTTTACCGTCTAACCTTGCAGGAATGTATTGTTAGCGATGTCTAGAGTTCTGCCGCGTTCATAATAAATTGGTGATAAAAAATTGGTATTTTCAGAAAGTGCGACAATTCTTTGATGGTTTATGGCCGTGATGCATGCTTCATGGCGTCGACGTAGTCCTCGGGTGCTTAATTCCATCTTGGATAATAATATATCCAAGAAAGTTGTCCTTCCTTTGCCAAAGACGCATTCAAAAGTCTGACAACAACTAACAACCTTAGATTGCAAGGCTACCAGAAGATCGTCTATAAAATAATACATAACCGAAATCTAGTCGCCGCTCCGGGTAAATTCGCCGATGAATCTTTGAAAAGTCTGAGCCGCATTAAACATTAAACAAATACTCAGAGATTCATACAATCCCAAGGTAGTTCTTCTTATAGCTGTCTTATTTACATTGTCACGATGGACTGGTATCTGCTTAAAGCTCTCACTAAGTCGATAATGGAAAACATTTTGTTATCGAAAATATTGTGTCCAAAATCGTCTATGTGTGAAACGGGATAGAAATTCGCGAGTGTGCTGGCGTTTAATGGTTGGTAATCATCACAGGTTTCCAACTATCATTCTTTTGGGCGCGATATGTAGCGCCTCAGACCCATTGCTTTTGGATGGACGGCCAATTCCTTTGCTCTAGCATGAATTGGAATTCCTCTAAGGTTGCGCGCAGCCTACCTGGTGGCAGTGCTCTTGGATAGCAGGTGATTGAAGGTTCTGGGGAGACGGTGATGCGGTGCGCCTTCGAGTGTTTTTTGTTTCTGCCTATTTGGGTAAAGCCGATGGACGCGCAATTTCCGGAAGTTGTGCCACTGTCTTCAAACTCGTAACATTGTCTGTTAGACGTTAGCTTTTTACTTCCACCACCAAATCGATTTTGTTAAAAAGTGTTCGTCAATGATTGGCTGGTCCACATCCGCGACTACAAATCTCCACGTAAAATGTTACGTAATTGAAAATCTCAAGTTAAAACTACAAAAAAAGATGGGGAAAGCTGTGCTTAACGGATTTGAGGGAGAAAAATTTAAAGAATTAGAGAGAAAGACTTAAGTTTGAAAGACCATTATTTAGTTATTCTAAATTAGTATTTGGAAATTTAGATTGTAATTGAGATTGGTTCAGGTTGCCTTGCATTTACAATTTTTTCTATATTTTTACTTAGACAGCTACATAACATACATGCAGATATGAATTAAACCACTTTATCGAATTTTCATTATTTCTATATAACACCTTTATATGTCTTATCAGCCAATACGTGAGTGGTAAATTGTTTTACATCTGCTGATGTATGTATCTGGCGCAGTATGTCATATTTTCGTTAAAAAAAAAGAACTGTTGGTGTACGAAAGATACAAGATTATTATGTTACATTATATGTCACGATGATACCCACATAATTGTTTAAAAATTAAATGAAAACGGCAAGCACGTGTCTTCCTATTTGATAATAGAAAATTACACAACTCCCGCCTGCTTTGTGCGTGTGTGGTTTACAAATTCCGCAAGTGTAATCCTTTGCCGCCACACGTACAACTGTCGGAAATTAAATTTGAATTCTTTATCAATCTGTCCCCACTTTGAGGTTTATGCTTTTTAGAACTGAGTTTATTGTTTGACTTCGTGGGCTACCGTTGCTGCTGTACTATATAAAGTAATTAATAAAAGAACGGTCATTTGTGCGTTTCGAAAAGTATAAGCTGCGTAGCAATTTATTATCAATCGTATCCTTTGTCAAACGCAATGATGCCACAGGTTTTCAGTCTGGGCAGGGTTGAAATCCTAAGTCAATTTTGTCAGTAAAACAAAATTTATAGGAAATGCCATGGTAAATAACACATTAGGCCAATAGGTGAATTCGAAAGCAACTTTGTTTGTAAACAGAACAAACTGAGATTAATGAAGGGCACCTACACAATGCAAATTACAGAACTAGTGACGCAGAAACGTCAAGAAATGCTTCTGGAAACAACTGCGTATATGTGAATTACATCAAATTATTGTATCTATAATATGTTCGCTAGAAAAAAGATATAAGGTTGTTAACTTGTATAACAATAAGTCGCCAGCAATAAATTTCAAACCAACTGAAGTATATCTCTACAAATTTAAAGACGTTAGTTCTTACTTTAGGAGCTACGATCTTTAATCGCCTTATCTAACATAAATTGTAGAGGAAAGTTCAATTGTTAAACTAGGAGATCGTTGCTTTTGGTTTAAAAGTCCTCAATAAGTAAATGAGATTTGCGCATGAGAATGCTTTAGTAGGTAAGAGGCCACTAGAGATGCCCCCCACTCCTTCTCCTGACGTCATCTCTTATCATCGTGGGAACTAGGTCATCTCTTATCATCGTGGGAACTGGGTCACGGTCGTCTCGTCGCCTGATAAGCGTGGGAACCGGGTCAAAAGGTAGGACAGGTACGCAGTACAGGTAGACAGGTAAAGATAGGTGTACAGGTATGCAGTTAAAAGTGCATTTAAAAGTGCATTTACGGGGTTGAAAGCGCATTTAAAAGTGCATTTACGGTGTTCAGGTGCATTTACGGGGTTGAAAGCGCATTTAAAAGTGCATTTACCTTTTCCCTCCCCCTGTGTCGCCGCAGTGTTACATATAAGGTACATGTAACTAGAGAAAAAATCCCTAGATTTAAATAAGTAAATTTAACTACGGTACGTTATCTCAATAATTATTAATAACGACGGACAACAAACACACTGTCCGATAAGATAATTATGTATGACAGTTATTTCTAAAGTTCATAGAACCCGTCTCGTACGTCATGGTTCATCTATATCATAATTAGGTCATCACGTTTCATACAAATCACGACCTTCTGGTAAGATAACATAACTACTATATTACACATTATGTTATAATCAGTGCTTAAGCATATCTCCATATGACACTAGTTTACCTGTAAATAACTCTTGCTTACAATCCTGACCTAGCCTAACATTGCTATCTCCGACCCCAATACATTATCGCTTGATTTGTTACAAATAACGTATATTTAGTTGTATATTCGTTGCACATTATCCTTACTAATAGCTGCTAGTCTCATTGAACCTGTTGACCACGTAAGAGAGGCCTCAGAGGGGCTCATGGGCAAATTCGATGTGGTGATCAATATAGAGATGATTTGTTCGATGCGGTTTAGAATAAAACACATTTGTTTTACAAGCATTTTATTATAATTATGCAACGTGCGTTACAGTGCAACATCTTGTGCTACAATAATACAATATACAGGGTGTTATTACATACAATTGTTACATCATACACTACACACATATCAATCTAATTTGGGTTTTTTATATCCATAGGGCACGGAGTCGTAATCCTCTACCAACCTCCTTTTATTAAAGGTTATTTTAAACGTTTTGGACTCCTCCTTCGTTACAACTAAATGATCACTTGTTCTGCGTATGTTTTTGTCTGTTAATAATACTTTATTATCCTCACTATTCAGGATCATGTTTTTCAGAACAGTCATGTTGACACTCTTTAAATTTTTGTGGCTTAAAGTGATCCCCTTAAATTTACATATGATGGTATATTCTTGGTTCAGTGGTGAGTAAACGGAGTAGGCATAGGTTTTAGGACCCCCCGAAACAAACTCTGTAATATAACTGCCCACACCGTACAGTTCCAACTCGTCTGTGAGTTCACCTAGAAAGTTACCAGATGCAGGCTCGTATTCATTTTCTTTGGCAACGTACTGGATAGAGTCTGTGTCCCCGTATAAAACCCTATCCCCAAGTTTTTCCATCTCGCTATAGAGTTTAAGCCGGGCCTGTGCAGTTGTAAAGGCTGCTATAACTACGTTCACGGTAGACAGTGATTCATAAGACTCCTCTTTATGTTCCCAATTAACAACTAGTGTCTCGTCATTAATCGGTAATATATGGCATACGTTAATAGAAGGGTTGGCTAGGAGAGCGTACAGAGCGTCCGGTGCTGTCACTATTTCTGTCTTGGGTTGATTCTCCCTCTGGCCAAACTTACCCCAAAAGGAATTCAAAATCAGCTTTGCCCACGACCGCATCCCCGGGTTATTGATAATACTAGAGAACTCTAGTTTTATATTTTCGCGGGACATATACTGCTCAATATACTCATCCTTTTCTTCGAGAGTTTTACATTCAGAAGGCCAACCGGAAGCCTGTTGCTTTAGTTTTAAGAATTTGTTTATAAATTCAGCAAAAAGGCCTATCTGTACGTCGTATTTCCAGATTTCAAAAACTTCCAAAATCTGATAGCCACGATCCAGTGCTACCCTTAACTCATCCAGTACCCATGTACCGGTTATAGCTCTTTCGTCTTGGCTATGTGTACACTCTTCTGTATTTGAAACAGCCGCGCACGCGTGACAAAGAGAGAACATTAGCTTATTATTCAGTTTTTCCGGCAGTACCGGATGATAGAGACTTTGTGGTGGTAAAACCTTGCACTTGATCAGACCATCCGTTCTCTGTAAATCAAGTTGACTGCAATCTTCGTTGCCCACATAGACAGTAGGATGACCGATTGGAAACTTTCCGTATTTGCAAACCCATGGGTACAAACTGCAGAAATCCTTATAATGAATTTTTTCATTCTCTCGTATACTATACAACAATTTCAGAGCCTCTGTTCGACCACCGAAAAAAGCGTCTCGCGGATTCAAAGGAGTTGCAAATGTGTACTCTTCAATCTCGGGGTTTAGCTTCATCTCTCTTCGAAATTCACACTCCCACATTTCTATCACCTCATACCCCATACTTCTGAGTCTTGCTGTTTTTGCCAAAGTACCCTCATACCGGGTGTTTAGAGTAGTCGATGGATCATCATACAGCGCTTCGTCGCGGTTATGTTTTAGACATGTATGGCCGTGATAGTAGCATCCGTGAAATTCGAATATTTGATGATCACAATATCCGTCCACCTTGAAACCACCTATGCTGGCCTCTCGGCCATGTGATGCGTTCTGTATTATTATCCCCCGCTGCTTTTCTTCCCGCAATAACCACTGCAATGCGATTTTTGATTGGTTATCAGCCATTCGATAGCCGGACTTTGGGATAATTCCTATAGTGTTTGGTTTAAGAAATTTACGCCGATATACTAAATTACATGCAGAGGCTATAGTTGTAGCTTCCAGGAAAGGCTCCACGTCACACTGATCGAGAAACATTTGCCTAAATTTTAAACATGCCGCTTTCAAGATTTTCACATCAGAAACACAATATTCGATTAGTTCTTTTTGCATATCGAATGTATTGTTTTTGTGCTCGCTGTACCACTGTAAAAATCGATCTCGATCCTCTGGTTTCATTGTATCCGGACTGTAGAACTCTATATCTGGTAGCTTCCCCAAGTAACATTCGTTGTCTTTTATATTAAATAGATGGGGAAAATAACCCTTTTTATAATCTCCACCGAGTCCGAAAGCCTTGGGTAATTTAGCCAATGCCATGGGGAAATAGTTTAGAGAATCCAGAAATTTAATATTGCACAGCTGCATAAGTATGATTTTCGTGCCTCGCATAATAAGCGTTGGTTTGAGTTTTGAGTTTAGAATATGGGTTAGAATAAACTGGTGGTCGTACGCCTGACCGTTATGGGCCAGCACGACAATCTTTTTAAATTTTTTTTCTTATATCTAAAAGATACACCACAAAACCCTCTAGACACTTGGCCCCTTTTAAAATCTGCTGCCTAATGCCGCACACCTGGCATCTAAATGAACCGTTGTCTTCTATACACTCACTACATACCTGTTCGAACACACACAGATTGGGTTCATGGACACTACTATTTTTCACTTCACATTCCAGGTCATAGAACACGTACAGAGTGTTTTTAGTGTCTGGATAGCGTCTGTCAGTCTTGATGTAACAGAAATGTCCCGTTGCCATGAAATCATTACACACTTTACAGAAAATCTCCCCACATATGTGGAGTCTCCCCTTACGAGCTTTTATGTTATAGGTTTTAAAACACTCGGGGCATTTTCGCACAGACTTGCAGGTTTCTAATTTGTGCTTATTATAACAAGGGATACCCCTAAACGATCTATTGCACTCGACACAATCGATCTCCACTTCTTGTTTTTCACAGGGCGGTTCATACCTGCAGCACGGGCATGAATCACCACAACGATGACGATCTTTACCGTTATAGGGTGTATGGCATCTCTCACAGTAGTAGGTACAACAAAATGCTGCAGTCAGGGAGGTTATCACGTTATAGTGACCTTCGTGATAAAGTAAATTTAGCTTAAGGGGCGCATCTGGTCCTTTGAAAATCGTTGCACGTCCCTTATTACCATAGCTGTACACAACTACACAGCAGTCAGCCCCGAGATGGTTTTGAAACGCTTGCAATTCAGGTATTCCACCCCCACATTCGGGTATACTAATGCCCGCATCCTTCATCAATTGCATGGCCTTATATGTCTGTAATTGGCCGGTATCACATCGCACTTCCCTATACTCCGGGTCTTTTTTGCCATGTGCAATGGCTACTACGAGAGCGCGAGGAAGGCACAAGTTGTCCTTGTTTTTTATTTGCACTATCCCCCTACGCTTCGAACACTCCTCTTCAAACGAAATGTAGTTTCTGCCTCGACCACGACCTACAGGCAAGCGTACTGATGTTACAGCCAGACAGAATGTATCCGTGCTGAAACCATCCGTATTCGATTGATACACTTTTAGTATCAGATTCCATACATCCTCCCAGGTAATGCTCGATGCCTTTTTGAAATTCATCCAACCCGGTCCACGTTTAAATGAGTCATCGCAAAACGTAATTCCCACCTGATCGTTTGACTGTAAATCTCTCGTAGCATATGAGATGATATTTTTAATACCGTCTCTTAGAGTTTCAATTAAATTCGAAGTTTCACTATCAGGTTTTAGTTTGAACTCGATATGCCGACCTTCAAGGTTAAAGCGGCGTATTTTCCGGGTCGACTCACTCTTGATGATGAACTTCTCCATTGATAACGATAGCACTTCCCAACCACTAATGAAACGACAACAGCGTGCGCTATCACCTAATGTGGCTTACACGTACCGCTAATTAAACTCTTGCCTGCGGGGGCCTCCAATAACCAGGAAAAACCATCCGTTTTGTGCTAGCTTTCCATAAGAAACAATGCTAATTTAGATGTACCAGGTCTGTTGAACATAATAGTCGCTGCTATCTGTTATGAGTTGTACTTTGACCTCATACGATAAGATAAATAGGATGGTAGTTGTTTGGAATGAAACACCCTATATTAAAAGGCATTTAGATAAGACAGGTGTAGACACCGTGTTTGATCGAAAATTTTAGAAAAACGGTGATAAAACAAATTTGTTTAACAGGGAGAGATATTAAAAACACCAAACCTCCCCACATGTATCACATTTAATGAAAGCAGAGCTAGGTTAATACAGCAGCGACATGTCTCGACTAAAAGGTCATCATCAGGCTAACTATATTATATTGTTTTAGCATGTAATTTGCGCCTTCACGACCGATTAGGTCTTTAATTTTCCATGTGACTTGACACATATGGTTTAACTTGTATTGCGATTTTAATTGATGTTATTATGAACTGCATAGGTCGTTGACTTGTTTTTATGTTATTAAGCTTACACCCCCGAAATTGGCATATATAATATCGTAGTCATTAATACAGTAAAGAAATTGGAACCGGAAGTATAAAACAAAGATGACATTATTTGCAGACTTCAAAACATATGGCTATTTCGGGGGGTGTAAGCTTAATAACATAAAAACAAGTCAACGACCTATGCAGTTCATAATAACATCAATTAAAATCGCAATACAAGTTAAACCATATGTGTCAAGTCACATGGAAAATTAAAGACCTAATCGGTCGTGAAGGCGCAAATTACATGCTAAAACAATATAATATAGTTAGCCTGATGATGACCTTTTAGTCGAGACATGTCGTTTCGATCAAACACGGTGTCTACACCTGTCTTATCTAAATGCCTTTTAATATAGGGTGTTTCATTCCAAACAACTACCATCCTATTTATCTTATCGTATGTCATTATACTAATTCATTCTGCATGCATACACACACTTTTAAATAAAATTCCATTTGTTTACACACACTTGTATTTACATATGAATATTACTACAATCGAAACATACATAATTTGCTTACACATCTAATTTACAAATATGATTAGTAGGTTACTATCGACCAGATATTTACAATAAAACCTTATTTAATCTCTAACATATTTTGTCACCATTTCCGTGAAAGGATTGTATTGAATGATGTTATCGTGAATCAGAATGGCAAAAGCTGACGAGCCAACTGGAAAATTTTCGGCAGCTTCAATTTCTATTTTTACATCTACAGGCGATTCTTTTACAGACTCCAATTGTCGTGTACAATCGATTACGAAAATGGGCTTCTGTAGAAACTTGTTATAATCTAGCAAACACTTGTCCGTGGAAGCGATGTCGCCATAGTATTGTGCTCGGAATTTCCTATAAGCTTCGTAAGCGGCCAAATAATTTTTGTTGGCGAAATCCAGTTTCATACGTTACTGCGGAAATTCGGAGGTGTTCAAATACACCTTGATATTGGTGATTTTCAGGTGAGCGAGATCGGTAGCATATCCAGTCTGAGAATTCATGGTACCGGCTTCTTGGAATGTCAATATTATAAATCTAGGTTTTTCACTTTGGTTTGTGTTCTTTATGCGCCAAATTGTCGAATTGGATTGTGGAAGGGCTGAATGCTGATGTAATTCCCATCGGCGATATGGTAGTAGTACAGTGGGCTGTACTCGTAATTTTTCCAGCAGATGCAAATTCGCTTCGTCACTCAGAGTCACATGAGGTACTTCCCATGTAATTTTTGTAATATTAAAATCGACCGCTGTAGTTGCACTTTTACTGCAATTTACGTCACTCTTGCTCCGTATAAGCACCACTTCCTGTGGTATTCGCACGAGAATTTTTTTGTAGTCCTCGCACGATCCCAGAAATAGATTTAGCGGAATGGCATAGACAAAAGTTTTCTTATCTTTGTCGATAGTCTGTTGGATATGATCATGTGACCATCCGGAAGCGCTAAGTGCACTCACGTCGTCTGCCGTATAGGAAACGAGGCCTTTGAGATAAGACAAATAGCCTGGTTGTTTTGCATTGTCTATAATCTGACCATTGAATAACAGCTGTATATCTTCAAACAGGAATAGACCTGCATTATTTGTGATTGTGTAATCTTTCGAGTCGGCGATTTTCGGGGCAAAGGTTCCTGATATCGTAAAGAAACTTCTGTAAGTAGCGGTCAGGATGTCTGAACTTTGAATCTGTATTCTAATTATATCCGAATTGTTTGTATTTAACGTAAACGGCTGATAAGAGTAATAGTCCTCCTTAATGATTAAATTATCAACTCGCGGTTTCGAGAAAATATTTAATTTATGTCCCTCTGTATTATATCGCACACGTTTAAAAATAACATCGTCACTATCTCCGTTGCTATCAGAACCACGTTTGGATGACATTGTTGCGCTATTGTTTACACTTTTTATTCTTATCTTGTGGACTTAGTATGGTAAATCCTAATCGGGTTAAAAATTTCAGATCCGAATTGCAAAGTGGTGTTGTAGCTAATGCTGGCGTGATCGAAGACGAATTGCATTCGACTGAATCATTATTTCTCTTGCACTTTGGTTTATCCTGTTCATCATCTTCACTGCTGCTGCTGCTGCTACCCCCTCTAGTTATAAAATCTAGGCCCATTTTTCTCGTTTAAGTTCTAGTCGTACTACCGTAAATGTATCTTCGCTAATGTCCACCAATCGACCTTCGTGGTCCACTAATCTTAATGTAATATTGTTAATCTCATCCACAATCACCGGAAAATAGATAATATGTGAGGGTGTACACTCCAGTTGATATCCTGGCGCCACACTCAATCCAAATTCATAAATCGAATGACAAGGTATGTTGTTACGATAAGATCCGGCCGTAATGTTTGAATCGACAAAGATGGTATATACTCGAATGATTTCGACGTCCTTGTCGGACACGTGTTTCTTGCCTGCTTCTAGTATTTGCGGATTAAAACCGAGCATAGAACCTATATTTCCAGGTTTTTGAAAATTGATTCTATAGATCGATTGCACTTCGCACTTTAGCGTGCTATTATTCGGCACGAGTTTAAAACGGCTCTCGTCAAATTCCTTTTTCAAACTAGCACCGCCACTGTTATCCTTGGAAATTCCCTCTTGTATATAGGCATTTATTTCATCGACTTCATAACATCCAGACGGTATAGTGATTTCTTTGTCGTCGATATCGTAATAGAATTTGTTATTGCCAGGAAAAATGTTTCGCACTGAATTGCAGGTGTGCAGACCCACGAGGCCGAGTGTGTAATTATACTCGGACGATAGTCGAATCGTCGGAAATAATGCACCTGTGGTAATTATATTACCTCTTCCCGATACTACGAACGTCTGAGACATATTTGAATGGCGCTCGCTTATGTACGGTCCTTTTATACAGAAACTTGAGGCACAGATGGCCGCAAACGTTCGTGTTATAATCTTGAATGTTTTCGTAATTGTAGTACATGTCGCAACCTCGAAGATAGCTTTGTAACTCCATAGGTGGAGGTAGATCACCGTAAGAGTCGAAATAGTGAACTCGATTTCCGTATTTCTTGTAACACACCCAATGGGTTCCATTGCCCGTTTCATTGTCCAAATTTAGAATTGCACTTTCGTTTGTCCACGGATGACCTTTTGGCAAATTATCGCGCATAAACACTCCTCTAAAGTTTTTAACATCCTTTGCGTATTTTATCAAGTCCACATCCGTCAAAGCTCTTCGAGGCAATTTTATTAGTTTTTTTGATGTGTTTTTAAAAATAGCGGGGCTCCTTTGCTGCGACTTTTATTCGTCTTAGGATTGTTGTTGTACCGTGGAGTAATAGTAGTAGTAATCTTCCCACCTTTGCTATATGGTCTCAAATAGAGTGCGCTGCCTGTTTTCCCATAGGGTTTTATGAATAATGCTCCGCCATTTTTCTTGCCCATTGCAATGGCTTCCATAGTTTTGTTATGTCGCGAACTTTCGGCGAGTCGTTTCTTCGTATCGCTAACTTGATTAATTGCTTTCACAACACCCGACACACCGCCGGCCAGACCACCTAAGGCCGACAAACCGGCAAATAATGGCACGAGAGGTAGAATACCGCCTTCCTTCGGCAAGGGAATCTGTCTAGGAATAGCGACATTCCTTTTTCCACCGACATCTTTCAAGAGTTTTCGTGCAACAACTAGTGCGCCTTGAATTACACTCTTGCTATCGAGACCACCTTTCGGAATCTTTCTATTAATTAGCTCTGTTAACTTTCTAAAGAAACCTTTGCCTGCAATACCTTTTTCTTTTGCACGTTGTCGAATCGGCTTCCTGGTCGTCGTTGTCGTCGTCGTCGTCATTTCACCACCTAGTTTTTGTTTTGCCTTCATTGCAGTTGTCACAGCCCACGCTGCCATCTTCTCACCGGTAGTAGCGTCCGTTGATTTTACTCTATTCCAGGCTGCCTCTTCCAATGTCTTATCGGCGCGATGTCTACCTTCTAGATCTTTATTTGTCGCATATGCAATATCATGCACTTTACACGCTTTATCCAGAGGATTTATACCGGGATCACCTCGTCGTAATCTTTTGGCTAAACGTGTTCCCGGACCACAATATTGATAACCACCTGGCAAGTGTAATTCTACAGGTAGGTTATTGATAAGGGTGTTGAGTAAACCATCGCCATAAACTAACATTTAGTGAGACATATCCCTCTAATCCTAGTATTTATACGCATTTTAGCCTTATCTCCCACTACCTTTGCTATCGGCACTACTAGGTACACTACTACTACCATCCCCACCAGCACATCAAAATCCGAAATAATAATAACATACAGATATAATGACACATTTATTAGATTAATAATTACATATGATTTATTACAATTTTCACATAAAATACAATCTTAGGCGATTTTAGCGCGCTCCTTATTCACATCCTCTATAAAGATGTCTTTATACAGTTGCAACATTTCCCTCATTATTAAACACTCTTGCGTGGCATCTCTTTCCAGGTATTGAGAGGCCATAAACAACGGATCGATAATGCATGTCGCTTTCATTACATTCGCCACCATTTTTATCATAGACACATAACTCTTTGATATATCTATTCTGTTGAGCACTTCTAATCGAAATGCCACTAGAGATGCCAATTCAAAAACCATTTCGAATTCTTTCGGTGTTAAAACTATACTATGCACGTCACTATCGATAAATGTTGCCAATTTTTCACCGTACACATAGCGACATACCACCGACAGGTGGTCGTTTAAATGTACACTTTTCTCTGTCAGCGGGCCATCTTGCCATCCATCGAAAAATTTTCTAGCAATCAGTTCCACTTTAGACGTTTGCAAAACTTGCCAATCTTTCTCGGTGAAAATTATCTCCTCTTGACAATTGCTTCTTGCGCATCGGATTTTCACAAGTGGTAGAAACTTTTCGGCAGGACACAGTCCTACTTCTATTAGATTCGTATGAGGTTCATAACACCATGTTTGCTCCTTGACGTGCCTCTCGAGTCGATATTGACTGTTAAACAGCAGATCTCGCTGTTGATACGCACACCATAAAGGCGACACTTTTTGTATAATTTGGAAACTTTCACGAGGCTCGTAATCGATAATGTCATCACCGTTCTGCATCCCCTCGCTGTTTGGACTACGTATCCACGATGGAGTTCTTGAATTTTCATCATCTCTAGAACTTTTTTCTTCAGTCGACATATTCAACGGTGATGTTGACATGTAGTTGCCCGTCTCACTATAGAAATTATAGGTGTCCATTGCCTTTGACATGCCGTTACGAACTGATGCATTTTTAGCGCGAACTAATTATTTGTATTCCCCACATACACAGTAATGGGACTGATGCAACAGATGCCTTAAATGCACTTTCCGGATATCTTATCTTGTATGGCGAGCTACTAATAATTTAATTAATATAAAATTGTAATTTAACAGATTAAAACTAACACACATCTTTATCTAATCAGACATTAAAGGCCAGGTCAATGACTCTTTATACATAATTATCTTATCGGACAGTGTGTTTGTTGTCCGTCGTTATTAATAATTATTGAGATAACGTACCGTAGTTAAATTTACTTATTTAAATCTAGGGATTTTTTCTCTAGTTACATGTACCTTATATGTAACACTGCGGCGACACAGGGGGAGGGAAAAGGTAAATGCACTTTTAAATGCGCTTTCAACCCCGTAAATGCACCTGAACACCGTAAATGCACTTTTAAATGCGCTTTCAACCCCGTAAATGCACTTTTAAATGCACTTTTAACTGCATACCTGTACACCTATCTTTACCTGTCTACCTGTACTGCGTACCTGTCCTACCTTTTGACCCGGTTCCCACGCTTATCAGGCGACGAGACGACCGTGACCCAGTTCCCACGATGATAAGAGATGACCTAGTTCCCACGATGATAAGAGATGACGTCAGGAGAAGGAGTGGGGGGCATCTCTAGTGGCCTCTTACCTACTTGCTTTGCCGTCATTAATTTTAGCAAATTAGCAAGTGACTATTATTTACTCCACCATTACCCTATTATTTAACCGACCATTACCCTAATGAATAGAGGGTAGAAGGTTCGCAGCTTGCCAGTGTCTTGTGATAATTAAGTTACTGATATTTGCGATTTATTGTGTCCATAAGTTGTATTTATGGAAACCTCTATCAAGGAATAATCAAGAAGTCTCTGTTCATACATACACCACCATCATACGCAAGCAATCCTTTTGATTGATTTGAACTTCTGCTTTTATAAAAATAGAGTACTTGTAGTTGTGTGGAGACGGTATTTTACATGCATATTATATGTCTACCACGATCGAAATCGAATATATTTTCCATCAAATATACAGTATGTCCCCGGATTGAGTTTACAATAGGTATGATTGACCAAAAATTTTCGAATTGGAATTTCATATTTTGGAATTCCGCCCTGCTTGGTGTGAAACAAATTTTAAGAATATTTCAGTTTTTTAAAAACAAGTAGGCCTTGACAGGAAAGCGAAAACTATTTTATTTTCAGGTAAACTACCCTTTTTGTTCATGATACGGCAAAATTTTATTAAAAAAAGTTGTTGATAATGATAAATTACGGTCCTATACCAAATTTCAGAAAGATCTGTCGACTTATAAAAAACTGTTATTTTTTTAAAAATTGTATTTTATTGTCAGGTAAACTACCCTTTTTGTTCATGATACGGAAAAATTGGATTAACAAAAGTTGTTTATAATGATAAATTATGGCCCTATAACAAATTTCAGAAAGCTCTGTCGACTTAGATTAAACCGTCATTTTTAATAAATGCAATTTCTTTAATCTAAAAAATAACGGTTTAATGTAAGTCACAAGATATTTCTGAAATTTTGTACAGGATCATAATTTCTCATTGTAAACAACTTTTCTTAATACAATTTTGCCGTATCATAAACAAAAAGGGTAGTTTACCTGACACTAAAATACAATTTTCTAAAAAATAACAGTTTTTTATAAGTCGACAGATCTTTCTGAAATTTGGTATAGGGCCATAATTTATCAGTATCAACAACTTTTCTTAATTTTGCCGTATCATGAACAAAACGGGTAGTTTACCTGAAAATAAAATTGTTTTCGCTTTCCTGTCAAGGCCTACTTGATTTTAAAAAATCGAAAGTAAACTAAAAATAAGTTTTACACCAAGCAGGGCGGAATCCCAAAATATGAAATTCCAATTCGAAAATCGTACGACACTCATTAATGACCAATAGAAAAATTAGTTCACGAGGCGTAACCAAGACAATAAAAAAATTTCTTGGAAATTTTTTGTAGGTAAACCAACCTAACTGTGAGGGTTTGTGGCGTTACGATTTTCTTACCGAATCTGCATTCGAGCATTAATTCATATCCGGAAATTATTTTCGTGCATTCCAACAACGTTCTAATTCGCCCTCGCGTCCCGCTCGTGCAAATTAATACGACGTTGTTGGACCGCACTCAAAAAATTTCCGGAAAGAATTAATGCTCTTATGAGATTATATGTGAAAATTTTTGATCAATCATACCTATTGTAAACTCAATCCGGGGACATACTGTACTATACAGGGTGAGCACCTTAAAAACATTAAATTTTGTCATTTTTACTTTAAATGAGGAAAAATATAAGTAGTAATTTGCATAGGTCTTACCTTTGACGAAAATCGGACCCAATACGTACTGTATGAACACTTCAAATGAGACATAAATCGTTAGCGTCTTTATAACGCAGCCACAAGCGAACATAGTACGCATGCGGTCTTTTCGCAGCGGTTGAAGCCACGGAAGCGTTAGATTCGCGCCTAGGACCTTGAAGTCGGCCCCCACTGTCATCGTTGTCTTTTTTAATTTGAAATTTGATGTAATGGGTAGGACTAGGTGTTACTTTTCACATTTTATTATTAGCAAAGTTTATTTATTCTACCTATTTTGTACAAGATTTTAAACAGCCTTGCTTTTACGAGACAGTAGCGAACAACTAGCTGATAAACTTTACAGTATATAATTGTGTTATTTTGCTCAGGCAGCAATTCAAGAACAAACTTTTATCTAAGGCAATATTTCGAAAAGCGTTATTCCTTTCTCAAAGAAAACTACTGGAAAGTTTACAGTTGTAGAAAATTACAACAAAACGGTATACTGACTATTCAAAATTTCCGCTTCTTTACAGCCTGGTGATTTTTGAGCGGTTTATTTACCAACCATAAATTAGTCATTATAAATGAAAACGTAATTTTTTTAATATATCTCTAATTGAAGTTATGCAGGCAATAGAAAAAATAATGGATTGACGGAGTAATGAACGAGACGGAGCAGAACTAGAAAAATAACAATAGAAAAAATACGAACAAATTAGAAACCCAAAGAAAAAGAACACAGTAAAAGTATGAGGTCTAAAAGACCAACATGGTAGGATTCAGTACGATGGGAACAGAAAGAAGGAAATATGGAGAGAACACTTCCATAAACTACTATACTAGGAAGCGGATGAAGATGGTGACATGAACAAAGAGAAACAAATAGAAGAAGAGATAGAAAAAACTGAGGATCCAACATATCAGGAAGTGACAGATGTCATAGCAAAAATATAAAATGGGAAGACACCGAGCGGTAACACCTTAAACGGAGAACTGTTAAAATATGAAGGAGACAAACTACATGAAAGAATATATCTAACCTTATACAGGAAATATGGAAAAGTGAAGCGATGCCGAAAGAATGGGAAACGGGTATAATAGTAACGATACCCAAACCTGCAACAGTGCAGTAACTATAGGGAAATTACACTGTTAAATACAACCTACAAAGTGTTCGCATCCATACTTCAGAGAAAACTTATGAAGTTTACTGAGAAGGAAATTGGAAATGATCAGATGGGATTTCGACCAGGGAGATCAAGAGTGAACGCCCTACATGTAATATCACAGATACTAGAGAAATATTGCGAGTACGATCTGGAATTGCACATGCCTTTTATCGACTACATACAAGCATTTGATATAATTAACAGAAGGAAACTCCCCCAAGTTCTGGAGAGAATGAAAATACCAAGCAAACTAAGAGGATGCATTCAAATGTCCAACCAAAAACTCAAATACTACAGTGAAAACCGAAGGACAAACAAATCCATTCAACATCAATAAAGGAATACACGAAGAAGATACGCGGTCTGCAACGTTATTTAATCTGGCGATCAAAGATGTAATAAGGCAAATGGGTATACAGGGGAGCATAAGAAACAGAGAAATACAATTCTTAGCATACGCCGGCGCCGCTGACTTAATAATGATATCGAGATCGTGGAAAGGACTAACAGAAACTTTTAAACAAATCTTTGAAGCAACAAAAAAGACTGCGCTTGAAATAAATGAAGAAAAAACACGTGAGAGAGAGAAGGCCGACAAAATAAAAGAAGTGAAGATAGGAAAATACAATTTCGAAAAGACGAGAGTGTTCAACTACCTGGGAGTCCAAATAATATACCATGAGCGAAGTAAAGACATAAAAGACAGAATACAAAAAGGGTATAAAACATTCTACGCAAATAGAGGAATTCTGAAAACAAGAAATAATTATGTGAAACCTAAATTAAGAATATGTAGGACACCTATCAAACCTGTAGTTCTATATTCTACCGAAATAATGTGCCCGACACAAACGGAAGAAGAATAACTGAAAGTCCTCCAGAGGAAGATATTAAGATCAATATTGGGGTCCAAAAATTCGGACAATTGAGAACAAAGACAATATACGAACCACGAACTCATAGAAGTCATGGAAGAAGAAGATATCGTAGGAATGATGGAGTCGCAAAGGATATAATGGTTAGAACACTTAACAAGAAAAGTAAGACCAAACTTGTTAGAAGAAATGAAAGAAGAAAAACTTAAGACAAGGAGACCACGTTCGCACGATGAAATCATGGAAGATTTAATGAAAATGAACGTGAAGGTCTGGCTGACCAAATCGAAGAACAGTGTCGAATGGAGGAAGATCAAAAACACACCCGCAACTCTAAGAGAAGTTACATTGAGAAGACAAATGGGGATTAAACCACGCCGGAAAGCGGATTATTCGCTTCAGAAAGAAGTGGCTATATTTTGCACAGAATGGGGCGCCTATATTATTATTATTATTATTATCATTTACCAACCAGAAATTAGTCATTATACATGATAATGTAATGTTTTAAATATGTTTGCAATTTTTAAGACAATTAACTTTGATACAATCGAACCACTTTAAGTATTGTTTTTTAACCTTCAACCTGATGCACCAAACAAGATATGCCAGTTTATGTTTTTTTTGCTGCCAATTATGAAGCACTAACCTCACTTCGTAAGTACAGCACAACTCTAAACTGTAAACTTTATTTTAGTTTGCCTTGAGAAAGCGATAAGCTTTGCGAGATATTGGCATAGATAAAAGACTTTTGTTGTGTATTGCTGCCCTGAGAAACGAAAACCAATTATTTACTATACACTTTACCTTTGTTTTCCGTTGATATTTGTGATATTTGTAATTGAATTACTTCCACTTGTGAGGGCAGTTTCGAGTAAAGCCTGTTACGTCACTCTGAACATTAATAGAAGAGAAGCAAGAGCTGGTTGGTTAAAAAAACGACTCTAATCTTAAGCTAAATTAGAAATATGGGTGTCAAGTAGCAAGTACCCTAACAATTTGCTAATAGAATCAAAGGTACAAGCAGAAAGGTGCTACTAATCAATTCCTGAAAAAGAGAGAGGACGGTAAAAGCACAAATAAAATTCGCAAGCATAAAAATGAGGTCAGTATAATATCTGTCAAAAGTATTCGTTAGTACATTCAGATGTTTATAATAATTAACACAATTTTCCTAGAGACTCCAATGTCTTGGTTCAGAGTAAGGCAATATGTAATCCGTAATACGCTTAGCAATTAATTAATAATTACCATCAGTTTCACTTTGCTGGGTAAAAAGATTTATTAACGCAATATCTTGCAATAAAGAAATAATTAAGCTTATCAACCAAGTGATTAGTGAAGTGAATGTTCCAACCTTAAATTTCAAATACCACATGCAAAATTGCTTAACAAAAAGCCAAAAATAAAAGCAATAATAACTTAAGGATAGTAAACAAAATTATTTAAAATAACTGAACTGCCCTACTCAGGTAAGTTCTATATTATACTGCATTTATGTAGTCAAGAAGCCAGTCTGGAATTTGACCAATACGTTAAAGCTAACACAAAAACACAAACATATCAAAAAGAATTCCATAATGACAGGTTGTCAAGATCGCAGCAATAACGTGACCCAATTCCAGAACACACGGAATAGGTTAGTTCAAAGAGAACCTGTTACTGATCACCAGATAGACGACAGGAACATCGGCAGCTAGCCATCATGTCGATAAGCCACAACGGAAGCCAGGTGTCTGCGATAGGGTTATAACTGCACTTTGACGTTGTAACCCTCGGCTCTTGCAGAAATTGAGTTCTCAATATATACATCGTCAAACGAAAATGAGGGCTTTGGCTCACGCGACACAATGTATTGCCTCATACCTTAGAAAATAAGCTGAAAATGGAGCACAATAGAATCGGAACAAATAATGCAAACGGAAGCTAGGCCTGCCATTAAGATGATCTGCTCCGCTTTAACAAAATTGTGGCATGTGCACGCTCAGGTGATACTGATAACTGATAACTACATAATAATACGCTCCCCCGAGCTTGCTCCTTTTATATCCCCTGAAGATGGGTATGTGGTTAGACAACGTAAGACAGTGAATAATAGAAAAACACACCACATACTTCCTGTGACATTGGCTCATCCAGGCAGATATACAGGGAACAACAAGCTCGTGGTTAGGCCTTATCAATACGTAGCTCTTCGGGAAAAACGTATTTACGCATAATGCATATTTTCTAGAAATTCTCGATGTATCAGATTTGCGCTTTCGTGACAATATATTGTAGACGGTAATGTCTTGTTTGATTTGAAGTCCTATATCCTGATGAAAATTCTAAAATTCTAAAATTATATTAATACTGCAATGGCGTTGGATATCCAATGTCTAATAAACTATTTAACGACTAGGGCTTTGTTTTATATCCTAGTCTTTTGTGTATTTATACCGTTTTTCTCCTGCAGCGCCCTCTTAAACAGCTGCTATTAAACATTTTAATATTTCTTCAGAATTTCTATTGTTTTACGTTAATTTTAAATTTATTCACCTCCGCTGTATCTTCTCGCGCGCGGGAATCTATAGGAAGATTGTCCGAGTATCCACGCAGCGCTTCATACTATCGCTAGAAGCAGGGTGTAGTTGAGCATGAAGTTTCGCGTTATGTAACAGCCGTGTCTAAATTAGCATCGGCGTTGTGATATTCCCAGATCAAAGCCTCCAACAACTGACCTTGAAGTAACATCTCGTTGCATTTGAAGTAAAACTTTATTTTCGAATTCTGGTCGGATATTTGTAAAAGTTTTATCGTTTTGCATACATACCTTTCACAACCATCGTGTAGAGCAACGACGTGAGTCAGCGTACTCCATTTTCCAAGTATCGACAGCTCGTAGCCATCTTTCGAGCTGAGACTCACTCAAGCCCGATAAATTCCTTACGCCTCGAGCAGCGACTTCTTGATTTTATATTCACATTGCCAAATAAACTGCTGTATTCCGAGGTGCATAATATTTATATCCCCCACGTAGCTAAAAATATTACTACCTTCTTGTGAAGTTAGCATCAAAACGGATATTGATTATGTGTGTGTTTACGAAAGTGTTCGCTTAATGGACACAAGCTCTCCCCATAAGGGAAAGTTAAACGCACTTTAATATGTCGACCGAATTGTAACCGGCCTATTAAAATCCAAAAATGAAAACATGCAACCCGTGGCGTCCCCATTAGGGCAAGTTTAGCTTTTTCTTTACTCGTAGCAACAATAAATTGACAACGTGCCAGTTCCCATTATCCGCACCTGCACTATTGTGGGCCCAATATAACGTCTCAATTGTGCCACTGTGTTGCTTGTACCCTGTACACGAATTAAGCAGGTGGAGTGAAGTTGAATTAATCATACAGACTTTAGCCTTATCCCGACGCCTTGACCGTTTGCTTCTGAGTTGGGGATGCCTCCCACATTTTTAGGCAGAAATATTAGATTCAGTGGCGCCTGACAAATAATAAATAAAATACGTTTTTTTCCTATAAAAATTTTCAAGGTCAAGATAATTGGCAAAACTGCTTTTTTAAAATTATTAGAAACTTTATTTTCGTCAGGTTTTTCTGTAAAGGACTTGTGACATTTTGACATTTAAAATTGTCAGCTTTTCTGTTTTGAAAATAAATACACGTAAAAACAGAATATTTTCAAATTAAATGTAAAAAATCAATTCTGAGGTGTGCAGAGGAACTGTTGGATCTGCAGCCTAACATGCCAGAAGAAGAAGTTTACGAAAGATTACCTAAAAACAATACTCTCATAATGCCAGATTTTAAACTTTCCACCAGTTTTTAGTTCTAAAAAGTTACTGAAACAAATTCTACCAACATATTTGTTAAAAGAATCCAAGTTATGCCAACATAAACCCTAAATGTTTTGAACTTACTGAAACGTATTTTATCATATACGATCCTACCGAATTGCCCAAAGTAGAAACACGCTTTTAGGGAGAAACCCCGCCCGTGTCCCACAGAAGCTAATTGCACGCAGTTTTGGCTTTGCTACCTGTCGTAAATGCATTTTATAGCGCAACACATAGGAAGAGGTTCCTGAAAAACTGCGAGAACCATTCTTACAGCCTCAACTGACTGCGAGTTAGGGTCTTCTCGTACGTAACTGTAGCGCCAGAAAGGCCAGCTAATTTAATAGATACCACTTTATCAGGATTGCCGAGCCACCACTGACATTCTTTTGTCTCTTCTTGATATGTGAAGTCATGATTATTACAAGGACACCATTTAGCTATACACCCCAAAGTAAAACGCGTAGTAGAATAGAAGAAACTTGTTTTTAGTTTGTCTGTACTGAATCCTACCGGCTTTATCTTTATATTTAATTGATTTCTTATATTATAACGAAGAAAATTAGCTTGTAAGACTTACTTCGATTATGCTTGAAAAGGGTTTCATTGTGTATTGACATTACTGTGAAAATATTTTTACAATAAATTATATTAACTAAAAAAATCTTCACCAGTTACAAATCAGAAGAATGAACAGAGTTTATTTAAGAGTTGTGAAGCTCATAATTTTTTGTAAAATTGCTAGCCAAACAAAATGTAAAACCAACAAATGTTTTCAACAGAAGCATGGTGTAAATTCATCAGAAAAGGTAGTAATCGCATGAAATTCAATGAACTGGTTGCTGGGTAGTTTCCTCGGTTATTGACCACAGAACATACCTGCCAGTAATTCTTACGATGACATTTTAATTTGTATTTGAATCAATATTATGAATGCAGTCACAAAGACTGAGAAAGAGGAAGGATATTTCATGCACTAGCAAAGTTGCGGCGTACTTTTTCTGGAAATGGTAGGAAAGCGTCTTTTTTCTAGGAATGATACGAAATAATTTACGTCTTTATAAGAATACAGGACTAATAATTCAGAGTACCATTGCAAAATCGTTATTAAAAATACCTAAACCACGGAACTCATAAGATACCAGCTTTCTGCTGGACAACTCTCGTCTTCATACGGCTGCTAGAAACAATTAAAAAATTAAAATGAATACTCTTACCATCTACGAAAGCATTTGCTTATTCCAATTCTGAAATACCTAAACGTTTTCAAAATTTTTCTTAGAATTCTTTCAGGACTTCGTCAAGTAGTTAAATAATTAGTAGAGGGTTAATTATACCTTCCTGTGGGACGGTGGTTCTAAATTTTTGTAATTGATTACCCCGTGTTCTAATATAATTCTTAGTTGATCTATAAAAGCTTTTCATTTTTTTATCACTCATAAACTAACGGTTTTTATCCTATATCTAGACCTCGGAGCTTTATGAAAATGTTTTTTTCTAGATTAATAAGCCCAAATGCGGCATCTAGTTATATTCTATTTTCTTCTCATGGCATATAAACTCGAATTTGATAGTTCAAATTCTTTTTTGAGCCTTATGCCCGAAGTACTCTCATATATTTTTACCCGAGATGGTGAGGGGTACACCCCTCTAATTTCCAAAAATGCTGTTATGGCCTTTTTCTGTAGCGAAATTAAAACTGCTATTTCCCAATCTAAATGTATTTTCTTCTGTCTCCAAGCTAAGTTTACTACTTCTATTAAAAACTTTGTTTCGTTTGTGTCGATGTAGAGTCTAACTGCTTTACCAAACTTTAATGTCGATCTGTCTGTGGATCAGAATTCGAATTCCACGCGCGTGAGCTACGCCAACCTTTCGCTTTCAGTCCGCGAAGTAACAGTTGGAAACTGTTTTCGGCGTCTTTCTGGTCCTGTTTTGATGCCGTGATGGAGTCATCTTGAGAGTTTTGTAAAGTATCCAGCTGATGTATGGTCGTATAGATGGGCATTGGGTAGTATTTGCTCTCGCGACTGTCGGAGGATCGTTGCATTTGTGGTCTATTAATTAGGGAATTCTGTGCCGCGCCATATCGGCGGATCCAACGCTGGCTGACCTATTTTTGCTCGTGCCCAAAATCACCTTGGGGGTAAGTTGACTGAAGCTTTCATTAGGCTGTTTCAAAATTTTGGCCCTAGCTACTGGTACTGAGAACACCTGTCAGCCGCGGTACGCTTCAACACCAGCTACGTGGATTTTATAGCACACATAAGGGGACCCTATAAGGAACACACATACAGGTTAAGTTTTCTTTTTATGAAACATTTACTGGCGACCAGTAATCGGATGTTGCGAACTTCACTCATGTATTTGGTGTTTGCAATTCCGAAGTGAGCTCGGGATATACAGTTCGTCTCTCCAACTCTGTACCCGAAGACATCAAACGTCTCCTCCCCATCCACTGAGCAGACAGCGCTAGCCATATTGCCTTGTAACTTTGTGCCTTATTCTAATGTGTGCGACAAAACGAAGTCAATGTATTGTAAATTTTGTAAGGCTTAAATTTATGCGTTTTATGAGGTGCCTCTTAACTTTTCCGTCTATATGTAGCTGCGAATAATTACCTGTATTTTTACCATATAGTATTGGGTTTGTGATTATACTGTGACACCAGCCTTATGGGTTTCATATTGTTACGGCTACCTGTGTTAACTAAAGCCTCTCTTTCAGGAAATGTTTGTACTGCTAGAGTTTACACATTCTTTTTTGAACACCACGAAGATTCGTTGGAACCCTCCTGGATTTTTTTATATACTACCGTTGTGTACTTAAACAGCTGTACGCCGTATCGCTGAGCTAGGTAGGGCCGGCAGCTGTATCCAAGTGGACATAGAGTTTGTTTTTTTTTAGAGTTTTGGCCAACGAATTTAATAAAGATGAACAATTTGACTTATAGTTAGCTCTCTGTCTCTCTTGGTTCTTTTTATTATTTTGTAGAACAGTTGTCGTTTATTTGGTCTACTACTCGTACCTTTCATCAGTCTTCCAAATGTACTGTAGGTCTTTGATTTTGTACCTGCTGCAATTCCTATTGCTAAGTATTTCTTCTAAAATGTATGTTTCATTGCGTCCTACGTTTGTATACCACGTGCTATTTTCCTTTGCAACTCCATACCCCCCTTCCGGTGCTTGCTTCCATTGCAATACTGGCCTTCTTTCATTTATTTATTTTTGTCTTGTTACTTCCAAGCCTCCTTTTCCAGATGTGCGCCATTACCATGTAATGATCCAAACCAATATGCCGCCCTATTTTAACTCTGGCACCTTTTTTTCTATTTTTTGCATTGTTCTTCTGTACAAGAATTTCATCAATTACTGATTCTTCATATCTGATTTGTTCTTTCTAATAGTTATATGGTCCTATATCGTTTTTAATATCACTAAATCGGTTATTAAGCAAAATTCTATAAATTTTCTCCATTATTGTTCATCTTAACCTCGCATATATCTCTATTATGTGGCCCACTTTTGCATTCAAATTTTCCATTATAATTATCTCACCCTCTCTGCATTTTCTGATGTGTTCTACAGTTTGTCGCAAAATACATCCTTAACACTTGTTGCTTGGTTTTTTCCCCCACCATTATGTTTCAGTTATCCCTCTCACCATTTTACACTGTCAATCTTAGTATATATTGTAGATATTGCCATTCTCTTATGTTTTCTGTTCGCTATTACAGAGCTACCCCTACTTTAGCTGTATCATGCTCTCTTACAACACTGGGTAAATGAAACCAAGTCCAATGGCGTACAGTTCGACAATAAGGAGATACAACTGTTTCGTTCTAACTACTTCTGGAAGGTTCGCTGTCCAGGCTAACTCCAAATTTCGGCTATTATTTGGTCCAGAGTAAGGATTGTAAAAAATACTCTTATAGCTACCAAATAAAACATAATGGCCGGTAGTTATCGTATAGTGACCATGAGAACTCACTCTAGCTAGCGCTCTACAGAAACTTCACTTACGGTTCACGACTTCTATCTTACAAGAGCAACAATGAGTAGACGGTATGAAAGAAAATACCAGAAATAAAATTTAACTACTTAGTATTTACTGAATTCAATATTCATACGCTACAGTGAAACGGGTTAAATAAAGATTAAAAGTAGTTATTCATGTTTTAAATTAAGGATAATTTACACATGATGCTGGGTTCGATAAATGTAAAACGAAATAAATACATAAGCACGTTTCGTTCGTAAGACAAAAAAGTCAAAAGATGAAATTTATTTATAAGGAAGTATAATAGTATGTGGGTTATATAAGTAAATAAAACAGTGTAAGTAATTGTTTGCCTGAATTGGAAAAGCAAAGATAACGCTAATTAAGAAACCTTCCTCAGCTACTCCAAAAAGCTATACCCCGAAACGTAATTCGTAACGCGACGCTTCTCACAGAGACCTTTGAATAACGAAGAGCATTATAAGTACATAAAGTAAATTCTTGAACAGAAAAACGTCTTCATTCAACGCCATAGGCATGAAGACTAAATTAGGCGGTATAAACCTTCATAAACACTTTTAACTAGCTACTAGCTACTATAAAAGAACATTTATTAATCTATTTCATCAGGTTAGAAGCAATTATGACTTAGTAGGTAGTAGAAAAAACTAACTTAAGTGAAGGATAACAAATTGCTATACAATTGTCTAACTCGCATTTGTGTTCATGCTGATACGAGGGAAAGGGACACATTTTGCCGTTTTAAAGAACTACTAATGCCTTAATTTTGAAAGTCTAAAAACATCTTCGGTCTCCTTTGCGTAATGACCTGCCTAATCTGCGCATTTGCTTCGATGTTTCAGCTTCATAGCTTCCAAGTCTACAGCTTGAACCTTCAACCATCAAGACACCTCAGTTTCTAGGCTACCGTCGTCTCTGAAATGCGTTCAAAGAAGGCAAACTTAGTATTTTCAGAACAGAATGAAGTCGCAGAGCGCGAGATCCGATGAATAGGCTGGGCGTGGTCGGACTTTGAAGCTCGATTTAGCGGCTTCTGATCAAGCTGCAGCGTATTTGTGTTCAAACGCATTGTCGTGTTGTGGGAGTACTAATTTTCGCAGTCGCCCACAGGGTTTAATCTTGATTTGGTCTCGCAATTTGGTCAGAAGGTAGTAGTAATACATTGATGGTGCGATCACTGTCAAGAAAGTCGATAAGCACGATTCCGTTCGACGCTTTCGTTCTCAACTTCTTTAGAGGCGGAGGGTGGAAGTGCCGCCATTAGTTACAGTGACATAATTAACTAAACAGATTCACAATTTCGCAGCGCCAGAGTTATATGAAATTGCAGTTCTTTCACTCCTTGAATGGTCTTCAAGGCTCTCTCCGCCACGCTTATCCACGGACGGTTGATTTTAGTGGGAAAGCATCCTGGTAAACTGTTTTCAACTTAGTTATTTCATTAAAATGAGCACCCTCCCTAGTCAAGAATTTAATCACTGCATGGTGTTATTTTTTTTTCATTTCCAGAAACCATCACACACTAGCAAACCGTCTATAAAATCTAAAATTTTATACGCATTGAAACGAATCTTTCCTAAGTAACTTACGACAAGATACGGAATGACAGGTAAGAACATATTGTTTTTCAAGCCACACAACTTAGAAAACAGCTTTAATACTTTGTTTATATGACAATTTGGAATATACATATGTAAAACCGATCGATTATAGTGTCATCAACTCTAAAGCCCTATAACAAACTTTCGAAAATTGCGAATCCCTAAGCAATTTAGATTATAGAGCACCGTTATGCTAAATTACATTATCCCTTGACTGGTTGCCATCATATGCGGTCAAAGTCTGTTCAGGTCCTCGAAGCGTAGCCCTGTTTAGCGATACCTGAAGAGCATTAGGGGTCGTAACCGTTTATGATAATCGCTGCTAGTGCTAAGAGGTTTATTTGAATTAAAAAAACCTAAGATGAAGTTTTTTTAGTTAGCAAATTGCTTAAATCACTTCAATGGTAATAGCGATCACCAAGACGTGGATTTTATGAAAATACATATTTTAAAACATTTCCTCACATAATTTGTAAAATATTTCTATAAATAGACAATAATTTCAAAAACAGATTAATGCAAGCCAAAACAGTCCTCATAGGTATTATCTGTTCACAATAAAGTTTTATCCTCTGAGAATTTCTAATGTCAACGTTAATTTGCATATCATCTAAGACAAATATTTTCTCAACGTTTAACACCTACGGATTAGCTAAACTCCTTAATGGCACTATAAACAGCAATAACAAGGAAGATGGGTGATGATAAGGTAGGTCAAATGTCGAATTCTGCACATATACTACACTATACAGGCACTGAGTTTATATATATATATCTATACCTCGGTTTTTTTATTCAGTTACAAGACATATTACGTCCAGCGATTTTCATGAGTGCTTAACATTTTTATAACATTTTAAATAAACTAATCTCATAGTTGCCGCAACGGTAACTATGAAATTAGTTTATTTGAAATGAAAAATCACTGGACGTAATATGTGTTATAACGCGATAAAAAAACAGTGTATATTCTTTACACAAATAGTAATTTTTGTATTAAGTGCACGAAATGAGTGTTTTTTTATGGCGCGTGAAAATGTCAATTTTCGCCGAGACCGTTAGGTCGAGGCAGAAAAGTCTTTCAAACGCGCCAAAAAACACGAATTTTGCCACGAAATACAAACAACGTTTTTTCTACAGCCGCCAAAAAAAGAATAAAAGATTCTCTGCAGCAAAATCATACGTATATAGCAAATAACTAGAGTAATATTATTATGTACGTAACGTTTTATATGTGTTGTAACTAAGGAAATGGTGTTCCAAAACCGTTTTTTCACTGCTAGCCGTGAAGAATAGTATATTATGTATCAAGTTTTATAAACGTCATTTTAGTCACGAGTTTTATTAATCACGAGCGAAGCCCAGCTGAGCGAGTGTTTAATAAAATGAGTGACTAATAAGTTTATAAAACGAGTTGCATACTATACTTTTTCTACTCCAGTGGGATAAGTAACGCATTACGTCACTCATTTGACACTATTTCAGTTAGGTAATGAAGCTCATTACACCACTCAGTTATGTAATGGTTTCATTACGCAACTGAGTTGTGTAATGACTTCATTACGTAACTGAAATAGTGCCAAATGAATGACATAATGACATTTGCCTATTAAAATATTTTTGAAAATGACAGATCTGACATTTCTCTTAATGCACTTTCCTCAATTTTAGGCAGTCGTAGATAAAATTTTGTACAATACATGTGTGATAATGCATCATTAATATACTTGTGTACTTACATAACTCGTGCTATGCACTCGTTTGTAACTTACACACATGTATATTAATGATGCTGTTATCCCACTTGTATAGTAAATAACTATTTTCTACGACCACAAATTTAGAGAATATAACATCATATTATTTCATTAAAATTTTGACATTTATTATATTAGGTTACATTATGCTTGACAAACGTCAAAGTGACGGTTGAAAACTAACTTGATTTTAGTTTTGGCTGTGGCTAATAAAGCAAATACTATTTGAACCTAACTTCACCCCATGACTAAAACATCGTTGCCAACTTCAGCTCATGACTAAGAGGCTCTTTAGTCATAGGTTATGAAGGCATGATTAAAAGGTCACTTAGCGACGTGTATGTTAGTATGTTAAATGGCATTTTAGTTACAGGAGTAGAAAAATATTATTTTTTCTATAGCACATGTTAAAGTGTGCTTTTATCAACTCAAAATAAAAGGTCAAGTTTTACTTTAACAGCAAGGGTAGATAAAGTAGCACTTTAACATCAAGGATAGATAAAGTAATTTAATTTTCTAACTTTTGTTTAAATTAAATATGACAGCTTCCTATTATCGTAGCAACCCAATCTAGCTACTGACATTTTGAAATGTGATTGACTGTCATTATTTTCTTTTGAAATTGTTAAAGTTCTTGCTATAGAAAAAAATATTGTATTATACACGACGATAAAGTTATTTCTATCCACTCTTGAATCATTAACGTCTCGACTTCGTCTCGACGTTAAACGATTCACTCGTGGATAAAATTTAACTTTATCGTCTTGTATAATAAATTACTATTTTTCACGTGTTAAAAAAAATTTAAACTCCGCGTATCCATAGCGATGCATAAATGTCACGTTTTTTTGACGGCCTTAGAAAAAAGTGTTATAATATTGCAGCAGGATGACACTAAATTCAATGTTTCTACACAGATACATAGCCTCTTGATTTCTGGCACCGGCCTAAATGTACTCTTTTGATTAGTACAAAATATACATTGAAAGCCTCTTGATTTCAAATCATGTCCAATATTGATTTCGAATTGCATATCCGATAGCGATATCCTTGAATGCCATTAGCGCCAGATTGCAGCAATTAATTTGCAACAAAGTTTGGATGTATTGCTTTTAACCTGCATATCGAGTTATGCCTAAAGCGTGGCTGAAATTATTAAAAGTTAAATAGAATAGCTCGCATAAATGGATTTGCACGATACCCAAACTCCTGCGGAATATAAAAAAGTTTTTTGTGAGGGTTGGTAAACGACACGGCAAGCGGGGCGTACTGAAAAATACATGAGTGCGTCCACTTAAAAACACAACCAGCAAAGCACACACACACATTAGAGTTAAATTTGTTTTCATATTTTACTGTTATGGATTGTTTTTCAGGCGTCAGCGTCTCCTCGACAGTGATGGATGTGCTTATAATTTTGTAGTTTACCCAGTTATTCATTTCGTTATCAAATTTCGGAAAATACGTTATCTGATAATATGCTTTTAAAACAGTCCACGTCTAGACTAGTAAATTTTTAAAGGAAAACGGTGTGTCCCCTGTGGGCTATTCGTAATATAAACCCACCAAATGTAACTTTTTGCTAAGATTCCTTGTCATTTTTTATACAAATGTATTTTCATGTTTAAATATCAGTTGTTCATCGAAATGTGACAGCAATAATCAACACATCTAGAATTTATGTTTCCAGACATTTTTTTTTGTAGATTAACGGGAGCAGAAACATTTCCATACTAACATTTGGCCTTCCTATTGTGTTCGGGTCAATATATCCCAGTTTAGATTGTAGTAACCAAGTCAAACGTGTACACAGCTACGTACAGTGGCACACCCTGTATTTTGAAAGAGTAGTTGTTCCGTCTAACTCAATTTGCATTACACTTAAAAGCTAGGCAACAATAATTTGCCGCGCACCACTGGATTATAGATTCCCTTCCAGTAAATGGTCGGCCTCGCCTAAGCAAGAAGGGATCTACACCCATTGACCTTCAATTCGCTTATAAATAATCTGCATGCAGTTGTACAGGGAAACGCATGTTATAAAGGGTAATGTTTATGTAACCCACAAAACCACTGAAAATATTCGGCGGCAGCTGGAGCTTATCTGAGAAAATGTTCCTAATGGTGCCGTCAAGGTTAGAAACTGTAATTTCTAAGACCTATTATAATGTTCGCCATCCAACCCCTGTATTGCCCTTCCTAGCGAAGAGAAGCTTCAAGCTAGTATCCGTGAAACAAATACTCGGATAACACACACGTAAATTGATAACATCAAATGTAATGCTAAATAACTCTAGCTAATAGAAGAAAGAGTCTTAAAATATAATGAATCCACAGAGAAGCTATCCAGAAAATACCCTGATGCACTGTTAAAACTACCGGCATGAAGGCAAAAAGAACCTGTAGCTTTCAAGGAGCTTCAGTCCGCTGATGATATATCTGGGTTTTATCTAAACCTGGGGCACCATTGGCCCGCAAGGATGGCCGCATAGATGGAAGATATGCAGCAGTTTTTACCTGGGGCACGTGGGGCACCAGTGACCACCGCCGGCACGGCAAAGATGCAGAAATCTGACTGTTAACGTTGACCCATGGTGGTGATTGTTTGCTCTTATTGGGTAACAATTTGCCAAATTACTATATCCTATAACAGCAATTACATAGGCTTAAGGAGTTACTTAAATATTCGAGTAAACATAGAAAATTAGCACTGCTTCTATTGGCCTATTTAAATATATAAAATATTTGTAAAATAAGAAATAATTCTGCAATTGGTGTATATAATTCAATAACCATACTCTTTGGGAGCCTGGGTAGGCGACCAATCCTGCAGCTGCGTTCGCTTGGACCGGAGCGGTGACCTTTACTAGATTTCCGATTTTCCTGAGGTCTGCGCCGCGTGGAGGCAAAGGCCGCTACTGGAGCTTTGATCCGTTATTAAGCAATTACAAAGTTACAGTGTACTATTTTTTGACTGGTAAAGTAGACCTATGAATTATTTTCGACCAAGGATGCGTCAAGGTAATTATTTTCATTTTTCCATCGTCTTGGGGTCTTGGAACTAATCCCCATGTATTTTTCGGTGCTACAGGAGGCGTTGAAACCGATCTAATGGGGCCATGGGAGCGAAGGATTACTGTAATAAAGTTCTATAACCGAATTCCGGCTACGTGAACGTTATGAGGGGTTGCAGAAAGAAAACACGCTAAAAACGAGACAGTTGTTTTAAGTGTATCCTGCCGGAGACTCAAACGAGACCAAACGCTGCGTTTTCAGAAAGCTGGATATATTCGACAAGAATAGTATATTTTACATATTGGCATAGCTACAATCACGAGAAAATAGTGGTCACCGACGAACTGTTCAGCCCGCGTCTGAAAATCTTGGTACGAGAAAAAGTTCGACCACATAATTCACCCTTTGTCGCGGGAATTTAAAACCAATAGCTAAGAGAAATATTAATCTGACCTACCGTAGTTTTACTATAAACAAATGCGTTGAGCATTTGGTAGACAACTATTGTGCTATAAGTCTACTGTGACAGTGTTATTGTAACGGTTCGGGTAGCTTACTCTATGTTTATGCCTCGTTACGTTTTGCCTAGTAGTAGTTCATGCCAGAGTTGTGATAAGGACTGCTTCCAAAGGAAAAAAGCAAATTAAATCGTCTGTTAACCACTAGTTTTACAGACAATGTCATAAAATAATGTAAATTAAACCTATTACTTTATTTGCAAAAACAATACCAAATTGGTTATTTTATGGGTCGCCCTACGCTTGTGGTTGCGGCAACCCCACACGCCCCTAAGGACGACGGAGTTTCAGCTGTCGTTGACAGGTGGCGTTACCGGGGCCGCTCGTGACGCAGCTGCGAAACCAAGATTTCCGGTTTTTACTTTGTAAAGAGTTGACGGTAAATTGTAATACTATATTCGCGTGTAGCTGTGGCATTACGTGTCCCTGTGAAGAGCGACATGCGACATTTCACCCTTTTACTCAGGGTGTCAAAATTACTGCGAACGGGTAGCTCTAGTCGGAGATATTTTGTCCACTCAGATATACATTTAATTAGCAAACAAACACCAAGATACTACCTTAGATATTTTATTTTGTTTATATATATGTACAAACTTAAAGCTTATTAGAAAATCGAGAAAATTATATGTAAATTACAGTAAATTAAACTTTATGCCGAGCCGCCCGTTTCGTTGTCCTAGAATGGCGGCAACCAATCCTACGTCGGTGAGCGGCGGACGACACGCACCCGTGGAGCGATTGTTCTGGAATTTCGGGCGTCTGTCCTGCCTTCGGTTTGTAATTCGAACTGAAACTCGGATGCGTCGGCGCTCTGGACCTCGAGCTGTCAATTTATCCGGGTTTGCTTATATTTCTGTAAATACAGAACCAAATTAGATTACTTGCAGTATTTCTTACCCTGGGCGTGCGGCTAGAATTGGCGCCAAAACGAGCCAGGGGTTATTGGTGCGGTAAACGGGCCTTCGATCCGCGAGAACCAGGTGCCTTTCGGCGGGATAACCTCGAAGTGCACGTGGTACAATCTCGTCCTACGGGGATGTTGTCGTGCGGTTGTTTATTGTTGCAGGCCGTGGACAGTTTCCTATGTCTCGGGGAGCCTTCCAGGTAGGTTGCTATCTATTATCTGAATAGTTCATAAATGCTTGTCTGTCCGCGCCAGTTCGTGGCTCGAATTTCTGCTTTTATTATTATGGACTAAATTTAATTATTCCGAGTCGGGGCTCGGATGTTTTATTAGTTATCAGCGGATCGAAAACTGATTTCGACCCAGGTTTACGGGATAATAAAGCCAGTGATTTGGGCACTACTGAAGTCGCTAAATCGAACTGTCTTCCAGGATTTTTACGGTATAATTAAGTCAGTGATTTGGCACTGCTGAGGTCGCCAAATCTAAATTGTGTTCCAGGATTTTTACGGGATAATTAAGTCAGTGATTTGGGCACTGCTGAAGTCGCCAAATCTAAACTGACCACAGGATACTTCTGGAGCGGTTACCGGTAAAAGAAAATTCTCTTCGGACAGGACGGGGAACGGGAACAGGAAGGGGACGAGTAAACTTGAGTCCGGATAAGCTCAAGCTTCGAGATCAGAATCTGGATCGGAATCTCTCCAAAATGAGCGCTGCACTTGTTTTTTTTATGTTTCGCTTCGGACATTCTTAGGTAGGAGAAGCGGCACGAGGATCGACTCTTGGCGTCTACGGCGCAGATCGGGTCTGTGCTCGTTATCTTTCCTTCGGATGTCGGCAAGATGTAACCTGAGTTAACGCGTAACTGGGCAATGCATGGATTAAATACATTTTTAATGTTTGTTTATAATTTATGCGGATGCTAGCGTAACAATGCCACTCCGCCTATGTGGGAATTCTGAAACCCTACAAGGCGCGTCTCCAGGTAGAGAAGCGGGGAACGATCTTTCGATATGTCGGGTAGGAGGGACATAAAATACTTCCCGCGCACCAAACAGGTAACGGTAGCGTCTGACCCAAATTAGATGGCTATCCACAGCATCTGTACTCCATATTAGAAGCGGCCGACATTACCCTACAAGTGGATCTGGTGGCAACCCACAAAATCGAAAGTGGAAGGCTAATATTCAACTGGCACCTTAAAATTATAATAATAATTGACTAAGCCTCAACAGAAGAAAGCCGGAATGTCTTACCGTTGACGTTTTCAGCATGAAATCAAGGACACGATTTGGCACGTGGAACATTAAAACTTGATTGGAATCTACTAGACTTCCTCGACTGACGAATGAAATGGAGTCGTATAAAATCAAAGTATTAGCATTAAGTGGGGTTAGATGGTTAGGTGAAGGTAAAACTGTAACCAAGATGGCAAAAGTGTTATAAACTCAATTCCACAGGTGAAGGGAAGTTGAATAAATGGAGTAGAAATATTAATGACCAAAGAAACCGAAGGAGGTTTACCCACACCGATTCCAATCTCTGACCGAATCTTTACAATAATAATTCGATGCTACACTGAAACAATAAAGAAGCCGACCTGCGATAAATTAATAAAATTGATCGATGGTAGTAAAAATCGCAGATCAACCCCCCTACAGTTTATACACCACGGCAGCTCTGAAAATTCTTTACTTACCGTGATGGCCGAACTAACTCAAATTTAGGCGGCCTTGGGTCGTAGGTTCAAATCATCAGCTGTGTACTCTGGAATGTCTTCAAAAAAGGAAAGGAAATGGGCGCCAGAAATAAAAAAATTTCAAATAATAAGAGGAAGTGCCTGCAAGTGACTAGCGTTTAATTAGTAAGTAATAAAAAGTCTTGAAGTGTCAGTAACAAATAATCAGGATAATTAAAATGCAAATAATGTGATAACAAAGTTGTGAGTTTTATTAAAAGGCCGCCGAAACGACTTTTTAAAAAACGTTTATTTTTATTTTACAATGAAATATAACATTGGAAGCACACAGCTAGCCGCCGGACAATTTCTTACATCTAGCTATGATACGAACACAATGGAACTTATCGACTGACTGGAGCTTAACTTAGAAGTGCAAGCTACTAGTATATATACTATGCCTAATCAGCTAAGATAAGCGTTATCTCTAAAAGGGAGCGTGAGACAGGAAGCCACGTGCGTTCAAGGTTGCAGACTTGCAATTCATATAAAGAAGCTATTTATCGTTCAAGGTTGCAAGCTTGCAGTTTTACACAGGAGACCATTGTCTATTCATAATATAACACGTCCGCCGATAAAATGTTCAATGGGTGGTATTCAAATATGCCTCCATTGAACTTACAAAGAGAAAAGAAAATTAAACTTATGCATTTACGTTAACCGGTTCAAAATCTTTATTTAAAAATCTAATAAGTTTAATCTTCATTGTGTTTCTATTATAATACAAATACAATATAAAAATTATTAACATAAGAATAGTACACAGAGTAAATATAATTGCAGACACACTTAAATTATCAGATTTAATATAATTAACAGGTTTTAACAAATTTTCATATTTATTAAGTTTAATTCGGTCCTCAACCAATTTCTGGGTGTCAAGAGGTATCAAGTCAATCTTTGAAACATTTATGTGATTTGATTCAGGAATTATTAAGCGGTCAATGTTTGAAATTTTTAAATTAACAATTTCATTTGAGGTTCTTTTTGCGGTGAATAACATGTGTTTTTGATTTATTGAAACAAGACAGTCTGAACTGAGGTGTAAGAGGTTAGTGCCAGATATTCCTTTTCTAAAATTCTGATTTTTACATTTGACGTCCAATATTGCTTCAGATGGGGAAGATATTAACCATGTCGCAGGATTTATTTGTGATATTTTGATTTCTGTTAAATTGAATAAATAAGGGATACATGTTTTATTTTTATTAAATGACAGAAGTTGTGTTTCGCACAATTTGTCGTTGGGGATTTCAAAGTAGTTATTTTGATTACAAAAGTAGGTGTCTAAAGTTATAAGTTTACAATGACTTATTTCAATGGGAATGCTGTTTTTAACGTTAAATAATAAAGTACTATAAGTAGGTATAATCATACGAAATTGATAATTTTGGATAAAAATCGGAAATGGTATTAATTGTATCATTTGATAATCGTTAGTTTTGGAAGTAAGAGGTATTTCGAATATAAATGTAATTCTGTTTTTAACTTGATAAACTTTTGTAATGATAATTGACTCGTATAAATGTAAATACTGTAACTCTGCAGGATATGGAATAGTTAAAGCTTTTTCTGATATGCTATTGAGATACGTCGAAATTTCATTTAGATTTTCAATTAAATCGTCATTATCAATTAATGACATATGCATCTGTTGATTTTGGGCAAAAGTTAATGCATTTTCTAGTTCCAAACAAGTGTTAATAAGTAGTTGCAAAAATTGAATTGCTTCTAGCAAGACTGTTTTTAAGGAGTATGTAGCGAGATTTTTGCCTAATTCCTCATTTTGTAAAATTATTTTATTTATATTTCTGTCTAATAATTCTTGACTCTTTGCTATATCATTGATTACTGAGATGGTATCATTTAAAATTTTAGTTTGTTCTAATATAACGTCATTTTGAATTTTATTGCTTTCTTGCAATTTAGTAATCATAGATTCATATCTGACTCCATCGTTGGCGTCGAGGTTTCCAGTTAAAAATTTGAAAGCGGATCCAAGTCCATCGAAAAGTCCTCTTTTATTAATTTTGTGTTTAACATCAGGAAATAATTGACTTAAGAGTTTATCTGTTTTTTCAAGATATTGTTTTAATATTATGAGTAAATTGTTATGATTGATAATAACATCATCAATCCTTTTAAATTTTGTATATTCAATAACGTAACTTTTATTTTCAAGTAACGGTATTATTTTCATTAAATTAGTTCTAAGTGTGTCATAATTAACAAATATAGGGGTATAGTCTACATTTCTAATAAGCGTCCATTCGCTTTGTTTAAGCACTACGTTTCCTAAGTTTAGAGGATATAATCCAGGATTATCTTTTAAATTTTTAATAATAATATCGCTCTGTATAACTAATGATTGAGTCAGCAGGGTACAGGCGATGAAGAGGGTAGTAATCCTGAAAAAGAGAGAGCAATAGTTCCTTTTAGTCAGGGTGTTTTATATTTCCATATTTTTTTAAAAAATTAGATTTAATTTTGAATTTCAATTTTACTTCTGAAATTAGTTTTAACAAATATTTTTTCATTTAATTGGAATGTTTGATTTTTCCGAATTGGTTTTAATTTTAAATTTTATCTTTACTTCTGAAATTTATTTTAAATAATACTTTTTCGTTTAATTGAAATGTTTGATCTTTCTGAATTGGTTTTAATTTTAAATGGTTGTAAAGGTTTTTCTTTGTTTTCCTTTAGCAATATCAATTATAAAGGTATGTTGCTGTGAACATTTTAGTTTTAACGCGAGAAATATTGTGATTATTAAAATTGTAAATACTAGATTGATACAAGCTTAGGTCTTGTTTGTTTGTTAAGTATAATTTTTATTTGAGTTTTTTCTGATTTAAATGATTTCAGTCTTAAGTTTTTTTCTTAAGATATTATTTAAAAAAAAAAATACTTTTGATATTTGAAGTTACTGGTTTATATATTAAAATTTATTTGCAATACTTAAAGTTTTTCAAAAATTCAGGGGTGTGTACAATCTTATTTCTTTCTTTAAACACACGGTTAAAAATTTAGTTATTTTGGCAAGATTTTTGATAAATGTTCTTTAATAGACTATTTGGTTAAAAATGATTTTATTTCGATTTTTAAGTGCTGGAAATTTTGATTGTTGAATTTTTAAATGAATCTGATTTTATTCCTACTTTAGAAGGAGCTATATAATCTAAATATTTTACAAATTTATGTTTGAATTACTAAACCTTATGAGTTGACTTTTCGTCAGTTTTGAAATTATATGTGCATTGATTTTAGTCTTAAATTGTTTTTTTTTTTTTTTTAAATTGTTATTTAAAATAATTATCCAAGATACTTTTAATGTTTGGAGTTTTTATATTAAAGTTGTTAAAAAATTGTTATTTAAATTAATTATCTAAAATACTTTTAATGTTTGAAGTTTTTATATTAAAGTTGTTAAAAAATTGTTATTTAAATTAATTATCTAAAATACTTTTAATGTTTGAAGCTTTTATATTAAAGTTGTTAAATCTGATAGACTGATTTTTGTTGAGCTCATAATTTTTATTTTTATAAGATTAAGGATTATAAATATTAATTTCCTCGTATTTCATTTAAAGGATTAATTACGCTTGTTTTAAATTGATTATTGTATGGTTTCAATTGCTGAAGGCTTAGTCATGCCTTTTTCATTAAATTTTAATTTTGGAGTTATTTTAGTTACATTTTTTTTATGCTGATAAATTTTACGAAAAGTTCTGTACACAGGGTTAACTGTAGGTTTTGTTGAGAAAAATAAAAATCTTAATTTTTAGGTTTTGAAAAATTACATTAGTTTCACTTTTTTTGTTTAATTTTTACGGGTTGTAATAAAATGGTATCGTAGCTCTTTCTGTCTGAATGTGCATCCATTTATAATCTATTCGTGCGGATAATTTTGAAAGTAAGTCGGATCCAATAAGTCCTATATAGTCTGGGTTAAAATTATATAAATAACATGTATGTGTTCCGTTTTCATAAAAAAGACTGGGGATTGGTAAATCTGCAATTAAGTTATGTTGAGAAATTCCATGAGATGTAATTATCTCGAATTCTGTTTCATAAATATAATTTGGAAAATGTTGTTGTACAAATTCTGGAGAAATTATTGTTTGTGAGCTACCTGTATCAATTAAAAGTTTATCGCCAGTGGCGGGAATTATAATAAAAGGAAGATCTGATTTTGAATTTATATTAAAAGTTAAAATATGCTTTTCCGAGGCTCTTAATGAAAATTTACTGTATCGTTTGGATCTGGAAATTCATAATAATCTGATGTAATGTCCAAGTCTTGGGGTTCATTTTGAAAATATAGGTTTGATTGGTTGTATTCTGGATTTTCTTGAGAATTTTTGAATGAATTTTCAATGAAATTTTTATTTTCTTCAGGAGTGTTTTCGAATAAATTTTTTGTTAGATTTTCATGATCAACAGGGGAATTTTCTTGTTGAACATTACTGTGATAAAATAGTTGATTAAAATTTCTATTAACGTTTTGAGAGTTTGCTCGATATTTATTAGGGAAATTTGTTTGTTGAGTAGCTGGTCTTTTTATAGTGCTAAAGTCCATAGGTTCTGGTTTATTTGTTGGTGAAAAATTTGGTTTTGGTGCAAATGCATTAAAGCTTGAATTTTGAGTTATTCTAGAATTATTAGGATTATTAAAATTTGTTGGACTTTTAAAATAGTTGGGGTTTTGATTAAAATTACTTTTAGGATTTTGGTTAAAATTACTTCGATTTTGTTGGAATGGTCTTTGCATAAAATTTGGGTTATTAAATTTAGGTTTATATGAATTTTGTGTTTGAATATTGGAAGTTAAATTTGATTTATTTAATTTTTGACTTTGAAAATTATTTTGATTTTGAGAATATCTGATATCAATTTCTTCTTTTACTATGCTTAACGCTTGTTCTAGTGAAGTTGGATTTCTACTTCTTACGAAACTTCCTAAATTTTCATTTAGTCCACTTGTAAAAGTGCGAAGTGCTAAATCTTTGTTAGCCTTTAATTTATAAGTGATAATATCTTTTGATTCTTGACTCAGAGAAACTTTTGAATTATAAATAGCTAAATGAGTTCTAACTTTGTTGAAAAATTCTATGGGAGAGTCTTTATTCTGTTTTAATTTAGTTAAATCAATTAAAAGATTCAATTCTGACCTTTGGTCGCCAAAATTTTCAATTAAGACATTTTTTAAGTCTTTCCAAGTATCATACTCGTAACCTGTGATTACTTCTAACGCTTGACCTTTTAATTTATTCCTTATCGAATTTAAAATTACTTGGTTGATATAATCGTTTAAATTTTCTGTACAAAATTTAGTTGCAATGATTTCTGCGGATCTGATAAATTCCGAAAGAGTGGCTTGATTACCATCATATGTGGGAATTTCATTTAATAAAGCTACATTAAAATGTGGGGGAAACAATGATGCGTTTTGATCAACCATATTTGTTGTAACAACCCAAAATTATTTAAAAATAAAATTCTAGGGATAGAATTCCTTGGTGAGCGTGATCGATCTCGTGACATAAAATTTTTACAATTGTTTCAAAATATAATTACAGGTGTTTTAACTAATGATTCAAGATAATAGTGATCTAAACATAAAAATTTTATAGACAAAAATTAATTTTGCTTTATTTGTTTCACTTATTTTTAATTTTTATTTATGTTAGTAAACAGTTTAATGACTAGGGGATGTTTAACAGGGGTAGGTATCCTACCGACTGCGCCAGTTTTATTAAAAGGCCGCCGAAACGACTTTTTAAAAAACGTTTATTTTTATTTTACAATGAAATATAACATTGGAAGCACACAGCTAGCCGCCGGACAATTTCTTACATCTAGCTATGATACGAACACAATGGAACTTATCGACTGACTGGAGCTTAACTTAGAAGTGCAAGCTACTAGTATATATACTATGCCTAATCAGCTAAGATAAGCGTTATCTCTAAAAGGGAGCGTGAGACAGGAAGCCACGTGCGTTCAAGGTTGCAGACTTGCAATTCATATAAAGAAGCTATTTATCGTTCAAGGTTGCAAGCTTGCAGTTTTACACAGGAGACCATTGTCTATTCATAATATAACATGTGTACGTTACTGAAGGTTGCGACACTCATAAAATCAAAAAACCCCTTTCGGGTTATTCTAATAACAGTAAATTTTAATTATTCATAAGATATGCATACCTCATTCATTTAATAATTTCTTCTGTTTAGGCTATTGAAATAAAAAAGCGTGATTATACCTTTTACAGAGGGTCAATACACATCAAAATTGTAGCTTTAAATACTGAGCATAATTAAATATAAACATAAGAATTTAAATGTAAAAACAAGAGCATGTATGAAATTGAACATTACATGTTAATCATTGCAAAAAGTATGAATTTAAATTCCAAATACTGACGGGTTTAAAATGCACAGAAGTGAATTCCTGGTATTAAAGATAAGTTGATATTTAATCCCGGAGTAGCACTAACTGACCTCGAAACATATGCTGGACGTGAACGGCTACACACATTGTTGAAATCGCAGTGGTGATTGCAGCGGAAGCACCCTCAAATGGCAGCAAATACCAGAACGCCAGCAAGTGTCGAAAATGCGATTAGGCTAATAACTTGGCCTCCGAGATAAACTCGTGGATGAAACTGTTAATAAAGAGCTAAGAAAAAATGCAATTACTATGGAGATAATAAGACAGAAAAGCGCCATCGTACCTGATCATTGTCAGCCTTAGGAAACACACTGCTCATTAAATTAATTGAGCGCACTTAATTTGACTTAATTAAAATCAAACCTCAGCCGCGCCGGCGACGGCGGGCTCAAGCGAAGACAGCAAGTGCTCGGGCGAAAATTTCGTGTCCAAAAGAAAGCTTGCATTACAACGGCTTGTGATAAGAGATAGCGCGGGTCAGAAAGGGCATCGCGCAAACGAAAAAACTCGATCCAAGTACAAAATAAGCTGCGTTGGAAAATTGAAGAATTGTAAATGCAAAGGGTTTATAACTGAAATAAAAATATACAGGTTAAGCCTGAAATAATTGGATAAATGGCGAAACAGGCGAAGCCAAAAAATTGTTTCAACACCCGAACCGAACCTTTTGATTTTGAAGAGAAAGGTCGGTTTTATGAAACATTAGGGGTTGGTTCTACAAATAGAGTATAAAGTTATCCGGGGAATAAGTACCCAAGAAACGATTGCTGTAAGAAAAGAAACTATGACAATTATATCATAGATAGCTTATTCTAGGTATATACTTGCATTATAAAACCGGCCCTAAACAAAACAACACGACAATATAGAAGGGGTGGAATACATATAGCAATGGGGGACCAATTCCAAATTCCAAAGCAGGTAGCAACAACTTAAGACCTGGAATTGATAGTGGATACCCACGGGCTGTGCAACTGCAGTGGGAATGGACAAATGATTACAAAATTCTGCTTAATGAATGATTTGGCCATAGGTAGGACTCTAACGTACAAAGATAAGTACACAGTCACTTGGAGCTCTTCCAGTCACAGAATCTACAATCAAATAGATCAAATTAATATAAAGAGGAGGTGAAGACAAATCACTCCTTGGTGTTCATCATTAAAAAGGTGAAGATATGTCCATTGCTAGAGACAATATAAATTAACCTAAGAACAGCAGAAAGAAAAAGTCTAAAGTTTCCTAGTGTAAATTATAACTTAGTAAAAGCTGTAAAATCCATTAACTTTTCTGAATTCAAGGAAGAAATAAAAATAATGAGTTACATAATGACGATAACCGACTCTCTGCAACCTGGGAAGAATATAGTAAGAAACTTCATCAAACAGCTGAACATTTGCCCTGAATGAAAAAGAGGACCACAAAAGAATCGAATTCCGACCAAAAGTAGAAGTGAAAAAAATCGGTGAGATAAAGAGAAGTCATAAAGATGGCTTGCAGAGGTATAAAAAATTGACAATCTTACACTAGCAAATAAATCACTAAACACTAGCCAATCATTGGTTGTCATATTGCTGAATATAATCAACAAGTGCACTGCACACATAGTCTATAACAGACTCGCTGAGAAGATGGAACCAAGACTGAGGATTTAGACGTAACATATCACGTGTAGGTCAGATTAATACCAACATGATAATAATCAATGAGTAATCTCAGTTGACCAACTTTTTAAATTTGACGTTTATAGATTTCAAACGTCCCTCCGAATCAACTAAACACCCTGCACTATGGAAAATTTTAGACCTATCTATTTAGTGTGCCTTCTTTGAGCATGTGATGCAAAAAAGACTCGAAGAATATCGATAAGTTAATGATTCAAGGGAAAGTAGCGGTTAAAAGAGCACGCTGACGATCACCAACACATGGGCCTACCAATTAACGAAAATGACAGGCAGAACATGCATCTTATTGATGATTCTTAGAACAGACTAAAGTGGAAGAAATTTATTCAAAAAGTTGTAAAAGCCACCACGTCTCCTTTAGGGGATATAGACTGAAAAGAGATAGGTGTGCCTTCAAAATCAACTAACATTATAAAATCGTTATACGTATCTAATCTTTCAGGTGGTAAACAAGCCTGTCCTCTCTCGCCATTACTGTTTAACATCGCCCTTGACTAGATAATAAGAAACAACAACTTTTAGGTACTGTATGATCGAACACGTTTATCCTCTAGAGGGATGTGGAGTTTTCATCCTTTTGAATTTGTTTTATACAGTAAAAGTGACATTGGCATTTTACATCTGACAGTATAAGGTCGTAAATAATGCTATTTTAATAACTACAAACACTTAAATACATAAAATCGTTAATAACAAAAAACTACAGATGGCCAAAATGACTTAGTCGATTTTGCATATACTGCAATGGTTTAATGTCCACAGCAATTCTGGTTGCATAACTAAGACAAAAATTAAATAAAGCTTCAAATAGGCACCGAATTGATATTTTGTTTATTGCAACAGCAAAGTAATTGTTATACACTAATAAATGCACAAGATATGATTAGAAGTAGCTATAATTTGATTCACAGATGTTAGCATTAGATCAAAGCATTATCGAAGGAGTTACGTTTAACTTAATTTTCATAAAATGTGCTCGTTATGGCAAATGCTCTAAATTTATGTGGACTGACCGAGTTAATATTGAAAAGTCAAAACAATCATCTGAATTTAATATAATACAGAGACGTACGAAAAGGCCAGAAAAACGCTAACGCAGTCAAAAGGTGAAAAGCGATGTAAATGAGGCATAGAATGTATGGAGCATAATAACGCTACCTAAGTTAGAACAAACAACAACAGTGCAGTGCTAATCAAAACTCGTGAAAACAGTGCAATTAAAGCGATAGTGATTAAAAGCAGAGATTTAAGTTACAAAATACTACGATTGACAGTCATCGAAAACAGTTAGATTTCAAAGTAAAATAATTGTATTAAATCTTACTTCCAGAACAATTGATGTATTAGTTGCTAAGTTACTTGATGTTCATTCTTATAGTTCTTAATTTGTCAACCCAAGCCCTGAAAAATTGAGCTGTGTGCAAGTTTGGCTCACAGAATATTGTAAATTTTCGAATATAAAGGTCTTCTGTAGAAGTCGAAAAGTTTTTTTTAATTATCTTCAGTGTGCAGTTCATCTGTGTGTAGAATTTCATTGTGCTAAAATATCCCAGTGAAGAGGGATCTGTGTTGCAAGATTTGACCATCATCCAACATCGAGGGCACTTTTAATTTTCGAATTCCGGGGCTGCATGCAGTTGAAATTTGTGACTAACGAGTAGAGCAGACCCTCCTTAGTGCCTATTTCCAGAGATTTGGAGCAGACAGCCATCACCAGATTTATTAGAGGCGTCCCTTCATTTGGCGAGCCAGCATCGAAGCTCCACTTATAAAGTAAATTCCAACATGAAAGCAGATCCGGGGGCCCATTAGCTGTGAGCTGCAGCAAGAATAGACATTTTACAAGGTCCAGAGAGAGTTTTCCTGTCCCAGCTTCGTCCAGAAGATTTTTATTACGGTAGCGTCGTTTGATTCTGCGGGTGGGGACAGATTTTTACACCAGAACCGGAAATTGAAATAATTTTTAAGTCGGCGCCCTTTTGACGCCAGAAAACAACTGATTAGCCGTATTAAGTCATAATTTGCATTGCATATTTACCTGACGCGAACTTCGTTGATTTTGAATTCAAATTTCGCTAATTTGTGCTATCATTCATTTTTGCTTAGGATGCCAAGTTATAGGTTAAACTGTCGGATTCAAGAAAGTCGGGTATTAGCCATAATTGAATAAAATTTATACTCAACAGTCAATGCTAGACTGGGTGTTAAAACCTAACCCTCGCAGATAAGAGTTTTCTCATGCAATAGCCGGAGCATTATTTAATTAAGTTGCCAATGAATAAAGTAAAGGCAAGAAACCATTTATTTTACAAATTAATTATTAGAAACATCTTTTTAATGTGCCCTGAGATTTGACATAATTTTGAATTATATTATTACAACTATTAATTGTATTTGCTCTAATCATTTATTTATTTTGTCCCATAAGAAGACACAAAGTGGCGATGTATTGTAATGACCCACAATACATCGCCACTTTGTGTTTAACATTAAAAATTCTGAAAAAGTTAAGTGATGCCCTCAAAATAGTATAGAGTATTTTACAAAGTACCTTTACTCACTACTGCTAACATATATTATTTTTATTAATTCCACCGCCCTCTAGAGCATAAAAGTTTTGGGAGGACTGCAAAAGCAGTTGAACTAACTAGATTATGCTGATGACATATGTATTTTAGCTCATACGCACACTGCAATGCAGACCAAACTCAATCATCTTACAACTAAACTAGTTGCATGAGATAAATATTAATGAAACCAAACCATTGCGCATGAGCATTAACGATTAGCAATCAATATTCATTCATAACGATTCTACGATAGTAGCGCCCATAATTTCTGAAAATCGATCAAGTACACTATTGGGATCAAACTTGCCATGAGACAAATGTTTGTTATTTTCTAGCTTGACAGCACAAATTTAGTTTCTTGGAGGTCATCTGACTGCCCTCGAATTCCCAGGGGAATTGTTATTTATTCTGTATTATGTAAGATTTCTCTTTCTTTTTCTGGAAATAAACATTATTATTATTATTAATTGCCACAATTATCATACAAGTTAATTTTGAAGTCAGTGTTATGCAGCAAAAATAAATTTAACGAAAGAAAATTTTACTCATGATTTACTATGACTTTAAAGTTCCCTATCTCCGAAAGATAGTTTTAGAGATCTTCGTGCCACAATTGGTGACCAAACGCCTTCGCAGAGGTATGTTTATAGCTAGTTTAATGAGTTTAAATTTGAACGCGTTTCACTCAGTGAAAATTTTCGTCAAGGAACACCAATTGCAGTAGTTACAGAAACCAACATAGACGCCCTACGAAGAATGACTCCGGAGGACAATCAGGTCACATGTAGAATTATTAGGAGCACCTAGGGGCATTTACATGAATGTAATAAAGAAGATTTTACGTAATTATTTCATTTCATAAAGATTTCAATGAAATATTTTAGCCTAATAATCATAGATAAATAAACAATCTCAAGACCAGGAAACAACTTTTTTTTCTTTAACGTTCGTAAACAGTGAATTTTTGTATTTTTTCAATAAGGTAAAAACTTTGAAGATTTATAATTGGAAAAAAACAATAAAAATATTAGTTATTTCTTTCGATTTTTTTTACTATTTACCGAAAAGTAATATATTGGCGTAATTTTTATGTTTTTGACGCAAGGCGGTTTTTAGGAGAAATATTTTTCAATGCTAATTAATATCTCTTTAAATGGCTTCCAAACTATACCCTACTTCTGCCAATGAATTACTTTAAAAAACTCCAGTAGATGTTCTTTTGCAGTTGCCTAAATGACGAGTTTTTTTTTATTCAGTTTACATGTTCCAAATATTTATGATTTTTTTTTTCAAAACTTTGAGCTAAAATCTTGTAGTTAAATAGAAAATCACATTTTAAACAACGTTTTTTGGTAAATGTTTGCTCTAGCTTGGCCAGTAAATTAATTTTCGCAATTATTTAAGTAAAAATTTTAATTTTTACACATAAATAGTGTCACTTCACTTTCAACTACCTTCAATCGCCAGCATTTTGGATTTCCCAAAAAGTTCCAGTTGATGCCAACGTTTTGGCGATCACTGTATATAAATCAATTAACTGATGAATTGATAAACAATAGTGGAAATCAAAACTAAACACATACATTTTTCAAATACTGTGCTACAAAGTTGTACAATGTAGTAATAAATATCACTTATTTTTAGGTTTATATTCGCTCGTGAAAAACGGTTAATTCAAATATACCCAAGATCCTGCAAGATACAATAGTAATGGCAATATCAGGAGCGTGGAACCACAGCTATACTATATCAAAATGAATACAGGCCATATACAGTTTGCAAAAATTGTATATTTAATTCTGGGATTCTCTAAGTGGTGCCCCACAAACCGAATTCGTTGTATATATAATCAATCAAAATGCCGCCCTTTTAATTAGTTGCTCTTGTGCGGCTAACAACCTGCTCACCTACATGCGGCGGTTCTCCATATACAACAATGTGCAAAAGTGTCTGGGACAGTTTGTGTTACCCTTTGTAAATATGGCAATAGATTTATTTAAAATATCAAAGCAAGCTTGTCACAATACTGTCAGCGTCAGTCAGTAGAAATTATCATTCTAGATATTGCATAAGCCAGTTTCATATAGCTTTAAAATCTCGAAAATTAACCATAAGTCTTATCCAGATTGTTTTGCATACAATGGTATGTAAAACTATACAAAAATACTAAATTGATAAACAGCAATCGTGTACTAAGACGGAGGCTACGATATATATAAATGATTTATATTAACGTTAACAGAGTATTAAAAAGGCTCGACTAGGATCAAACATTAATAAGTATTAGTACAAATGGCTCAATTCCTGAGGTTTCCCTTATATCGTAGTAATTAGTTCAAAATTATAAGAACCGAAAGATGAGAAACCTAGACGACCTAAACTGTTAAAAATCAACACCACTAAGGCAAAAATATGACAACAAACACCTTAACCTAAAAAATAAATATCAAAACTATTGAATTAGTGAGCAAATACAGCGTACATTAATCAAACAAGTAGAGACACTCATGCCAAATTGCCTGGGACAGTAATTCGGGGGGTATTTCTAAGCTTGACTATCAGATGGCAGCACAAAGTTCTACCAATCATATGTGATCATGGATATATTAGTACAGGATACGTTCACTACATGTAAACGTACGTCGAATCTTAAAATAACATATCACGGAGTTCGGTACCTTCCCCCATTTCATTCTAACCTGTATCACTTTATTTCTCTCTCCCTTTAGACGTATTTCATACAATGTTTCGTACGCTTAATTTTGAAGTTTTGAAATGAAAACGTCAGAACTGTCATTCAATTTCACAGTTTATTCTTCGAAAATTTAACTTTAGCAATGAGAACGTGCATAATTTGTTCTATTTCTTGTAATTCTTCAAGCGAAGACCTATCTTTTCACCGGTGTGTTAAGTAGATAGTTTGTTTAATTAAAACCTTTAAAAAATTATTTCAGTTTTTTTATTGATATTCATATCCCTCATAGCATTAGGAAAGGAATGAATATCAAAAAAGTTCCCTATCCAAGCTTCAAAAAGGATTTTTTCCGTACAGTTTTTCAAGGCACCTAACTTCTGAATGAATTATGAACTGTAAAGTTGAGGTTAATGTTTCCTTTTGCTTCTTCAGCTGCTCGTTCACAGTCTCATCATGTTTTTCATCAAATTCGAATGTGGGAAATAACAGCAGTTCATGCAGATGTGTGGGGGTTGGAAAAAAATAGTAACTGTTAATTACCACGCAACTGAGGTGCAAGCTCCAGCAAGCCATATAAATTTGGTTGCGCGTTCTTGTCAAATGGGGTGCAGGAAGAGATGTGATTGATCTCGAAGTTCTTAGTGATGAAAAGAATGATATTGAGGACTGTACATTATTAGAAGCAGAAGATTTATTCTCATATTCTTTAACATGCACAATTCTTGTCCATTTTCTTGAGATTAGTACGTGATCTATTTGGTTCCCATATGTTTTCCCGGGTATCATCCAGGTGATTTTGTGTTCTTTTTTACGTATAAATTTCGTGCTTACAATGTATGTATTTGTCATTGCAGCTAGGGTGCAGTCTTGTTCCCTTGTCATTCGTGGTTTCGTGAATGGTTTCCTTTCCTGCTACCTCTGTATTGTTCCCTTCCTTTCCAATCTTAGCATTGAAGTCTCCTATTATTATTAACGTGTCGTTTCTAGGTATTTCTTCACATGTTGTCTCTACTTTGCTATAGAAATTTCAAAAATTACCAATTTTAAATTTTGGTTTAGACCAAATCACGGCTCGAGTACCATACTCCATCAAACAAATCCTTGCAAGGCACATAAAAATGAAAAATACTAGATGCTTACTTTTTTTTTCTGAAAATGGATCGTTTTCATAATGCACAATCAAATAAACACGGCTCTTTATTTAATAACCAACTGTTTTAGGCTAAAATGCAGAATCCGAGGCCAATTACACTGCTAACTCTTTTCCTTATAATTCTGGCTATGGTTAGTAGAGAAACAACATTAAATAATTATTAATATTAAAAATAGCAGGGATATTGGCCCCCGTTGTTGCATGTATCAAAGTTCTGCTTCCTTTTTATTTATTTATTTATAATATTAGATGGCTGAGCCGATAAAACATATCAATCGAAAACTAGAGCTAATAAGATATTTAAACTTAACTAAAAATTAAAATTGAAGGCACATAATAATGTAGTAAATAATAAGATAAAGAATTCTACTTTCAACACTTGCAAACTTGAAAATTTTACGGAATGAAATTATACAACTACAGCTATTAACTTAACTTAAATTAACCACTCGATTTGTCCAAGGCGTTTACTAAAGGCGCACAGACAACTGAGTCGGGAAGAGCGTTCCAATCTCTAAAAATTCTGTTGAATAAACACGCGCACTAGCTTGAACTTGTGGCCACGCAACCGCACATTCTCACTAGTCACAAACCCTTCCATGACTACAGTGTAGTAACCGTGGAGGATTTTATATGTTTCTATTAGGTCACCTCTTAAATGTCTTTCAGAAATCGATGATAGCCCCAATACCTGCAGCCTCTGTTCATATGGCAGTTTTCAAATAGTTGGCGATAACTTGGTGATACGTCTCTGGGTCAGTTCAAGAGCATGAATGTCTTTAGCAAGGTAAGGCTTCCAAAAGCAGGACGCATACTCCAAAATTGGCCGAATATAGGTTTTATAAATTTTCACTAAAAGTTGAGGAGACGTTTTTAAAAGCGATTGAAACTAGGTAGGTGCTACTCCCATTTAAAATCCGACGACACGGTGACCCCAAGATCTTTTTGTTGATAAACCGCCTTTATAAGCACATTGTTCAGAAAATACATGTAGCTAGGGTTGTGGTATCCCATGTGCAACACGCATTTTTGTTCGTTGAGCTCTAGCAGCCACTTCGAACACCATTCTTGGAGTTGCAAAAGGTCATTTTCTACCATTCTTCAAAATGGTGCATCTTGTAAAGGACAAACTCAGTTTCAGAGCAAAGTAGTGTTCACAAACTTCTTTTATCAGGATCATTAATTTCCTTTCAGCCAGCCTCTGACAAGTTAAAACGATTAGACATGGTGACCTAAAAAAGTTATCATGAAAAATGATGCTACATGAAAATTTTACTTGTTAGCGGACCTACCAGTTAAACCGTTGTTTACATGGTTTTGATTGCTATTATTATCCACCGTAAAACTCAAAGGCGTCAGCGAGTGAATATCTTGCACACCCCCTCATCGAGTGAGGTTATCAAGTGTTGACTGTTGAGGTTATGTTTTCTAATTTGTGTTTATTTATACGATTACTTCTTTTCTACATTTTGTAGCACTTTGAGACCAAAAAAACTATTTCTGGCAGCATGTAACACGAGTTGCATGTATTATATCAGAATTTCTCTCAATGATTAGTCCAAGTACCTCTCTAAAGGATAGCGCTATACGTAATTCACGCATTGAGAGTGACAGAAATAGATGGTACGTCTTGGTCAACTATAGCAACGGCACGCCGTATCTTGTACTTATATATCTATGTATGTGATAAAGTAGTGGCGCCATCAGTTAGTACTATCGGAAAGTACTCCCCCTCCCCCAGGAGCCGTTCAAGGTCATTCATATCGGTATTTCGACATCAAAGGAACCGACAGTGAGTGACAAATACTTGGACCGAATGACAACGACGGGAAAAAAGGCTCTATGAAAACAGACATAACAAAAATAATAAAAGTGTGCACACCTTTGCGTCTAATATTCTAATCTCTTTGAAATGGGAGGCTTAGAATCAATGTACAGTCGTGTGCAAATAAATCTGGGACAGTGTTTTTTTACATGCAGATTCAGTTAAGAATTTGAAGAATATTTCCATGGATTTCCTCTTATCAGAGAGAGTTACGGGTTTCAGTACCTGTTAAAGTTTAATGTAACTCTTTCTGATAGCAGGAAATCCATGGAGATATTCTTCAATTCTTAACTGAATCTGCATGTGAAAAAAACACTGTCCCAGATTTATTTGCACACGACTGTACCTATATTACCCAATATCACATATGAAGCGGCAAATGTAATATCAAATGCCGCCTATAAGTTTCGATTAGCATGAAAGACAATGACACAACGAATTCTAGGAAAGAACCCGCCATCATACAAAAGTATAGAATGTTACTGAAGCCGTAGTAACCTTAAATGGAAATGGGCTGCCCACATCGCAGGAATACAAGACAGCTTGAGGAAGAGAATTCTTGAATAGATAGTAAAGACCTACAAAAGAGGAAAAAGAAGACCGGCGACTATTCAAATGTCATTAGGCATTACATCACTAAAGTAGCAGAGTAAACTTGACAATTAGAACAACGAACAAAGTATAATGGAAAATATTAGGAAAGGTTACAACCAGTAGTGGATAGAGATCAAGATTTTTAAAGAGAGATTAACTCAGATCAACAATGGATGCGATATTTTAGTACATCAAGTAGTTGAAAATGCGCTGCAAGTTGGATATTTACAGAAATTTAGTAGAGCAATGTCATGACCATCCAGTACCTGTGAGTAGACGTATCAAGCAATCGTAACCACCACAAAGAAGTCCGAAGAAAACCATGACGCGAAGTAGTCTTGAGGAATAGTAGAGAACGACTTTTAGAGCTGAAACTCGCCTCGATACCAGAACTGAACAACTGTAGCGTATGGAGGAAGTAAATACGTTCGAAAAACGAGATTAAACAGAGTACAGAATAAAAACGTACGGAATCAGTGCAAATCTTACATTCGTAACAGATTTTGTAGGAAGAAAACGAGAATAAAAGAGTCATGCCAGTAAAGCATATCAGATTAGACCAGTGAACAGTTAAACATCATCATCTCAAAGCAGTTTATAATAAATACAGTATACTATTATAAGCATGAACAGAAACAAGCGAAAACCTAAATAAAACATGAAAGAAAGAAAGAAGAAGTAAATGTTGGGCGTTATGGCGAATTTAAATATTTTCGTCATCTGACTGTTCTTTTTATTATTATTTTATTATTAACTAAATCTGGATACATTCGTTGTAGAAAAATAGCAAGCGGATAGATAATACTTTTGCAAATAACAAATGTGCAATACACTGCTTAGCTTGACATCTTACGTTATAAACGTTATAAACGTTATAAAATGATAATCCATTTTGATTATAGTAGTTAAGTTGTGAGAGACGTAACCAGAGCTGTCCGGATTATTTACAAGACGTAATCAATAATTTTTTCAAACTGTAAAGGGTAAAAAGTTACTTAGTTCAAACATTAAGTACTTTGCGGTTTATAGCTCTGTGTTCTTCCGACTTTCCGCACTGACGAATTCCCGAGCACTTGGTCCCGACAGCTTTCAGCAGCCGAATTTTAACCTCCTGGGTAAATGCACCTGGTTACTTTAGTTTATTTTTCTGTGATTTTCCAATTGGTTTAACTTTCGGGGTATTTCCAGCGGTTGTGATCCCACATAGCCGCTTCATTTAGCTACAGTGCTGTCCTATTTTACTGTCCAATGTTCCCGTTTGGTGCTATGAATCTATAACCTCAATCCCTGGCAAGCCACATTGTTACGCCCTTTTGCCGGTATTACTAGAATATTCTATTATATCAATTTCTAGTCTTCTGACAAGTACTGCCATCTTTCGAGTCAGCTTTTCAAATCTTCCTGAAGTTTACTTTTATATCTTGTTATCGAACCAGTGCCAGCGTCTTCGATTGACGTATTTCAGATTTCCTTTTGGTGACGTAGAATTTGTAACTTTGCTTTGAGTTCGTACGTTGTGTTTTGCGTGGTGCCGATGAACTGAACTGATTGATCAACGCCTTCCATGAGCTTTCTTAAGGCTTTATCGAAGCTTCGCTGACTTTGCTATTTATCTAGTTTATGTCTTTGGGATTCTGTTATCCGCTTTAAGTTGGAGAATCTGTGATAGTAGTTATAATAGTTCGACCTTTAAGTGCTTCCCGCTTAATGAACGCGTTACTGATGTTAAAGCTAACTGTACTTTATTGTTATATTCGTGACCATCAAGCATTTTGTAATAAACACGTGTGCTTTACTTCAAACTAATTTATGACCGGCTTATTATTTATTTCGCACATTATTGTGATTTTCGCTAAGCCCTCGTTTTCATCTGGGCATATTTATTTTATTTAAAATACAATGGCCGCCATTTGGACTGATTAATAAAGGTAAGTTTATGTATCGAAACCATGCCGTCTTCACTATTAACTAATCGGCCCTCAGACATTGATTCGTTAAACTATTTTCCTCATTTTCAATGTAATTTGTCTTCCAGTACTGAACATTGGAGCTTGCCAAGCAGATTGACTCTATTTTACGTTCGACATGCAGTTTCCAGTTTCCAGTGCGTTGATGAAAAATTTAAGCGCACTTATATTAAAATAACGAAAACTATAATAAACTACTTCTAGCGTGTCGATTTGAAAAATTATAAATGTGAGTTTAGAAGGTCTACGGTAAAAGATATACATGATTGTCATAAAGACATAGAAAATTTGTTAATTTAGTGACATGGTAAAATATTAACAAAAAATAGATAATAATGAAACTCAAACCTACAGCAGCTCGGTGGCTCAGTGTGTCGAGTGTTAGGTTTGCAATAATCAAGTTCTCGGTTTGAATATGTGGATGGCTGAAACTTTTTTCCCAATCCACTAAACGAGTACTGAGCCCGGTGACCATTCGACGTTGGGGTACAGTTAACGTCGCTCTCCTCTGAAGGCTGATCTATGAGGTAAAGCAACAAGACTACATGCAAACCATATACGTAATGTGAATGTAGCACAGCGGGCCCACCTAGAGGCCTAAGTGCGCGAAAAATTGGTTCACCGCCCACCCAAAAATCCAAATCCAAAAGCTCAAACCCTTCCCCCTTAATATTTTTTTATGCGTGTCCTTTACTTGAACCTTCTTATCATAGTAGGTAACAGTACGCACATAATAGAAGACGAATATACTTTTATTGTAGTTTTAATGTAGCGTGACAAAGGTTGTTCTCTAGATGGCAGATGTGTTACATCCGGAACGAATCTAAGTGTATACAAACAAATCTCCCGTCCTTTACAACTTTTTGGAAAAACACTATTTAACTCGATACTTTCGCAGATTTGTGGTACTAAGTAGGATTGCAGAAATGGTTCTTATGACACCTACGAAACAGACACAAACGAGGCGACAGTTGCCGTTTGTCACGATGTTAACTTCAATCTAATCGCCACTCTCTCACCCACGCCTCATATTTAAAGAAAGAAAACATTGTTATCAGTGGATTAAACAAAGAAAAAGTAGAACTAAAATCAAGTACCAACGCCTAAATAAAATTAGCTAGTACTAGTACTTACTAAAAGAAATCAAGTACAAGCACAGCTGAAAAGTTTGCATACAAATTTAAATTCCACGTACACAAGTAACGCTAGATTCCTTATAGTCAAAGTATCCCAAAATGTTAAGTATTTCTATAGTATAACGGGTGACAGCTTTCAAAAGCGAACACAGCAAAGGCATGGTATTTCACAAAGTTACTAAAACATTTAATTTAATTTACAGAACAAGGTTGCCTAGTTCAGAACCTTTAATTATAGGGGTAGAGAGGAGGCTAAAAGCTCATAGACACCAATTACGTTAAACATATCATTTTTTTACTAAAAATGAACAACTTGTTATATTCCGCTTTGAAACAGGTCTCCTAGTATATAAATTACGCTGTTTTTGTTAGATTCCAAATTATTCCACGAAGTTTGCAATTTACAATTAAATCATGTATGGTTAACGCGTAAAACCGCTCTTCGCCTATCGCCAGGTGGTGAGCTACCATGGAACTTAGCCATCTACTAATTTCTATCTACTAACATCTACTAATCGACGAGACATCAGGAAAGCGTGCCAATACACCATAAACCAGAAAGAACCTAAACCTAAATCTATTAATTACGCCTGCCTTCCTTTCATCGCCGGAGTAACCGATAGAATAAGAAAGGTCTTAGATAAGGAGAACATCGGGGTCCACTATGGTACAATAAGAAAGGTCGAACAATTGATCCCCTTCAACAAATATTCTTTGTCCAGCCTACAGACAGAAGGCGTTTGCCAGCTCCAATGTAATTGTGGCAAATTGTACATCGGAAAAACGGTAAGAGCTTCCAATGTTAAATACAAGAACGCCAGAGCCACACACGACTTGGAACCACACAAAAGTCAGCCATCGCAGAACACTTATTAAGACCAGGAAACCACAGAATAAATTACCACTCCGTGAACATACTAGCCAGGACAAAAAAAAATACGTCTCTCGTGTTATTCGAGAATCCCTAAAACTTATTAAAAATTCAAACAATTTCAATCGAGAAGACTGCTATCGTCTTAGTAACATATGGAAGGTAGCTTTCCAAAGACAATCCATCCATAAACAATTTTCACGTGAGTAACCAAGCGGGAAAAACGACAAGTCCCAATAACGTACAAGATCTACATGAGCAGCCAGGAGCCAGAAGCAAAAGACACCAACATCAGTCTTTAGAAAACTTCTGAAGAAGCTGACAGCATGAGCAGCGAAACGTCATGTTCAAATCGACGACCACGGCATAACCCGGAAGAACCTACCATTACCTACTAATTTAACAAATACTTACAAACACTGAATTAATTCGAAAAATATACTAAACAAATGAATACCTTTTTACTAGACAGTAAATTACCTGTAAATGTAGATCATTAGAGTCGACAGGTAAACGGCCGAGAAACCAGCATGCTTGAGTCTCAGACGGCCGACCTGGATTCGACGGCGCGTATACCAGAATTTCAAAAATCGTACACTCTCCGGCTATCGAACTAACATCTGTGGTAGTTACAAACCCCTAATAAGGAAGCTCTTCCTTGCTGTTAACGGGCAAGGCTATTCACTTAACAGGCTTACGAGTGAAAAGGGCTCATAGATCCACTTTGTGGTGAAAAGCAAGCCACTCGTCTATAATAAGAGGAAGAAGAAGAACTATGTAATTTGCCAGCTGTGGTGGTCCTTCCCGTATCCGACAAGCGGGTCCAGATAGAAAACCCGGGGGTATAGCCTCTTAGAAGGTCGCAAAACAACGGAAGGAGTCTCTCGCGGAATGCCAAAAAAGCGCTTAGGAAGGGACCAATAGAAGTCAAAGACAGAAGAATTCAAATGAATGCGACCACGTACCACAAACAGCTTTAGTGCCTAGACTAGATTTTGATCGCATACCATTTAGGAGCATATTAAACAACCAGACGCATTGAGATGTCCAACCAGCCTTCCAATACGACGCAAGATTACCAAAGCTTTAAGGGATGACTTCCTTTTGCAAGTCTTTAGCATAAACCTTCAGTCACAAAAAGGAAATGAAAGACTGGCCATTAAAAAAATTTAAAATAGCTGAGCTCTAAAGTTATACCCGGAAGATTCTCTAAACAGAGTGAAGTTTTTAAATTTTTAAAACGCCCCTAAAATTGGACAAAATGAGTATAAACCACATGTTATACACTTAAAAGGAAATTATATTCAAAAAGTAAAAAAATGGCATTTGAAAAATATCGCGAGGCGGGAATAGTTATTTTTGATTCTAGATTGCAAAATGCTACTTTAGCATTCGAGAATAAGTTTTTTAAAAAAACATTCGGGAATGCCAAAAAATTTTGCAATCGAGTATTAAACAACGTTTTTTCGAAAACTACACAGCTCCACATTAGCGGAAACTCAAAGAAAATTTTGTCTACATTGAGACATCTTCTTTAATCAAAAATTGCTGAACGTAAAAGTCTTTTTTGTTTTAGATTGTAAAAGACTTTCACTTTTACAACCGATTTAGGTCATAAAAGATTTTTACATACAGTGAACAAAAAAAACAGTCACTTGACAACCGATTTAGGTCATGTAAATGTCAAAATTTTTTATAAATTTTCGAAAACAAATATTTTAGACCGTTTCAGGAAACGCCTCGATTTAGAAGATAAGAGCCAAAAGTCGACCGCTTCGAAAAACCTTACCCCAAGATTTTAATAGACTTGAGCGCTGATTCCATTTTTGTACTTATAACAAATCGTAGGCCAATAAAGGCGGAAAAGTAAACAAAAATCGTGCACTGATTACGCAAAATGATAAACACAAACAAAAAAATAAACCGTCAAATAGTTCAAAATGTTTGGATATTGAAAAGACTACCACTAAATACACTTCATCACCTTCCATAAACAGAAAACGGCAAATCATATTTAATGGTAAATTAAAAGGACAACTAAAACTGAGAATGTTTGTGATAATTTTCTTAATTATGAAAGAAATTAACATTTGTTCAAGTAACAACTTCTATTTATTGTGTATATACATGTATATTAAAAAGTCTATAAGGGGCGGCTGTGGAAAACGTATGAATGTTGGTGGCACTGTAAGTCTACCTCAAATTGAGGTTTTCCGTCGGTTTTGACACAAACTGACACAAAACCTGCTAACCTCGGATTTATTGACTTTTTTAATGAACATGTTATACATACATACGTACTTACATAACTCAATAGTTGTATGAATACAACGCGTCCCCTGAAAGTTTGCAAATAGAAAACACATCTTACACTGCACAGGCAGACTCATGAGGAATGCTCCTTAATTTGTGATGTGATTCACTTTGATTGAAAAACTAGTTTTGCACTTTGCATCTGAACTGTATGATGTTTTATCTATTTACAAACCTTCAGGGTTGGAATGATAAAATAGGCTCTCTATAGAGTTCCGTTAATTACATTGTTTATTATTTATGACAAAAGTATTAATGTTAATGTCGTTACAGAAGTCTTTTATATTGTAAGAAAACTGTTTTATCAAAAACGACTTGATGATTCCTTTAAATTGCTTTAAAGGTACAACGTTCAATCAATATGATATGAATAATCTTCTTCGGTGTGGTTACAAAATTAATTTCAGTATTCTTTAAGAGCTTAATTACCGCACTCAGTGCGGTTATAGATGATATCACTGCAGTCTTTTTTACAAAACAAAGAATACCTTGAACCATAATTTATTGATAAAGGTAGAATATTAAACAATACACGTTTGCTTATGGCACTTAACGAAACTCGTTTCGTTAAGATGCTCATAATAAAACTTGTATAGTTAATATCTATTATCTTCATGGGTGTTACAGGCTATTAAGCAAATTAATTTTAGTATCGTTAAGAGCCTCATTACCGCACTCAGTGCTGTAATATCCAGTACCGCACTCTTTTTTACAAAACAGAGAATACATTAAACCAGAATTTATTGATGAAGACAAGATGTTGAACAATGCATATTTGCTTAACGAGACTCGTTTGATTGCCGCAAAACTCGGCTCAGCGCCTCGTTTTGGCAATAAAACTCGTTTCGTTAAGATGCTCATAATCAAACTTGTCTCATTAATATATATTATAAAGTAGTAATTAATTTCTTCCTATCCACATCAATTATGTTTTTAATGTCAAAATCCCACATGTGTTACAGCAAAATCTCAACATCTCTACACAACACTAAATAAATATATGTACTGGCCAAAGTTTGAATTTTATTATAACGGGTGTCCCAAAGTTTTCGTTATCGAGTAGCCACTGAAATTAGTTCCTAATCGGTCCGCAACGAAAAGTTTACTTAAAAATAGAATATCGGTTTTGACATTTTAGTAGGTATTAATTCCCATATAAAAATGGGTTGTGAGTTACCATGCGTGTTAAAGTTTGGCCTTTACTGTAAATGGGTATATTGGGGGGTTAGAAAAAAAGATAGGATAAAGGCCCGGGGATCCTCCCTGAAAAACCACCCCAAAACCACCCCCAAAGGTAAATTTTTTTAGTTTTTTGCAATTTTCTCGGAAACCATTCATTTTTCGGAAAAATGTCAAGAGCCCTAATTTAAAGAGAATAAAATTTCCTATCGATTGGTATGAATATGTACAACAAGTTCTTCTTCATAAAACAAAATCTTTTGATGAGCCAATAAAGAAAAATAATTATCATTTATTTAAAGCTCCAAAAAAGAAACGCGTATTCCAGAGAAAGATAACTTGCGTAAAGAGTAACATGTCCGTACTTGCCAATTTGTATATATCTGTACAGTCACGAAATGGAAATATCGATGCTTTTTTCGCTCACGAAGTTCAAGAATTTCCGCCTGCCTTTGGAGATAGTGTCGATAAAATGTTTCATTATAAAAAATCCGACATTTTACGTTGTATATTGAGCGAAGCAGAAAACTTAGATATAGCTGAAACAGCAGAAATCGGAATCCCTCAATACTTTGATACTGTAGTAATCGATGGTGGTGCTCTGATACATCTTTTATATCCCGCTTCAGACACGATCACTTTCGAAGATTATGTAAACAGATGTTTCTTGACATACATATGTTCAGAATTCAAAAACACGTCTCAATTGCACATAGCGTGGAATAGTTATTGGAAAATGTCCATTAAATCGGACATAAGAGAAAATCGCGGTACCAGTACCAGGATCAGAATCAGCTCTACAACAAAAATACCTAAGAAATGGCCTGAATTTCTCCGGAACTCAGATAATAAAGCTGATCTTTTTCTATATCTAACGACTGATGCTTGTTCAAAGCTTAAATTAAGACCCCAGTGTGATTTCTACATTACTCATGAAAATACTGTTCGACATTTAGGCCCGGGAACAGAGATGTTTAAAAATTGTGATCACGAAGAAGCAGACACCAAAATTATCCTACATGTAATTCATGCTCTAAAAACAGGTTCAAAATCAGTTCTCGTAAAAAGCGTAGATTCCGATATAATTGTTATCTTAATGTACTATTTCGAATATTTCTAACAGCTTAGTCACGATTGTTCAACATACCTTCATTATGGAAGAGGAAAAAACAAAAGAAAATTAAATATCGGAAACCTTTACCACGCTTTGGGGTCAAAACCTAGCCGCGCTTTGCCCTTATTTACCACCCTAACAGGATGTGATTCTACGTCGTCAATAAGAGGAAGATCAAAAAAGACTGCATTCCTTGCAATGCAAAGAGGAGAAGGATTACTAATATCCTCAATGTGTGAGATTTTGAATAAACCATTTACAACTATTGAAATAAACTCTCCCTTGTTCAGTGAACTAGAAACCTTTTTTGTTAAAATTTACGGCGGAGAATCAAAAGGTTTGAACCAGCTTAGAAAGGAGATATTTTGTCACCGGAACAATAACCCAGAGACCCTACCTCCCACCCAAGATGCCCTACTGCTACACTACAAAAGGGCTCTGTATCAAGCGAGCATATGGGTTTCTGCCAAAGAGCCACTGATTCATGCTCCAGATCCCTCTGATTTTGGCTGGGTGAAATCTCCCGAGGGCAAACTTATCCCAAAGTGGATATCAATCCCACAAGTAAGTAAAGCTTGCGAGGACTTGATCAAATGTTACTGTAAGAAGGGTTGTCTTAAAGCATGCAGTTGTAAAAAAAACTTTCCTGTACTTTATAATGCAAATGTGTGTGTTCAAAGTCTTGATTTTTTTTATTATATTGTAAATTCTTTGGTATATTTTTGATTATTCTGTATTTTATGTTCATCTTATATAACTTATAAATTAATCTAAGTCGCGTAGGTATTTATTTATTGGACTCACAATGTTTCATCTGTTAAAAACAGATCTTTTTTAAAGTAGGAAATATATAGGTATGTTTAATTTTGTTTTTAGTATAGTAAAGTTTTATATTTTGTTGTTTTTTTTTTCAATATTTTGTATTTTAAGTTTATCTTTTTGCTATCTCACATATTCAAGACTGTACAGAGTATTTATGTATTGGACTGACAACGGTTCACCTGTTAAACATAAACATAAAATAAAGTAAGAAATTATAGAGCGAATTTATTTTTCCAATAGTTTTGGCGTTGTTTTAGGATTAATTTTCTGTTAAAAATAAACATGTTATATCTCAATCGATAGGAAATTTTATTCTCTTTAAATTAGGGCTCTTCACATTTTTCCGAAAAAGTAATAGTTTCAGAGAAAATTGGCAAAAACTTAAAAAATGTACCTTTAGGGGTGGTTTTGGGGTAGTTTTTCAAAAGGGATTCCCGGGCCTTCATCCTATCTTTATTTCTCGTATTCCAATAAAGACTTTTTGAGCAAAGGCCAAACTTAAACACGCACGGTAACTCACACTATAGGATTCATACCTACTATTTAAGTATATTGCTATGATATTGCTCCTGCAAGCCGTTCTGTTTAATACGTATATCAGTTACGTTTTTAAAATAATTTTAAAAAAACAACACAATTGGTTAACGGTTTAATCGTTAAACATTCAATGTTAGATAAAATTTAAAAGTTGTGTACTAAATCAATGAATTATATGTAAAGATAAGAGTTAAATGGGGTTTAGTGAACATGATTGACTTAAATTTGAAACAGGTAGCATTTGAGGCACGTCTAGGATGTTTAGGCGAGATTCTTTAGACGCGCATCTTTTGGCGCGCAATTTTTGGCACGAATGCTTTAGACGTGGACGCTTTAGAGGAGGACGTTATTAGGCGCGTGGAAGTTTAGGCGCTAGAACTTTAGACGCAGGGACAGTTAGGTGCCACATGCGTGCATTTCACATCAGTCTTGAAATGTACTTAATTACCTAGTTGAAATAAGTTATGTAACTAGACCTCGTTCCTAAACAGCCGTAGAACAATCATTTGAATAACAAGTTTTTAAAGATCGACTCACCATTCAAAAGTTATAAATCATATAAATTAAACATTTTTTTTTTGGTAGCCAGTCTTTACCACTGGGTGTAGACTTGATGACAAATCAATACAATGGCAATGGCAACATTAATCATTGAGAAATGTTAAAATATAATATTCAAAATTTCAGGTTTTACACGAAAATTGCTGCGCGTGCAAAATGTATCTCTTTTACTCACCGAAAACTTTGCGACGTTTAAAAAAACCGCTATCATTTTGCGACCAGTTAATATAAATAACTTGTCTCTACGCTTGCTATGAAAAAGGTACTTATGTAACTATTTCCAGTTAAGTAATAAATTATATGGTCACATTATGCGAAAACGTGTTTACGTGGCCCCTAACTGTCCCTGCGCTCAAAGTTCCGGCGCCTAATGAAGCCAGCGTATAGAAGCTTTGCACCTAAAAGATCGCGCCAAATTATGCGTACTTAAAGGTGCGCGCCTGAACGTCACTTTCCGAGCTATTTATGCATCAAGTTTTCCAAATAATAGTTATTTATACAACGAGTAGCTAAAGTGCCAATTTTTTGCACGCGTGAGAAAGTTTAAAGAATGAGCCGCAGGCGAATTCTTTAAATCTCACAAGTGCAAAAAGAAGCTTTAGCTACGAGTTGTATACATAATTTTTTCGACTACCACATATTTATGCTAAAAAAGTTACAAAACCTCAACATCATTTCAAATTGAAAACTCATTAAAAATCATGTTAGTTACAATACGCTTTCAATGTTTTAAATTGAACGCTAAAGATCAAGTTAGGCATACTTTGGGTTTCCAAGGTATTATTAGTTTTAGTAAACAAAATCAGATGTTTGTGTCGCCATTATTTTTTGCTTTTTCCACGAAAGTAAAGTTTTGGTGCATTGTATTTTTAAACATGAGCGACGAAAGTGATGTTCCTGATGATATTCAAAAAGCAGCGGACGCTGCTACTCTTCAGCTTCTACCTGAAAAATCAAGAAAACTTTACGAAAATGAATACGAACTTTTCAGGGCGTGGTGCAACGAGAAAGAGGTTCGGAAATTATCAGAAACTGCTATTTTGGCCTATTTGGGTGAAAAATCCAAAGTATTAAAATCGTCGACTCTTTGGTCCAAATACTCTATGTTAAAGTCGACATTGGTAGCAAAGGAAAACGTTAATATTGGAAGATTTCCTAAGGTACCTAACAATAATAAAATAACAATAAGGCTTATTTAATTATGATTTTATAGGTAACGGCTTTTTTAAAACGACTAAGTGAGGGGTACAAACCCAAAAAGGCGAATGTTTTTACGAGGGAAGAAGTAACCAACTTTTTAGTAGAATCACCTGATGAAAAATTGTGACTAATGAAAGTAGTGTTAATTATGGGATTGTCAGGTGCATGCCGACGAGATGAACTGACCAAGATGAAAATCGACGACATAGAAGACAAGGATTCTTACTTAATCGTGAAAATTCCAGATTCGAAAACCTAAATTCAAAGAACATTTACGGTACCTTCCATTACGGAAAATATATTTAATCCTGCTGAAATTTGCAGAAAATACATGGCACTACGCCCAAAACACGTGGAACATCGGAGATTCTTTTTGCAGTACAGATATGGAAAATGTACGGTTCAAGTTGTTGGAATTAATCAGTTTGCTAAAATGCCCAGCCTTATCGCCTCGTATTTAAAACTGCCAAATCCAGAGTGTTATACAGGCCATAGTTTTAGAAGGTCGTCAGCTTCTTTGTTAGTTGGTGCGGGGGCTGATATTTTAAGGTTGAAACGTCTCGGAGGATGGCGGTCTTCAACAGTCGCAGAGGGATACGCAGAAGAATGCATCGAGGAAAAAGTAAATTCTGCAAGTCAAATTCTTTTAAACAAAAAAACAGAATTTAAGCAGGGTGAAGTTAAGTACATTTCAAATGTAGTTGATTACAGTGTTTCGTCCTCTGTACCATCGACTTCCGGTGGTATTGTTATTAGCAATATTAGCAATAGTACTATAACCATAAATTTGAATAAAGAATAAAATGTAATATTTGAATTTAATAAACTGTTTTGACAGAAGCGTGCAAAAAAGTGACAGATGAGTTCGAAATTTTTTTTTCGTACACCAGCATTGAAAGAGCTACTTTGCCGTACAATTTATTAATCAGAAAATTACACTTTGCAGTATTCGTACGGCAAAGTAGTATTTTGCGGTATTCGTACGGCAAAGTAGCACTTTGCCGTACGTTTCCTTAGTTACAACACATATAATATTACATTACATTAATATTACTCTACTTATTTGCTATATACGAGGATAAATTTAGTATTCCGTTTTGTATGCTAGTGTACGAAAAAATATTGTACGAAACTCGTATGAAAGTGGCTTTTCCATACTCGTCTCGAAATTCCGGACTCGGCTTAACGGCCTCTTCCGGAAACATCTCACTCGTACTGAAAAGCTTCACTTTCTATACTTGTTACGTAAATTACTATTATTGCATAGTATGCAAAAACAACATGCTTTTAACGTATGGAAAGTGTCAAATAATAGCCTCCTTTAGGAAATGGTAGTCGAAAAAAGTGTTTTTCACACTAGACGGAAGTTTGCCGTACGAGCGAAGCGAGTTGGGCAACGCGTTGTGTGTGAAAAACACATATTTTGCAACATGTTGCATACAAGATTTTTTGTAATTTTGAGCATATTAATTTTTATAGTAAATAAATTTGCTTAAATCAAAAAAGTTGTTTTTTTTCTATAGCACATGTTAAAGTGTGCTTTTATCAACTCAAAACAAAAGGTCAAGTTTTACTTTAACAGCAAGGGTAGATAAAGTAGCACTTTAACATCAAGGATAGATAAAGGTCCGGTTGCAGAAAGCAATGTTAAGTCTGGTGTTAGCTAACGTCGCGTCAAAGTGAACAAAATCGCATCAAATTTTGTTTACTAATGTATTAGTTACCATAAGCATTTGAGATTTGATTCGTTTTTGTTCACTTTGACGCGATGTTAGCTAACACCAGACTTAACATTGCTTTCTGCAACCGGCCCAAAGTAATTTAATTTTCTAACTTTTGTTTGACAGCTTCGTATTATCGTAGCAACCCAATCTAGCTACTGACAGTTTGAAATGTGATTGACTGCCCTTATTTTCTTTTGAAATTGTTAAAAGTTCTTTGCTATAGAAAAAAATTCGTATTATACAGGACGATAAAGTTATTTCTATCCACTCTTGAATCATTAACGTCTCGACTTCGTCTCGACGTTAAACGATTCACTCGTGGATAAAATTTAACTTTATCGTCTTGTATAATAAGTTACTATTAAGTATCAATATGAAATCTCACATTGCAACTAGTGCGAATATTTGCGTCATTTTGACATTCAAAACTACAACAGAATGTCATTATGTTAGGTCAAAATTAAGCAAAATTTATTTTTGAATAATAGTAGTCTTTCGAGTCCATAATGCAGTTTATCTTCCCAAAATACGCGCATATATACAGGGTGTTTGTGAAGGTAATGCTATTACTGCCAAAGCTGAATACCTGAGAAAATTTCCAAATCGACGGCAGCCAATACCAAATGTGTTAGATACAAAAATGAGGGTGGCATGGCAAGTAGTACGACACGGATTAACATTGGTGAGCCTAGAACTCGCCAAACCCTTCAAGAAGAGAAAATTTTACGTTGCAGTTGCAAATGAACCAGGAAGCAGCACATGAAAAGTTACTCGTCAATTTCACATTCCCCGTCATTCAACCGTTTAAAGTGTTTTAAAAGAAAATGCTTTGTACCCATTTCATTATCGTACTGTTCAGTTATCATCAGAAGTTGATCATAGAAATCGAATTAATTATTGCAACTGGCTGCTTGGTCAAATTGGATAGGAGCAGGGTCACATTTTTAGACGGCTAAAGCTATTTTTACAATAAATTGAGTTTTCAATCCCCACAATACACATGTAGTGAAGCCATAAATCGCAATAACTCGTTGTCAACAGTTAGCGTAAGAATTCCAAAGAAAGGAAACTCGCCCATAAAATTAAACAGTGCGTGCAATAAAAATTCTTGAAGTGCGAGCAGTTAGCTTAAGTGCCATTTGAAAACTTTCGAGCTAAAGGGGTAAAAACGACTAATGTCAAAAAGTGATTTGTACGACGGAATACAAAAGAGAGAAACTCTGTAAACGTCCACGAGTTCCTGCAAACAAAAGCGAAAAGGAATGCTCAAATCTGACGAACACTTTCCTAAATAAGAAGCGAAAGTGGACGAACAATACGGCAGTAAAACTGCAGCTTCAAAAATCGAAAGTGAATGTCCAGTGGGTGCATCATAAAACTCCAACCCTTGTGCGCGCTAGTGAAAGTGTGTCGACCCTTTTGCCCAATAGATACAATACCATTGTTGTCACTAGAATAGAAAATCCTTTTTGTATATTGTGTAAATTATGTAACATGGGTATATAAACCAGAGCGATGGGGTTGAACAGATCATTGCGTACTAGGTCTTAGCCCAACAACCACTCTGGTCGTCTGGCACATGTTGGGTCAGATTCCCACATGTTTAATATTAATCTCATACATACTGAAGCATTCATTTTGGGATGTTTCAGGAGCTAAGTGTCAGATCCACAAACGTTCACATGTATGCTGATTAAAAAGACCTATTCGATCCACACTTGTAATAGCATAGTAGCAAATCCGTAACCAGTTAATTTATGTCTGTAATCCGTTGCGTGAATAAAGAATATTAAAAGTGGTGGAGTTATTCGTGTGTGTAATTTCTAACAAACACCTTAACGCATCCACTTTATTGGTGACCCCTGATAACGAATATCAGCAGTGTTTTCGCCGGGTAAACCCACTTTATTGGTGACCCCGGACTAAGAACATCGTAAAATAAACAAATCAGTCCTCAGTGTTATGTACCTCGAATTCATCCTAGATTGGTGATTCTCGACTACGAACTACGCAAAAACAGCATAAATTAGACGATTAAAAACTCGCGTTCGCGACCGGGTAATCGGTAAACAGTGAATTAAAATTAAGTGAAGTCCGCTACGACATTTCACGATGGAAACAGAAGGCAACATATCTGTCACTACCAACAGCGAATCAACAACCAGTTCAGTCGACAGGACTAACATCAGAGTACCTCCATTTTGGCCAACAAAACCTGCACTGTGGTTCGTACAACTCGAAGGACAGTTTGCCCTCAACAACATTACGCGAGATACCACCAAATATTATTACGTAAGTGCTAATCTAGACAATAAATACGCGCAAGAAGTCGAAGACATTCTCACCAACCCGCCACGTCAAGACATGTACGAGACGCTCAAACAGGCTCTAATTAAGCGCCTATCCACTTCTCGCGAGCAGAAGATAAAACAACTTCTAGAGCACGAGGAAATAGGCGATCGCACACCGTCCCAATTTTTGAGGCATCTCACGAATTTAGCAGACGGCGAGGTACCAGAGAACTTCATACGCACATTATGGATCGGGCGACTTCCAGATAGCATGCAAGCTATCCTGATGACGCAATCAAGCAGCAACCTCCAAGCCGTGTCCACTTTGGCAGACAAAATTGCCGAAATCACCCCCAGGACGTTCCAGGTGGCATCCACTGCTTCTCGCGGCGACGACGAAAAAATCAATCAACTGTGCAAGCAAATTGCTGAATTATCCCAGCAAGTAGCACGGATGAGCCGGGAAAAACAGCCGCGAAGCAACAGCACACAACGGTACCGTTCCAGGTCGCAATCTTCGTCGCGAATCTGTTGGTACCACCGCCGATTTAAAGACAATGCAACGAAATGCACTCAGCCGTGCCACTACCAAAAAAACGATCAGGGGAGTTCGTAAACGCGGCACATGACCCCTTGTCTAATAATCGCCGCCTATTTCTAACGGATATGTCAACTAAATGGCTTTTTCTTATTGACACAGGGGCGGATTTGTGTGTATTGCCGAGAACATTTATAAAAGGACCGCGTGCGCGTACCGAGTACGAACTTAGCGCGGTAAACAACTCGGTAATTAGTACATATGGACATATAGTGTTAAATTTAGATTTTAAGCTGAGGCGAACATTTTCGTGGAAATTTGTCGTCGCAGACATCGACAAGCCGATAATTGGCGCAGACTTTCTCAGCCACTTCGGTTTACTTGTTGATATTAGAAACAAGCGCCTAATAGACAATGTAACCCAGCTGAAAGCAATCGGTGTAGTGCGGGAGTGTGTATCGCCACAAATAAAAACAATTTCCGGCGACTCGGCTTTCCATAAGCTTCTAGCGAAGTTCCCGGACATCGCGCGTCCGTCAGTTCTGCCTAAGAAAATAAAACATGCCACTATACATCGAATAATTACGTCAGCTGGACCTCCTGTCACGTGCAGGAGTAGAAGACTCCCACCGGATAGGTTACATGCAGCTAAGAAAGAGTTCCAGTTTATGCTCGATCAAGGAATAGCTCGCCCATCCAAAAGTAATTGGTCTGCAGCCCTTCATCTAGCGCCCAAGAAAGACAATGGATGGCGTCCTTGCGGAGATTATAGAGCGCTAAACGCGAGAACTCTGGCTGATTGCTATCCTGTGCCACACATCGAGGATTTCGCGCACAATCTTTTTGGTTGCAAGATCTTCTCAACAATCGATCTGGTAAGAGCCTTCAACCAAATCCCAGTCCACAGCGACGATATCTGCAAGACAGCAATTACAACTCCATTCGGAATGTACGAATTTCCATTTATGAGTTTTGGTTTAAAGAATGCTGCCCAGACGTTCCAGCGTTTTATAGATGAGGTTACCAGAGGACTCGACTTTTGCTACGCATTCATTGACGACCTACTGGTAGCTTCCACATCAGAGGAACAGCACCTGGAGCACCTCAGCCAACTCTTCAGCAGGCTCAGCGAGTATGGAGTACTGATCAACTCGGCAAAATGCAACCTTGGCAAGCCCAGCGTCAACTTCCTTGGGTACTCCATTTCACAAGAAGGAATTAAACCCCCAGAAGACCGCATCGAGGCTATAAAGCAAGTGCCCAAGCCCAAGACAATTAAAGAGCTGCGCCGTTTCTTAGGAATGCTGAACTTCTACAGAAGGTTCCTTCCTAACGCAGCAGAAGTCTTGGCTCCGATGAATAAACACCTGCAAGGACCCAAAGTAAAGCCAAAAACGGAAATCCAATGGAACCCAGAGTCGGAAGAAGCTTTCTCACGCTCCAAAACAATACTAGCAAACGCTACCCTCCTGGCACATCCAGCACCTGCAGCTCCAACATCAGTAATGGTTGATGCATCTGATGTCGCCATGGGAGCTGTGCTACAACAGCATGTGGACGGAGAATGGCAGCCCTTAGCGTTTTTCTCCAAAAAGCTAAACGCTGCCCAGAAGAAATACAGCGCCTACGATCGGGAGCTACTGGCAGCTTATTCGGCTGTGAAGCGCTTCCGCTACTTTGTAGAAGGCCGAAAGTTCACGCTCTACACCGACCACAAGCCATTAATATACGCGTTTCAACAAAAGCCAGAACGCGCCTCGCCCAGACAATTCCGTCACCTGGACTTTATTGGACAGTTCACGACGGATATTCGTCATGTCGCTGGAAGCGACAACATTCCCGCGGATACATTATCACGTGTGTCTGTTGCAGGTTGTTCAGCAGCTTTTCCAGGCAGCCCAATTAACTACAAAGCGCTGGAAAAAGCGCAAGAATCGGATGCCGAGCTGAAGACATTCCTACACCCTGAGGCCGTGCTAGACTTGAAGAAGATCTACTTCCCAGATCAGGATGCGGACGTCTACTGCGATTCGACTACGGGGACACTACGCCCTTTTGTCACGAAGCAGTTCCGACGCCCGGTGTTCGACGCCCTCCACAACCTCTCTCACCCCGGAATTCGAGCCACGACGCAGCTCGTCTCCTCCAGGTTTGTATGGCCTTCCATACGCAAGGACTGCAGCCTTTGGAGCAAGACGTGCATCCCATGTCAGCGCTCGAAGATCACCAGGCACGTAGCAGCACCAGTGGGAAACTTCTCCACGCCCTCCTCCAGGTTTGAGCACGTGCATCTCGACCTTGTTGGGCCACTTCCTTCATCGCTAGGCAATACGTACTGCCTGACATGCATCGATCGCTACTCCCGATGGCCTGAGGCCATACCAATCCCTGACATCACGGCTGAAACGGTGGCCAGAGCCTTCTTCAGTAGCTGGATAGCTAGATTTGGAGTGCCTCTGCGGATCACAACGGACCGCGGCCGGCAGTTCACCTCCAATCTGTTCAAGGAATTAGCCAACCTTTTGGGATCGCAGCACATGCACACGACAGCATACCATCCGGCAGCTAACGGCATGATAGAAAGATTTCACCGCCAGCTAAAAGCCGCAATTGAGTGCCACACAGACACCAAATGGACAGAGCACCTGCCAGCAGTTCTCTTGGGCATTCGCACAGCCATCAAGGAAGACCTCAACGCTACCTCAGCCGAGATGGTCTACGGCGAAAACATTCGACTACCAGGGGAATTTTTTACTGCTACGAAAGACGTACATGCAGCCGATTTCGTAAACCAGCTCAGAGAGCATTTTGACAAGGTACGCCCGACTGCAGCTCAGCATCATGGCCAGCGCAAAGCATTCGTCTTCAAGGATCTCGCGACTTCCACACATGTGTTCGTCAGAAACGATGCGACGCGCAAGCCCCTGCAAGCTGTTTACAATGGACCATTCCGTGTGATTTCCAGAGCAGCAAAAACCTTCAGCGTCGAAATCCGCGGCAAGCCAGTGACGACCACGATAGATAGGCTCAAACCCGCCTATCTTGCAGCTGAGCCAGAGCAGGAGCAAGCTGCAAGCAGCACCGCGGCGCACAAAGACGCCGATACAAACAAGCAGACGACAACCACCAGAAGTGGACGGCGAGTACATTTCCCGGATTACTTCCGGGCAGCATAATCTCGTGGCTTAACCACTGGTAAGGGGGTCATGTAGTGAAGCCATAAATCGCAATAACTCGTTGTCAACAGTTAGCGTAAGAATTCCAAAGAAAGGAAACTCGCCCATAAAATTAAACAGTGCGTGCAATAAAAATTCTTGAAGTGCGAGCAGTTAGCTTAAGTGCCATTTGAAAACTTTCGAGCTAAAGGGGTAAAAACGACTAATGTCAAAAAGTGATTTGTACGACGGAATACAAAAGAGAGAAACTCTGTAAACGTCCACGAGTTCCTGCAAACAAAAGCGAAAAGGAATGCTCAAATCTGACGAACACTTTCCTAAATAAGAAGCGAAAGTGGACGAACAATACGGCAGTAAAACTGCAGCTTCAAAAATCGAAAGTGAATGTCCAGTGGGTGCATCATAAAACTCCAACCCTTGTGCGCGCTAGTGAAAGTGTGTCGACCCTTTTGCCCAATAGATACAATACCATTGTTGTCACTAGAATAGAAAATCCTTTTTGTATATTGTGTAAATTATGTAACATGGGTATATAAACCAGAGCGATGGGGTTGAACAGATCATTGCGTACTAGGTCTTAGCCCAACAACCACTCTGGTCGTCTGGCACATGTTGGGTCAGATTCCCACATGTTTAATATTAATCTCATACATACTGAAGCATTCATTTTGGGATGTTTCAGGAGCTAAGTGTCAGATCCACAAACGTTCACATGTATGCTGATTAAAAAGACCTATTCGATCCACACTTGTAATAGCATAGTAGCAAATCCGTAACCAGTTAATTTATGTCTGTAATCCGTTGCGTGAATAAAGAATATTAAAAGTGGTGGAGTTATTCGTGTGTGTAATTTCTAACAAACACCTTAACGCATCCACTTTACACATCAGTGGGCATATGGAGATCCATACTGCATAAGGGAATCAAATCAAATCAAATCAAATCAATTGTATTCAATTAATATATCAAAAAACTATAATCAATCCACAAATTTAGATTTCTCTGAATGTTTTGGTAGGAGTAATTGACAATAACATTGTTGGTCCATACTTTCTATCAAATACATTCATGGTGAAAACTACTTCCAGCTTCTGAATGAACTTATGGATGATTCGTCACTCAATACACTGTGCCCACTCTGTTGGCTAAATGAAAATTTCGAACAACGACAGATAGGTGGCAACGGTCCTATACCATAGCCAGCACGGTCGATCGACTTAAACGTTTGGGGATTCGTCAAAGAAAGGTGTGCCAGACACCACCCGAAAATTTAGAGGATCTACAAACAAGAACAACGGACAGTTATTCAATACAAATCACTTCGGAAATGCTTCAAAACGTGCAGAATTCAATTCCTGTAAGAGCAACCATGCGTTTAGAAGCAAATGGGACACAGTTTGAACATGTAAACTAACTTCAATATTTTTTTTATTACTGGTAGTTTTTGTAAATTATAGTTTATCGATATGTTACAATTTTTAAATAAAACAGATTAGCTTTGTTGCCAAACTTGGAGTTCTTGAAGTGCACTGTACAGGGATACACATCCCAGAACTTTTTCTCGTTAACATTTTCTTCTCAATTTTGTATACACCCTGTAGAAGGATAGAACAACGTAAAAACGTTTAAAAACCATGATTACTGACACTGCCACGATTCGCAATATTCGTCTTCAGACCCGATCCCCAAGCAAAAGCAGAAAAATTATTTGCAACATATTTAAAATTTTCCCGGAAGCCAAAGCGTTCAATTGTAGTCCAAATATCCCTCAGAATATTCCTAATTCAACATAGGTGTTTTTGAAAATAGCTTCAGAGAAGACATGAATCCATCTGTATGGTCCTACGGTGTATTGCATCATACTTGATCAATAACCAAGAAAAACACCCAAGAACAAAATAACAGCCCTTTGCTCTGAAGCGACAAACACGGTGATTAGTTGATGCTTTCTCTATAATGTTTTTACATATACATTCACGCAAACAAAATTAAATTAAATGAAGACTTTTATTTTACAAGATAATACGTAATATGACATGATGTTCTTGTAAACATGTTTGGAAATATGCCGAAGAGATAATATTTGTGTTCATGTGAGGGGAGATAAATTCTGCAGAATAATCGTATGTATTTTATATACAGTTAAGTAAGTTAAATAAGTTTTTGTTGAATGTTCTATCTAGCGACTTTGACATTATCGTTCTAACAGAGACCTGGCTCCACGACCACGTATTTGATAACGAAGTTTTCCCGAACAATTATTTAGTTTACCGTAGAGATAGAATATCAAGGGGTGGTGGAGTCCTGGTTGCTGTTAAGCAGAAGTTCAAAAGTAAAAGATTATGTTTTTTAGAAACTGTTTGTGAAGACATATGGGTTCAAGTTCTGATAGATAATACTTAAAGTTGATATTAAAAGTGCATATGAAGAATATGTAAACTCTATTGAAAATACTATCAATACTGATCCCAGTGTATTCTGGAAATTTGTTAAAGAAACTAAGAAAAATAGCTCCACAGTAACTGAAGAAATGATGTATGCGGATGAAACTTATAGCAGCAACACTACTATAGTCAATGCTTTTGCAACCTATTTCGAATCCGTTTACCTACACGACGGATAATTATATGATGTGGATCAATTTACTGGCATGTCTGTTTCTTCTCACAGTTTTCACATAACTAGCATATCCTCTGAAGATGTAGTGCAAGCAACAAAACTATTGAAACCAAAACGTTCAGTTGGCCCTGACAGTGTCCCTGCATATGTATTCAAAGCATGTTCCGAATTTCTAATTGAACCTTTAAAATTCATATTCAATTTAATTCTAGAAACTTCTATATTTCCTACAGCCTGGAAACTAACAAAAGTGTGCCCAATACACAAGGGCGGTAAAAAGTGTGACATAACGAACTACAGACCGGTAGCACTACTTTCAGTTCCTTGCAAAAATTTCGAATCAATTATTTACAAATACTTATACAGTCATGTTAAACCTCATATCTCGGACTTTCAACATGGATTTATTCCCAAACGATCTACTAGTACTAATTTGCTAGTACTTACGCGAGATACGGTTAATTGCTTTAATAATAATACTCAAATGGATGTAATATATACGGACTATGCTAAAGCATTCGACAAGGTACCTAAATCACACTATACTTTTTAAAAAATTGTATTCATTTGGCTTCACTCCACAAATGTTACGCTTATTTGCATCATATCTTCAGAACAGGCGATAGTATGTAGTATATAATAATTGTGTATCACGTGAGTTTAACGTTTTATCAGGAGTTCCACAGGGCTCTAACCTAGGGCCATTACTGTTCCTGATCTTAATTAATGATCTACCCGATGTAATAACCTATTCTAAATGTCTACTGTTTGCTGATGACTTTAAAATTTATAAGAGTATATCTTGTATTAACGACTGTCAATTATTACAATTTGACCTTGAAAAAATCTTTCAATGGTCTGTTGTAAACCGCCTTTCTTTTAATATAAATAAATGTGCTATAGTTAGCTACACTCGCAAACAATCAATAATAACCTTTAACTATACACTTGATAATCAGAATGTTTGTAGGAAAGACAATATAAAAGATCTGGGTATACAGTTTGATAATCAACTTACTTTTAACTTACATATTCTTCACTGCGTTAACTCAGCTTATAGACAACTTGGATTTGTTATACGGAACGCCAGATCGTTTAGTCAAATTCACTCCCTAATTTTTTTATATAATATGTTTGTGAGACCACACTTAGAATATGGATGTGTTATTTGGTCACCATATTACAACAATTATAAGAATTTAATAGAAAAGGTCCAAACAAAATTTTTACGCTTCTTGTATTTCAAAATGCATGGGGTCTATCCTCTCTATCTACCCTATACTGAATTGCTTAAAGAGTCTAATTTCTTAAGTTTAGAAAAAATAAGAGCTTTGCAGTCATGCATATTTATTTTCAAATTAGTTCGATCGGCTGTAGATTGTGATACCCTTTTATCGGAGCTGCATTTTCATGTACCCTCACACAACTCTAGGAATACCTTTGTTTTTTCAATACCGAATTACAGAACGAATTATGCCTATAATTCGCCAATGTTGCGTATGTGTTCGATTTATAACAACTTTTTGGAGATAGATATTTATCACTGCAGTTTAAAAGAATTTAAGTTTTATGTAAATAGAGCAATAGCTCGTTAAACGGATGCCATTTATATTTTATTTATAATTATAATAATTTATTTTTTTAAATTTTTTTTTGCAACTAATTAATATATAGATCTTTTTTCCCTTAATTTGCGAGTTTGTAATATATTTATCTAATATTTATGTCAACTATAGTTATAGGTGATTTTCGTCTCTGGTACCCATTCTTACTTGTTTGCTTTGCCACTACCATACAATCTAACTAACTAACTAATTAATACCTTACTGTATGTATTGTACGAATTATGTATATTTTGTTTAATAGTAGCCTGTAATTGGTTGATCTGTTGGCTACTTGCTAAAATAAAATAAAATAAAATAAATAAATAAATACAGGGTCGCTATTATGTATGGGACTAAAGCTGCCCTGGTCAAACGGTTTGAGATATGCGTTTCATATTTGGTATATGTTAATTTGAGGCTATTTTGCATAATTTGAAGTTAAAAATTTATTTTTCATATAGTTTTTAAGTGCGGTAGCCATATGAACTTTTTTAAACAGCAACCTAGGCTGTGTGATACATCAATAGAAAGTTTCCTTTTCTTTTCAGTAATAATAGTACAAGAGGTCAAAATATTGCCAACAATAATTTTTGCGATTCAGATGCGAATTTCTGTGGCGACGAAAATAACGACGAGTGCTTGCACGAGTAGTTATTTTCTAAAGCAACTTGAAGAGCAGAAATTGTTGAAATATTTTGACCCAGAGTCCTATTCGTCTTGACAATTTAACTTTTAAATTATTGAAAATGTTCAGTAAAAATTCCTAACACTAAAATTTTAAATTCACAAAACTAGTGGTCTTTAAATTGTATCCTTTTCTAACAGTAAAATCCAAGTTATTTTTCATTAAAAAATAGTTACAGAAAAAATTGTCACATATAATCTCATAAGAGCATTAATTCTTTCCGGAAATTTTTTTGAGTGCGTTCCAACAACGTCGTATTAATTTGCCCGAGTGGGACGCGAGGGCAAATTAGGAAGTTGTTGGAATGCACGAAAAATAATTTCCGGATATGAATTAATGCTCGAATGCAGATTCGGTAAGAAAATCGTAACGACACAAACCCTCACAGTTAGGTTGGTCTATCTACAAAAAATTTCCAAGAAATTTTGTCGTTGTCTTAGTTACGGATCGTGAACTAATTTTTCTATTGGTCATTAATGAGTGTCGTACGATTTTCGCTAAAATAAAGCTCCTCGAAATATTGTCAGAAGTAATACTATAAGTACTTCGATATTATCTGGTTATATGTCGATAACTTGTTGCACAATAATAAAAGAGTGTCAGTTTGACAGGTTAAATAGTCCGACCGCGTCAGCGGGAGGATTATTCTGTCAAACTGACACGATTTCTTATTGTGCAGGAAGTTTGAGACGTATAACCTGTTCGAAGTACGCATTGTATTCGATTTGATTATTTTTTAAGTAAATTTTAATATTAGGAACAAATAAACATTTTATTGGCAGCTCGATTTATTTGTATTAACCAAAGACAAAATAATATAATACATATTATTTTGTCTTTGGTTAATACAAACAACCTAGCTGAAAATCATCTCCATGAAAACGACATCAAGTTGACAAAAGTTATGTATTGCGTTGCCTAGTGAAGTTACTCTAGTATAATCGATTTTGTATAATCGAAATTATACAAGATAACTTAACTAAATCAAGCCTTCTAATTGGTTTAAATCTCTACGAAAAAAATTATCACTAAAATAATCATTCGATTGGTAGTTTATTTTTAAATTGAAGAATGCCATTGGTTGACAATGACACCAGTTAAATTGTCAAAAATATTACACGTGTATAGGGATATATAAGAAAATAACGCAGATAAATAAAGAAAAATACTTGAGGCATGCTTAATTCGTCGCTGCACATTTAGTGAAATCTAGTAACCATTACATTAACAAAACGTCATAAATAAACAGAACACAAACCAAAACAGGTACTAAAAGCTTAATATTCCTGTAGTTGTATTGTCTGGCAAATAATCTTTAGAATTCTGCAATATGGATCGTTTATCAGAAGGAGAACGGATAGAGATTTTCATGATGATTGGTTATGGTAACAGAAGACGAACAAACGACGAGGTACGTCATTTATTTAATACCGCACATCTCCATCGGAATCCAATTAGTAGATCCACAGTAAGTAGAACTTTAGAAAGATGTATTGAAAGTGGAAGCGTAAAAGATCGTCCTACATCTGGTAGACCAAGATCTTCCAGAAATGAAGAGAATTCCCTTGAGGTAGTACTGGTTGTGGTTGAGCAACCTCAAACGTCTTAAACCACAATATGAGTAGACGCTACAATCAAACAAGTTTAAAAATAAATAAGTTTTACCCTTACAAAGTACATATAGTACAGGAATTGGCAGAAGACGATTTCGTCAGAAGGCTCGAGTTTTGTGAGTGGGCAATTGAAGGTATTTCTGAAAATGACAATTTTGCCAATTCAGTTTTATTCTCGGATGAAGCTACTTTGAATGGATCTGTAAACAAGCACAACTGTAGATACTGGTCTGACACCAACCCCAATTGGATGGAAAAAGTTTACACCCAGCGAGCCCAGAAAGTTAACGTATGGGCTGGTATTGTTGATCACAACATTACTGGACCATTTTTCATTGAAGGCAACCTTACGTCGGAGAGATATCTTCAAATGCTGCCGGAAAATATTATTCCTCAAATTATAAAACTTTTTCCAAATCATGATAACCCAAATGCAGTCAACGAAAATATCTGGTTTCAGCAGGATGGTGTGCCTCCCCACTATGATCGGCGTTGGAACGGGAGAAGAGAAACTGTGGAGTGGCCCGCTCGGTCCCCAGATGTGTCTGGATTCTGGATTAAAAATGGAGGGTGAGTTACCTCACATGCACTTAGGCTGCATTAAGTGGGCCCATTGTGCTACCTCCCAGAATCTCTCCAAGTTGGGTATCACTCATGCCATCCAATCCTTTGAATGTACAGCTGATTGCAAATAAAAGTGGGACAAGTCTTGAGACTACTTTTTGCGTTTTTAATAACGTGTGAAACTTTCTCTAACTTATATTTCCGTAGGTGAATACATAAAATATTATTAAAGATAGAAGCATAAGAAAAGGAACATAATTACGAGTATTTAATATGTTATTGTACTGCATATTACAATATTACATATTAGCTGTCCCAGTTTTATTTGCAATCAGCGGTACTTAAGGACAATCGCAACTGGAGTGTTGTTAATTCTGACCATTTCGGGCCAGAAATCCTCCAACATGGATCCTCTGACTCTTGCGAGAGCTGGCCAGTGGCACAGAACGTGTTCTGCTGTCTCGTTATCCTCGTTGCATCCGCAACAGTTTGGGCTGTCCACCAGTCTCATCCTGTGCATACGTTGGTTTAGAGTGCAGTGTCCAGATAGGATACCCACGACTAGTCGAAGGTTCCTTCGGGACAGTTGCAAGCAATATTTGGCTGTCTTTGGCGAGGGTGCTGTAATAGCAGCTCTTGCTTGCCGGCACCTTTGCATGTTAACCCATCTTCGTATGAAGCTGTTTATTAAGGTTTCTTGATATAGCATAGAGCTTAATATTGTCAGGGATATAGGGATTACGGGTTCTGGCCTCTAGAAAAGTTGTCCGGACGCCAGTCTCGCAGTATCATCAGCCTCCTCATTGCCATAGTTACCGTCATGTCCTTTCACCCATACAAGAGAAACGACATTATTTTTTTAGATATCCCCGAGAGCTTCACGGCACTGCAGTACCACACCTGAGGTAATTTTGCAACTGCCCAGGGCTAGTTAAGCGGCTCTACTGTCACTGAAGATACCAATACATTGATTCTCGATTTTCCTTTCAAGAATTGCTTTTGCACCATGCATTATTCCAATTACTTCCGCTTGGAAGACAGTGGCCATTTTGCCTAGTGGTATGCTTTGGCGGAGGTTCATATCGTCAGAGAAAACTCCGGCACTCGTTCCATGCTTTGTTTTAGATCCATCAGTAAAGATGGATATATCTATCTGCTGGGTAAACCGGGCATTTTCATAGACGTTAAATTGTCTGTTGAAGGCATATTGTAGAGGGAGGTAGTCTACCATAGCGTCCAGAAGAGGGATCTGGTCGACGGCCTCATTCAGGATGAGGGCATGCCTGCCTCCCCTGCCTGCTGTGTGCCACAGCCCTTTGTAGCGCAGCCTCAAGGCGGTCCTTACGGCTACTTCCTCCACAAAAAGATCAAGTGGTGGAAGGTATAAGACCACCTCTAAAGCGACCGTAGGGGTTGAGCGTATATCACCTGTAGAACTAAGACAGGCAAGGCGTTGCACATGCCCTAGTTTACTTGCTGTCGTAGCCTGTCTGACCCTGGGCCACCAGACAAGTGCTCCATAACATATCATGGGCCCTATCACGGCAGTATATAGCCACAAGGTAATTCGGGGGGAGAGTCGCCAAGATTTACCCAAAGCGCGGCGACACTGCCATGCATGCTTTTTCAGTTTTAACTTTTAAATGTTTGTCCCAATTCAGCTGTCTGTGAAAAATAACTCCCAAGTATTTGACATTGTCTGAAAAGTGTTAAATAGGAGAGGTCTACGTAAAGGTCCCACCTTTCTTTTTTTGCGAAAAGTACCATTTCTGTCTTTGAAGGATTGACAGAGAGTGACTCTTCATTACACCATGTTTTTGTTATCCGAAGAGCTGTCTGCATCAAGTTACAGAGCGTGCTCTCGAACTTAGTGGGGACAGAACCACCCCTTGCGGACAGCTCTTCGTCACAACACCTCTAATGGAGTTGTCTCCTATATTAAATTGTACTGCTCTCATTGTAAGCATGTGTTTTATCCATTCACAGAGAGTGGGTTCCACACCATGCCTGCGTAAGGCAAAGTTAATGCTCTCAAAGGAAGCCTTGTCAAAGGCTTCTTCAATGTCAATGAAAACTCCCAGAGTGGGCATTTTATTGTCTAGCGATCTCTCAATATGGTTCATTACAGCATGTAGCACCGATTCAGTAGATCTCGCTCAGATATAGGCGTGTTGGTTCAGGTGCAATGGGTGTAAAGCCAGCACCCTTTCCCGTATTTCTCTGTCACAAAGTCTCTCAAGCGTCTTTAGGAAGAAGGATGTAAGACTAATGGGACGATATGATTTGGCCTGGATATAATCCGTACGCCCCAGATGTGTCTCCTTTAATTTTTTTTGTGGGGCCATTTAAAACTCGCGTTTATTTAAATATACCTGGCAATTTAAAATAATTGAAAAATCTTATTCATGCTGAAATGGCTACTATTTCTCTCAATTTTTTGAGCTACCCTTTAGTATTATTGCCAAGAAATAAATATGCAGGAATTTGAACAGCTCCTCACTTAACTACTATGAATTAATGATGTTGTTTTTATTTGTATTTAAGAAATGTTGTTTGTTATGCTAAATTTTAATTATTGTTTGGTTTTGTTTATTTATAACGTGTTGTTAATACAATGGTTACTAGATTTCACTAAATGTGCAGCGATGAATTAAGCATGCCTCAAATGTTTTTTTATTTATCTGCGTTATTTTCTTATGTACCCCTATACATGAGTAATATTTCTGAAAAGAGAACAAATAAGCTTTCTATTAATGTATCACATAGCCTAGGTTGCTATTTAAAAAAAATCAATATGGCAACCGCACTTGAAAACCATATGAAAAAACAATATTTTTTACTTCAGAATATGCAAAGTAAGCTCAAATTAACATATTATACCAAATATGAAATGCATATCTCAATCCGTTTGATCAGGGCAGCTTTAGTCCCATACATAATAGTGACTCTGTATATAATATTTTACGTGTGTATGCTGGCAAATGATATCTTTCAGTTAAAAAACTGAGAAAGCCGACAAAGTCTTGATATTATTTGATCTATTTCAATCGATTCGTAAGTAAAGTAATAATAAATCAATTACTCTCCATTGGTCTGGGAATTACGTTATAAATTCCAGGAAAGCATCGAAGGACTTCCACATCGCTGTCGCTTTTAAAGTGGACTCAGTCGAAACACTTTTAAGGTGTAATCGGTTTCTCTTTCAATGCCAGTTCTGCAAGCCCGCAAACTAATCCCACCGACAGTTTTTAAAGAAAAGCGCCCAACCAGCGCCTTTAAACGTTTCAAAAGGAACCAATTAAGACGTCTTTTCCGGCAGGCCCCTACAATATTCAACGAGGAAACTCAGAGTATTTGCAACAATTGCTCCCAAACAGAACTTGCGACAAAACTCTGGCACTCCCTAGAGACTGGAGTGGTAATTTCCTTCGTTCTGTCTCTCGCGTTACACCAGAAACGTCGAAGGGATTTATCTCCCGGATATTCGCATTACCTGCTCCAAATTGCATGTGTAACAGGAACTGCATCTTTTACCTCCATTCATAGCAAAGCGATTCACACTGGGAATACTGGTGCTTCCCATACAGCTAAAAACAGTATTAATACTATTCTATTTAAAAGTACTCGTATATGTATATTAATCAGCAAAGCATAAAATGTGGATAAATACGTATTTTGAAAATATATTCAACGTCGATTGTTTTAGTTGTCGTTATTGGTCACATCTTCAATCTAGTAAGTAGACACGTACCTGTATGAAACATAATATTTTTTATTGTGTAATTTAATTTAATTAGTTATTAATACAGAAAGTAAACAAAATTTTTTTATAGTTTACCAAGGGAATTTAGTTACTTACTGCTGTTTCTCAAAATGACTTAAAGGTAAAATGGTACAATCATATGATCCATTCAAGCTTCCTGCATATTTCGATTATGGCTTCGTTTGTTAGGAATTGTGAATGAAACTTTTATTTATTTTGAAATGCTTTATTGGAGCCTATGGTTGTTCCATTTTTAGGTTTAAGTCATTTGGATCAACAGCAGTAAGAAATTAAATTCCCTTGGTAAACTATAAAAAAATGTGAATAATTACCACCCTTTTCAGTCCAATAAAACATCAGTTTCTATATTAGCTAGCATATTGCGCACGTTTTCCTAAATGTGTTCCGTTTAAGAAATTATTCTTAATGTAATATTACTAAATGTCCAATAATTGTGTTGAGGTAGATATTCTCAAATATAATATACTTGGAATGACGACTTCTTGTTAAGGTACGACTGGTTGCACAACCCCCTGGCCTATCTTTCTACAAATTTGAAATGGAAATATGTATGTATTTTTTAAAAGATTGCCTGTAAATAAGAGATAACTGTTTCCTGTGACCATCTTGGGCAGATTACTGATTGCTGCTGGTGCTTTGGAGTATTTTTTGTCGATTTTTTAATTCTTTCGACATCTTGCTATTTCTCAATAAGCATAGATGTGTGGTACATGCAGCCGCTGAAATGTATCTAGTAGTGCTAGGATTCAAAGAATATTTCAACGTAAACTTACCCTAGACCGCCTTCTACCCTATGGTAGGTTATTTTAGTTTGATAGCCACTTCACGTTGTTGGAATATTTCAGGCAGTTTTCTTTATGTCACTCCCTTAGTGTAAGCATTTTCTTTTTGGGGCTTTGATGCCATCTCATGAGGAACACCTAGTTTGGAGGTGCGGTTCAGATACCCTGGCAAAATTACTACATCCGGAAATCTTTCGCTCCTACAATTCCAAGCCATCATAGGGGAAAATCCTACCATCCCAATCCTGCAGCGTTGTTGCGGCAGCTTCGTCACCGAATCACGGATCAACACGTCTGGAGGCCTAGTTTCGTGGTCAACCGCCTACAGCCTTGCACATGCCAGGTACCTTCTTTACGATTCGCATCGTGGTCGAGCCATTTCGAGTGCAACTCCAAACAGATCGTTACAGAATAAACCGACTACAACGTTGCTTCTTGCAATTGCTTTCGACAAAGTAGTTATGGTTTTCTTGTAGTAGTTGTTACTTCGATGACTTTTAGTCTCGTTCAGTTGCTTAAAGTAGGACACGTTTAAAAACACCCCTTGTAACTCTATACCGGGTGACCAGTTTCAAAACTGAACTTAACAAAATGTATAGCACATCATATATTTGAAGATTGCTGCTTCCTATTTTAACTTATAAGAAGGATACTGATTTTAACGAAGAAGGAAGCTTATTATCACGTTATGCGCCTAATTGTTAATCAATTTATCCTGATTTATTATGATGTTTCTAATAACCTTGTGATACACCGTGCTTTGTTATGTTCGGTTTTGCAACCGGTCACCCGGTACATATAACGAATAACAGTTGATTTTATTCTAATAAATGTTACAGCGGCATAGGTTACAAAAATTAAATTTAGAAATGGGCTAATATTATATGAGGCATGCATGATTTGGTTACAAATATCAAAAATAGATTTAAAGTACAATAAGCCACGGCAAACCACTTTGCTCAATAAATAAATTAAGAAAAACTTGTTATTGCTAAAAGAAAATTAATATGAAAAGAGTTTTTAATTGCTTCGTCAAAACCGCTATTTCTGTATTTTTAATAGCAATCAACAACATTCATAAAATTCACACGGTTACAAATCAATAATTCATATCAGGTCTAAAATTGTTGAATATAACTACTTCTTATTCGTCTAACTTCGACCATCTGAGTTTATATTAGCATTTTCGAAACTAAAAAGTACAGATTGACTTCTATCGTACATAAGCAGTTTATAGCACTGGTGGACACAGATCTTTTCTTTGCCAGAAGATAAAACGAGAGGTAGGAAGTACACTAACAATGAAATTAATAAATGGAAAGAGAACCTTCATGGATTGAATTAAAAGAACGAGTTAGAAGAAGATAAAGTGTAGTACTTGATTTCAGGATACTTTTATAGCTATTAAGGCAACTAGTGTATTACAGAGGATTTAAAAATCGAGGTCGATCATGTTAAAATTCGAGCGAAGCGAGAATTTTATGATCGACCGAGATTTTTAAACTGTAAAACACGAGTTGTCTTCAATATTTTTTCTACAGCCGAGGAGTTTGTTAGCTTAAATGCCCTAGGGGTTTCGCCCCTCTCTAAAGCGGCCCTCGGAGCTCCACCCCTCTCCAAGGGGGCCCTCAGGACTCCGTTCCTCTCCAAGGGGGCCCTTGGGGCTCGGCCCCTCTCCAAGGGGGCCCTCAGGGCTCGGCCCCTCTCCAAGGGAGCTCTTGCAGCTCCACCCCTCTCCAAGAGTGCCCTCAGGGCTCCGCCCCTCTCCAAGGGGGCCATCGGGCTCCGCCCCTCTCCAAGGGGGCCATTGGGGCTCGGCCTCTCTCCAAGGGGGCCCTCGGGGCTCCGCCCCTCTCCAAAGGGGCCATCGGGCTCCGCCCCTCTCCAATCGGGCACTCGGGGCTCCGCATACAAATCGGTCCGATATAATAACTGTACTTTTAATCTTCACAAATAAGGTTTTATAACCTCTTAAAGTACTCCGTGCTTTAAATGGAATGGCGTGTTTTATAGACAACATAAAGCACGCCGCATATGACCCTTGGAAACAGCTTAAAATCACGGCTGTAGAAAAAATTAATTTATCCAAGACCTCCTTATAATGGCGCTGTAATTATGTCGATTTCATTTGAATTATATAGGTCATAAGTCACACGTGTTTTATAAAACATAACTTATGTGTGGCTTATGACTTACAAGTCAATGTGGGTAGCACTGCCAGTCTATGTCGTAATCGAGGTTCGAAGGTTAGGTTTTACGTCAGTCAGTGTCAAATAACAAAAAAAAAACCTTAACCTCGAATTTGACATAGACTGACAGTGACACCAATAATAAAATTATACATGTATTTGACCTCTCTACTTTAACTCACTCCTAATTAATTTGTCATTTTGACTTTTCACAGCTGTCAATACAAAATTTATGATTTTCAGATATTTAGTGAGTTGTTGGATAAAATCTTGTATGACAAGCGTGTATTATTACATAAGTCACACAACAAAAGTTGAGCCCTCGATGCCGATAACACACTTGTACCATAAATAACCATTGTTAACACTAATAGTGCGTTATAGATGTTAACGATACAAGTTTCGTTATGAGCATCTTAACGAAACGAGTTTGATTGCCAAAACGAGGCGATGAGCCGAGTTTTGCGGCAATCAAACGGGTCTCGTTAAGTGACATAAGCAAACGTTTATTGTTCTATATTTTACCTTCATCAATACATTCTGGTTCAATGTATTTTTTTATATAACAAGGGTGAGCTAATATCCAATACCGTACTCAGTGCGGTAATGAAGTCCTTAACGATACTAAAATTAATTTGGTTAAGGGTCTACAACAACACCGATGAAGATAATAGATATTAGCATCTTAACCAAACGAATTTCGTTAAGTGCCATAAGCAAACGTGTATTGTTCAATATTTCATCTTCATCAATAAATTATTATTCGATGTATTATTTGTTTTGTAAAAAAGACTGCGACTAGGACGAATTAGAATAAAATTTAACATATTAGCGAGAACATAAAACAAATTAAAGGCTCTGTTTATGATTGTAATAAAATACAGTGTGTTTTATTGCAAAATATTCGAAAATAAAAATTAAAAATATTGGCCTTCAAACTAGTATTTTTAACACCCTGTAATAATATATCCAATTTTTCTGAAAGTTCAATTGAAATATAGATATTGTAATGGTTGCATATAAGATGAATTTAAGTGTTGAAAATTGATATCATAATTCTTAACATGTATTTGGTAAAATAATGGAATAAAATTTGAATTCAGTTGAACAATGAAAAATAAGAAACAGAGGGGTTCTAAAATGATTTAAAAGTTACGTGAAATAGAGTGGAAGATTGATATCAACTATTTATATGAGAAATGTTTATTTATTTATTTATTTAATTCGCACTCAGCCAACAGCCGTTAGGCCAATTATAGGCGTCGCTGTGCAGTTATGAGGACTTCCAACCCCACTAACGACTGTCATTGTGTTGTTATGACCGCCGGGACCAACTATTTCCGTGACAACCGTATCACGAAGCGCCGAGAGATGCAGCCGTGTAACTCCCATCCAAGTTCTCACCAGAAAGAGCGTTGCTTAACTCTGCTGATCGAACGTGGACGCTTGTTCAAGCTACACCACTCGGGACCTATGTTATTCAATATAGCCGGTGTTAATAAAAAAATGTTATAATAGATTATATAGATATAAATAAATATGTACACAAATACATTTTGATAGAAAACATGTTGTAATGATTTGTAAAAATGCTGAAATTTTTAAATAAATTCTTTTATAAAAGAATTTGTTAATGAATTTGGTGTATGAAAGGGTATAATTAATAGAAAATTGTCCAGAAGATAAATAAAGCAAATTTTAAAACAGGAAGATTACATAATGAAGATATTACAAAGATGTGTATAGTAAGAGGACCATAATTTGGAATACTACAGGCTATTGAAGTAATTTCTGGAATTGGATGTTGAACTTAGTTTATTGTTAATTAATTACATCATGTGAATTGGATAGCGTGAGCTGCCTTTGCTGGAAGTAAGACGCATCAGGTTTCTGGAGTGGACTTATTGAGAATTGGAAAGGATTTTCATCTAATAGTATTATACTTTGCTGAGCTTTTTCTTCTTATTATTATTATTATCATAGAAGCAAGAAGCGGCGTAGCCGTTTATCTCGCACAAACAAATATACATATAGTGCAAAAATAATTAAATCTGACAGGATGTGATGAGAAACTAAACAAAATTTTAAAAATATATCTAAGCGATTTTTAAAGTCATTGAATGTTCTAGCATTAACAATTTCGTCCGGAAAATTTTTGGCGGTACTGACGGTGAAAACGCTGATAAATTAACTTATAAGTGTTACCTCGCAAGTTCACATTTTCACTAAGTACAAATATTTCACGCAACGGGCAGCTATAGTGGTTGCGCATAATTTTGTAAGTCTCGATTAAGCCGCCACGAGTGCATCTTTCCTTCAGAGTTGGTATCTTTAGGCGTATAAGTACTTGATCGTAATAGAGAGTCTTTAGTTCAAAAACAAGCTTTGTGACTCAACGTTGATCTCTTTCAAGCAGTTCTATATCCTTAATTAGATAAGGATTCCAGACACTAGCACCAAACTCTAATATAGGGCGCACGTATGTTTTGTAAAGTTTCAAAAACACTTTTAGTTTTAAATTCTTAAAATAAATTTTAATTAGATATAATAGCGAGTTCGCTTTTTTAATCAGATGAGTAATATGGGAAGATCATTTCAAATCACTGCTAATAATTACGCCGAGATCGGTTTGTTCTGTAAATTACTTAAAGACTCCTTCTAGAGTATAATCTATTTTTGGATTGTTGGCACCAATATGCAGGATTGTACATTTGTCGACATTGAGTGTTAGTCACCATGTTTTCGTCCAAGAACTTATTCTATGTAGATCTGATTGCAAAATATGAGCGTTTATCAAAGGATTGTTGAAAAACTTAGTAACATCAGCAAAAATACTAGTTGGAGATTCGATATCTGAAGTTAAGTCGACTATGTAAACTAAAAACAAAATGGGTCCAAGAACTGATCCCTGGGGCACTTCACTTTTTACTGGATAAGATGCAGAAAGAGACTCATTAACACGTACTTCTTACGTTCGATGGGTCAGAAAGTCTTTAATCCATTTTAGCAAATTTCCTCTTACACCATGTTGTTCAACTTTTAACAAAAGCTTACGTCGTTGAACTCTGTCGAATCCCGTTTCGAAATCCAAATAGACAACATCAATTGGCGTTCGATTGTCGATAGATTTAGTCTACGAGTCTATGATCAGAAGCAAATTACAGAGAACTGATCTACCTGGAACAAAGCCATGTTGACATTTGGGAATAACGGAATTTGAAATTAGAAAGTCGGCGAGTTCCTTGGCTATTATTTTTTCTATACATTGGCACATAACAGAAGTAAGGCTTACTGGGCGGTAATTGTTGGCAGAGAGTTTATCGCCTTTCTTAAATAAGAAACTATAATAGATTTTTTCCATTCGGGAGGGAGCACCCCTTGCTTAAGTGAAAATTCCATTACTTTTGCAATTGACTCGGCTAAGCTTATGGCACAGCTATTTAGTTGGGGGACAAGTTATCTGGACCTGGACTAGAATCTATTTTGATAGTAGATAATTGTTTAAAAACAATATCTATTTGTGATTAGTACATTCGTTATAGACTTATGCACTCGTTTCGTTTTGTCGATAGTTGGCTTGGTTTGGGACTCCACCAGAAACACGCTTTGGAACTGTATAGCAAATATTTCGCTAGTAATGGTGGGGTTCGAGTGTACTATACCTTCTGGTGAACGAAGAGTAATAAATTGTAGACACTCGTAACGATAAATTTCTCCGTTGTTAGATTATTCGACCTCGTTAAGCCATTTTTGCTGTCAGTCCAACTATAGGTTGTCATTAACGAAATTATTTAAAAATATTATGCCCGAATTTTTACTGATTACGGCCCTGTATAGTTACATTCAAATTCGTATTAGCAAGCATTCTTCGTTCAGTACACAAGTGCGTATTTGTTTCGACAATCGGGCGTTAACACCTAAATAAATCAAATTCTCTATCTTAAGCAATTATGAGGCTAGGCCTTGAAGCCTTAGGTCTTCTTTCAGTCAACTTAACGCCCAAAGTTCTTGAAAATTGGTCGCGTAATTCGACACCCTGTGATTCAATGCAACAGCAAGAAATTCCTTCTAGAATGTTCAAAGCCCCTCTCGCTTAAAGCATACGCAGTAAGTGTCTTTGTTTCGCAACTCTTGGAGAAATAGTGCAAGGTTGCATTCGTGCCCACGCCCTGCGTCGGGTTTTGGGAAAAGGAAATAAGGTTCGATAAACTCTTAGTTAACCGCAGATTTAGAATCATCAGCTTCGGAGTTCCAACCTTTCTTCTAATAGGCCGCGATTTTTCACGCAGCTTTTGAACATTTAAGTGCGTCGAGCTCGAGCCTTTGAAGCAATCATTCTTGTGGGTTTTAGAAGTGCGCGCGGCGGGCGGTTGAAGTAAAGTAATTTACTCGGCGTTGATACGAATGGCAGATTCGTCTCCTATAGCTTGCTTCCCAGGAGAAGATACTTGCATTATTTGCACATTCGATTAGAGACGACATCTTTAAGCCCTTAACTAACTTTTCCCTGTTAAGTGGGGAAAACCATTGCTTAATGAATATTTGTGTACCAACGCAGGGTATGTACAGTAATTAGAGGGGGGCTCGCAGCGCGATATTGTCGTACTGTCTGCTGTCATTTCTTCCACAACCGTTGAGGGGTTCCGGCCCACCCTTGTTTGCCTCCTTGGGGTTTTTCGCAACATCTCGTCACGTTTCACCAGAGTTTCATCGGAGGCCGTCATCTCTTGTTCCTGATTACTGGGGAGTCCCTGAACTTTCATCCCAACAACTCCGTTTGCACTGCAGCCCTCGTTCTGCCAAGCGACTCCACCGGGGACGTAGTTCACCGCTTCCGCCGAAGACACACTTTGGGGCCAAGGTAAAATTGTTTACAGTAAATATGTGTTTTCGCTTTGTTTAATTATGTGCCGTGTGAAATGATACCGACCATTTGTCGTGCGATATCTAAGTTTATATTGGACATTGCGTACGCCCCCCGCTCGATTGAACTATTCAAATTAATCATTACACGCAAGGGCGTCTCTCCTATGATTTTGTTCTGCTTACTTGTTAATGATGCTTAGATTACGTTAACTTTTTCTAGGGGACCCCGAAATTCCAGTTAGGATGTACCCATTGTATTAAATTCAAACTCACCGCTGGATGGTCTATTAAACATAAATCTTGATTAATTTCAGTGTAGTTATTTGTTGTTGCTGAACCCTTTAGTCATTAGTTAATAACGGCAAAATCCGGGTGTAATTAAGTGTGAACTCAAAGCCTGCCCTTCAATTAAGAACGCCCCTAGATTTGGGTTTCTGCTAGTGTTTTCTTTTAATGCTCTAGAGGGTGTGGCCATCAAGGTAAGCCATTTGTCGCAAGGCCACCCCGTGTATGAACCAACAGGCCCGAAGGAGCTTGGCGGAGGGGACGCTGTAGCGGAGTGCAGTTACCTGGAGGATCTACCCATAGTCTACGTGTGTGTTCTTGTTTCTAACACGTTAGCCATTCCCTATCTAGAAACAAGTGGCGCTCTAGGCATCTATCTTAAGCAAGCCATAGAGTAAGTGTCGCCGGTTTTTCTTTGAGCTTTCGAACTACGCCTTCCCGATTGAGCTAAGTGCGGGTAACTGGGACAACAACCCTGTTCCGCTACAATGAGATCTGTTTTCTTGGTAAAGCCGGCAAACCCTGTAGTTTGTACCCGATTTTGGGCCGTGAATATGATCAATGTCGATCTGAGGAATTAAAACTGTAACACCGTATATATTTATGGAATTGTTTCGGTCCTGAGTCAACAACTTTTTCTTCATAATTCGATCGATCTTTTCTTAGTTCAGTAGTTAATATGTTTTGCAAAGGTTGTGTAATCATTGAAATTTTCCGGTGTTTTCCTAACTTTGTATATCCCATAATCTACGCTAGGTATTTGCGATTTGAGATTTGCTGTAATCCAAAGTTTATGATTTTTAGATTTGAGAATCTTGCGTGGTACAAGACCGCGATATATTAATCACGTTTAATAATTTTGCCAATAGTTTACAGGATTTGAGGTGACTATGGATAGAGAAGTTAGGATTTCCTGTAAGTATTTTGATTAAAGCCACTATGATTTGCCTGCCAATAATTGGGCTTAGAAAATGTTCGTTTATTAGCCAAAACGTTTGCAGATAATTGTAAGATACTCAAAATCGTAATGTGATTACTCTTCCCAATGTGTGGTAAGTACTCAATATTATTGATCAGGTTGGTATCTGAAGAATGGCGTCTTGTTACATAATTATTGGAGTGACGTTTTGGGACTTGCACCAAATCGAGGTTCACATTATTTGGGTCGTCAACGTCTTATTTGGAAGGGACACATTATACTTACTGGTGGAGGATCTTGTCGAGGTTCAGGTTGCTGAGTTGTACGCGGACTGAAGAATTGGGAAGGAGACCTTCTAGAATCTAGAGGGTGTTTGCAGTTCCTGACAGTTGGTTGAGTCTATACCGGGCGGGCTTAGTCTGCAGCTTGAGGAATTTGTGTAAGCAGTTGGTATGCATTTGGATCATTAAAAAGCAGATCAAGTTCTTTGGACAAGTTATAGCTACTGGTATTTATTGAGCAAACTAAAATAAACAATAAAAGACTGAAGTGAGGTAATAAAAAGGTAATACTTACTATTTCAAGTTTATTGAATGACAGATAATGCAACAAAGAGGTATTTGTGATAAATATTCCACTTGCCTAATTTAAAGCGACACTGACGTTCAAAGAAATTGTCACATAAATTTGAAGTAAGTTTTCATTAAACAAATAATTTTTCAACAGCAATAACAGTCTTGATATTGCGTGAACCGACCTGTTTTGAGGGGCATATAAATTACTTCAATTCATCATAGTTAGAATTTGTCTAAAATAAGAAGAATAACAAATAATTGTCGTAACGTAAAAGAATTTCATATGTAACTTATATTGCAGTGTAGTCAATCAGTGCATAAAAATTAGGCGCCGTAACGTAAGGGTATAATAATACGCCTTATTCAAACTCGTTATCGGATAAAACGTAAAAGCGTAATCGAAGACTTGTGCACTAAATTGGTAGACTGTATATAGGGTGTGTTGTTTCTATCACACTCTCATTAATTGCATTATTATCAAGCTGTTCGAAAAAAAATTAAACAGCTTTGCGTTTTTGTAACTGTATACAATAGAACAAATACAAATGGGGAAAAGCTGTATTGGTTTTACTCTACAGAACACCCTGCATTTCTTGGGTAATTGAAAAACCTAGGAAATTTTTTGTGTAGTCTCATTTTTCTGACAGTCAATTATAAAAAACTCCTTTTATATTTTTAGTCCCCAGCGTCGCCGAGCGGTTAGGGCGTCAGGCTGCGGTGCCACGTTACGGGGTTTCAATCTCGACATCTGGCAACTGGCGGGCGCCCCACCCAGTCGCTCTAAAAATTGGGTACCGAAACCACAGTTGTGGAAGTAGGGAAAGTAAGGCAGTCGTAGAAAGGCGTGATGCTGACTACATCACTCAGTACGCCATTAACGGTGTGGCAGATGACTAGGTTTCGAAAAAAGATATTTCGTAGACCCTGACTCGTCTTGTCTCAGGCCATGTTCCTACATGGAATGGAGTGCCAGAACTTCACTCTACTCATTTGAAATTGCATACTTCGGGCCCTCTCTTAACTATTTCTCTTTGTTGTTCATAGTTTCTCATATTTTTCTCGTTATTTTTTTGCAACATTTTTAATCTGGCCTTTGCTTTTTCGGCTACTGCGTTTTTACAGTCCTCATCAAAGCAACTGTTCTTCTTTATTTTTTGTTTATTTCCTAAGACGCTTTCGCTGCTGTATGTATTATACCGTTGATTTTTTCCCACCGGTCTTCCATGTTCTGATTTTCTTGATATTTCATTCGTTTTTCTATTTCTTGGGTGTATATTGTCTTTATTTCCTTTTTATGCAGTGCATTTATGTCATAGGTTTTCCTTTTATCATTCCTTTTCTTGTTTATTATAGGAAGTTCCAACTTTATATGTGCTCTCACTAGGTAGTGGTCCGCATCTGCCTCTGCGTCTCTGTAACTTCTAAATTTGTGATTTGATTTGCTTGTTCTTTATTTATTAATGCATGGTCAATTTGGTTAGTAGTTTTCCCATCTGGCGCCCTCCATGTTCTCTTATGGATGTCTTTATGGGCGAAGCAAGTACTTACTATTTGTAGATTGCGTCTAGTTGCAAACTCGACCAGCATTTCCCCATTTTCATTACAGAAATCATGCTTGCTGTAGTTACCTATTACCGGTTTGTAGTTTTCCTCTCTTCGCACCTTCGCATTGAAGTCACCTATAACTGATTTTAAGTCGTAATTTGCCCCTTTTCCTATTTCCTCCTCTAGCAAATCATACTACCCATCTTTCACTTCTTCGTCGCTGTTTTCTGTGGGCGCGTGCACGTTGATTATTGTTATCCTTCTGTACTTGCTTCGTAGTCTTATACCGCACATGCTTGCATTTATGGGTCTAAACTCTACTACCATGTGTTTTATATGTTTAGAAATCCCGTTCCCAAAATTCTTTCTTTTCCAATACTTTTGAAGAATACATAGTCACCCATATCTGATATATCATTCCTTCCTGCTTCTTTTCCTGTAGGGCTACCACATCCATTTTGTATCTCCTCGCTTATTTGTTTAAATTCTTCAGAGATCCTTCCATAAACGTTCCTCTTACGTTCCATGTACCAACAAGTAAGTAGCTCATCTGTGTGTTTTATCCTATATTTTAGGGATGTCGTCGGGTACCCGGGTACCCGGGTCGACCCGGGTAATAGTCAACCCGGGTAGATTTTCAGGACCCGGGTACCCGACTAATAAATTATGTAATTTCTAGAAAGTCAGTCTTTTTCGGAGAAGATGATAAAAACTTAAAAACAATAGAAATACGCTCTAGAAAAACATAACCATCCAGTAATAACCAGAATTACCCTATGCCATACCGCATAATTTTTCTTGTTTGATATAATAAATCCCCTTCACAGAAATATTCAACCCGTCAATAGTACCATTAAATCACGTCATTATGGGATAAAGTAACATACACATCCTCTGTGTGATTTTGATGCTGTTAGGAATTTCGAATAAAGTTACGTACATACTTGAATTTGATAGCACTTGGAAGTGTGAAAATATTTACAAATAACAGACGACTTGCAATTTCAATTGGGGAGTAGGTACTATTTCAATTTAGTTCAGTTTAAAACTCGCGGCGTAAAGAAAGAAATTGTAGCTACCTCAGATGTTCCGATGTACGCTAACATTTTTGTTATATATTTCAGGTACCCGAGGGTACCCGGGTACTGCTTTCGGGTAGCCGGGTTTGATTTTGGACCGGGCACGACATCCCTACTATATTTTTTCTTGATTTTTTTATCTTTTTCTTTATTTTCTTTCTATAACTCAACGCTTTCCTTCCTGTTAAATTTTCCATTTACGATTTCCTTTTCATTGCCGTATTCGTATCCTTGAGCCATCATTTCTTCATTATTTACTGGTTCTTTGGCTGGGTCCCCCACCCTCCTTGTCCGCTATTCTAGGGAATTTCTAACTTTTCGGATTCTGTATTCCAAATCCATACCGTGTTTTCTATAATCACTTTGTTATATGCTCCATTGACCATTTGACCCGCGTTTCTTTCTTGCTTCGCTATTTCCCTAAGCTTTCTTTAGATCTCTCTTTCTTTTCCCGTTAGGTCATTGTCTATATACAGGGTGAGGCACATAAAGTGTTACAGAGCGATAGCACTCAAACTATTGATCATATCCAAAAATGTTTCAGACAAAAGTTTCAGTGTTCGAGAAGGCCGTCATACTGGACTACTCTATTTTTTTATCGGTGGAGGCTCTGAAGCTACGTCAAGGTCAACTCCACTTTTTTAAATGGAACTATGTATTTTTTTTTTCGATGACATTATTACCGATTTTAAGACGAATTCAGAGACCTGCAACACAAGGTCATTCTAGTCACGCAAAGTTTAAAGATAAAGATAGTCGAAAAATCGAAAAATATTGGAATAATCACTTTCAAAGGATCCACTAACCTTGGTTTGGGTCTACATACAGAAGATGCTCAAAGTGATGACCCTCGACTTGTAAGCACTTGTTAATTCGCTAATGAAAAGACCGTTTAACTTCAGCCAACATTTGTGGTGTAATTTCGGTACATGCTCGGCGTATTCTGTCTTTCATGTCGTCAGGCGTGATAGGTGCTACCGCCATTAGGCGATCTTTGACAAAACTCCATAAAAAGTAATCTGGTGATGTTAGATCTGGCGAACGAGGTGGCCAAGCTACAGGACCGCCTCGTCCTATCCACTTTTCGCCAAAAATCTCATTTAGCACTTGTCTTAAACACATAGCATAATGGGGTGGTGCACCGTCGTGTTGACTCGTGTTTGTTGCACTGTTGCATTTTTCTATTTTTCGACTATTTTCATACTTTGCGTAACTAGAATGACCTTGTGTTGCTGGTCGCTGAATTCGTCTTCAAATCGGTAATAATGTCATCGAAAGAAAAATACATGGTTCCATTTAAAAAAGTGGAGTTGACCTTGACGTAGCTTCAGCGCCTCTACCGATAAAAAATAGAGTGATCCAGTATGACGGCCTTCTCGAACACTGAAACTTTTGTCTGAAGCATTTTTGGATGTGATCAATAGTTTGAGTGCTATTGCTCTGTAACACTTTAGGTGCCTCACCCTGTATATTTGTCTTCCTTTAAATTTATTCTTATTTTCCATTATTCTTAGTTTATCTTCCCAAGTTCCTACTTCCACTATCGTTAGACTACTTCCATTCTTTTGATTAACCTGGTATGCTTCTTTAACAGTCACCTCCACCTGTATTTCACTTTTCAGGAATTGTGAAACGGCTTATTTAGTATTCGTTTGGGTAAACTTCACTCCTTTAACTAGTATATTCCTTCTCTTCTCCGTTCTCTCTTTCTGTTCCAACTTGTCTTCCAATTTTGCTATCCTTTGTTTGAATTCTTTATTTTCCATTTTGAGTTTCCGTACTTTATTGCTATACATCAGTCCCCGCCGGTTTTATTTACCTTCGCCGGGTTCCTTGAATTTAGCTAATTTTTGGGACGATCGGCAACGTTGCTTTTCTTGCTGTGCAAATTCGCTTGTTTACTTTTGAAAATAACATTTCTAACCTCACTTGATTCATTCACTATAAAATGATATTCGGAAATTTGTTAAGCTCCTTACTGGTTTTCTATTCTTCATCTGCTGTTTATCTTCGTTCCTTACACCTTTTCTATTTCCGTTGTGTTTAAGTTCGCTCAAATAAGCCCCAAAAAGAGATTCTTATGTTGGAGAAAACTCAAAACACTATTTTATCGTTACGCAACACCTTGTGATTGTGTAACAGAAATAGAAAAATTAAATTCGGTCAAAATGTTCTGTCACACTGTATTAGACATTCTAGGTTATGTTGACTTACAAATTTACATTTCAGTTAGTTAATGAACACCATTATCTAAGTCAACTGAACCTAACTGAAATAGTGTTAATTTGCCTACTAAAATATTTTTGGAAAAGACAGATTTGACATTTCTCTTAATGCACTTTTCTTAATTTTCGGCAGTTGTAGATAAAATTTTGTACAATTCATGTTCGATAATGCATCATTAATATACTTGCGTGCTACGCACTCGTATATAACTTACACATACGTACATTAATGATGCTCTTATCCCACTTGTATAGTAAATAACTATTATCTATCTGTTCACTCAACTAATGCACCTTCGTTGGCCGGTGAATGTTGAGAAAAAGTCTCAAATTGGTTTCATCAATTATTAAGAAATTCCTCAAAGCTACGTCTGTGCTAATAGACGTGTTACAAAACATGAACCCCCACTCTCTGTTCTAACTCTTCTCGTGTATATTAACTAGTAAGCAGTTACCATTATTTCCACATAACGGCAGAACCAAATCCAGGCGCGTAGGAGCCGCGGGGGCCACGGGGGCCAATGGCCCCCTCAAATAATTTTCAGAGGGGCCTGGCCCCCTCAAAAATATCTGTTTCTAGTTTCATCATAATTTATAATTTTACGTATTTCTTGCAACCACTAACATGAACATATATGAACTTGAATTGTAATTAAAACCGCGTCAGTAAATCGCCTTATTTTTTATTGCCGCCGAGTGAACGATATTAAATTTCACTATTCCAGAAAGTAATCGGTGTGGTCGGATATAATTGAAATGGGACTCCTATAGCAACACTTTTCTTATCGGGTATTTGCCGTGCAACTGCAAGGTTGTTTCCAAAATATGCCTACTATTAAGATTTTAACCGCCTTTTTGAACAACCGATTGGCGCGGGTTTGATAATAGTTATTTACTATACAAGTGGGATAACAGCATCATTAATATACGTGTGTGTAAGTTACAAACGAGTGCGTAGCACGAGTTATGTAAGCACACAAGTATATTAATGATGCATTATCACACATATATTGTACAAAATTTTATCTACGATTGCCTAAAATTGAAAAAAGTGCATTAAGAGAAATGTCAGATGTCATTTTCAAAAATATTTTAGTAGGCAAATGTCATTATGTCATTCATTTGACACTATTTCAGTTACGTAATGAAGTCATTACACAACTCAGTTGCGTAATGAAACCATTACATGACTGAGTGGTGTAATGAGCTTCATTACCTAACTGAAATAGTGTCAAATGAGTGACGTAATGCGTTACTTATCCCGCTGGAGTAGATAAAATACATTTATTGATTTATTATGTGGAACATTAGTAGGTGCTTTACCAACTAGAATTTCTGATTTTGGTACAGGTTTCTAAATGATAGTTTCTTAATTGAATTTAGTTTTGTATTTGTGTTTTATTATTTTTAATCTTTATTTATACCCTTTTTGTTTTTCGGAAACTCGTTTCTATATTTATTTAAGTTTGCTTATTCATGTGTCTTCTTTGCTTATGTGAAAATCTGGTAATAAACATTGTTCATTGTTTAATTAATTTTTTTATGGTACAGTGTTTTTTTTAAATAAAATAGCACTTATTAAGTGACCAGTGACTACAATATACTATTATAGTATAAAACCAAAAATTGATAATCAGGAAATCAGAAATATTATAGCGCGTATTAATGGATCAAGTTAGAAGCAGTGAAGTAGTGGCAAATCTGCCAGTGGGGGAACGCTATTCTTCTGAGGGGTATGGAATATCCCCCAGGAAAAGGGGGATCCGGGGGTCCTCTTCCAGAAAATTTTTAAAAGTATAGGTGCAAAAATATGAGTTTCGATGTTTTCTGGTGCAATTTTTCTGTATTACGATGTTGCCAGTTTCGTAGCTTTAATATATAAATATCAAACCTACAACTTTCTAATTCAAACTGTTTTTAATACTTTGCATATTCATAGCAAGTAGCAAGTCATGTTTGACGTAATATTTCTAAATAATAACATAAACCACTAGCCTATATTTAAATGACACTGGAATGAATAATTATCAAATCGTTTGTGCTAATAAGTAAATGCCATAAATTATTCTTTATTTTTTTTAACTTAACAAAAAACCAGTGGGGGAACGCCGTTCCCCCGCGTTCCCCCTCGACTACATCCCTGGTTAGAAGTATGTCTTTATTGAAAATAGAATGGCCCCCGCAGTCCAGAAAACGCTCCTACGCGCCTGACCAAATCATTAAAATGATATCGATTAGGAAATTAGTTGAAACAGGAAATGAACGGTGATGAACTTTATGAATTCGATTACTCTTTAAAACCCATTGTCCTCGCAATCGTTCATACAGCACAATCCCAAAAGCTGGCATCAACAAATAGTAAAAGTGACGTTTTCAATTACAAATTATTTTTCAAGTTTTAGGCAAATATAGACGTCAATAATAATATTAGAATGTAGGTTACCCTACCAGTAAGGGCAAATAACGATGTAGTAATAAAGTACACTATATTTTCACAATATTTTTGACAACTACTATTTCGAAACCTATAACTTTTATTAGTAACCTTTTTTAACAGGTGAAGTACCATCGAAGAATAAAAAATCGGCACACCCCACAGTTCAATCGTGTAATTATTGGGATGTCAGTCTTCACGAAAACAACTGCGCACTAACTATTGTTATAACAATAGACATTTTTTTTCACCATGGAAATCTACTTATATTACAATGCAACTTACTGCGAGCTATAAAAAGACGACAAAATTCTCTTCAACAGTTGTCCTGACTTTATTTTATTCTACGCTGCTTCCTTTCAGAAAAAAATTAATTTGAAAGCACATTCAAGAAATTTTTATAAAGTTTGACATTCAACGTTGCATTATTTCAGTGAACAGATAATACTTTGATGTCTGAATGTGGTTATCAAATACCGAAAAAAGTGGTTTAATAGAAGCAATTTAGTGTTTTTGCATTGTTTTTTTAATATGAAAGACGTTTAAACAGTCTCCTTGTTTTCATTCGGGCATCTGACAGATTGTTACATTTATAAAATGTCTAAATACAAAGTTTTTGAATATTTTCACGCAACGTAGATAAAATAGTATCAACAAGCATCTAAACTATTAGCAGTAATAATTTATTACTTTATTGCTGGTATTTATGAAACCTATTTTTAATTGTTTGTTTTCCGAAACACTTTCTAAAAACAATTGAGCCATATTGCCCGTGTTTCAGCAGCAAGTATAAATTTGAACTCGCGCGTTTTAGAATGGCAAGGAATTTCTATTTTTTCGACACAATACTTTGCGCAGGTTACCCATGCACGCAATTATTTAAAACAACGCCAGTCGAACAAAATGTGACAGTTGTCGCGTTTATATGAGCCACTTTGAAATGTGAACAACAAATGTATATTCTTTTAAACACTTTTATCTGAAATCTTCAGTAAAATAAGGAAAAAACAGCTAGTGAAGTTATTTAGTTGCATATTTTCGTGGGGTATAAAATACCCCCTTGCGTCGGCCCTGTTGTACCAGCATTTCTTTTCTATAGCCAATTAAGGAGTATTATAGGTAAACTGAGTAGGTGCACTTCAATTGCTCCTGAAAATCATCAGCTGAAGACGCAATTGCCCTGGGGGAAACTTGGTATGTTCAGCGCCACCGCGTAAAACAGCAACTGTGAAACTAACGCCCATCGCTTAGGCAACTTGTTATGCTACAATGCAAGCGGGTCGGTAGCTCTCCGTTCGACGGTTTTCCGTTCGGTAGTCTTCAGGCTCTGTGAAAAGTTCCATAAATTCTATTCAGTCTGTAATAAATTCGTGTTACTATAACTCGTATCGGTAGTAGTCCACTCTATTGTTATTTTAAATCGGATTCAAACTCACACGCTGGCAATCCACATCTTAACAAATATTAAAATAATACAAAAACGGAAGTTCAACCTCTCAGTAGTATTTCATGCGATACAACCGATACTTTTGTAAAAAATAATTATGTTAGTAAATTAATAATATCAAAATTTACCAACATTGTACGAAAGAAAGAGCGCTTCCAGTTGATAAAGGCTTAAATATTTTCAACTACACCTCCTCCATTTATTTGTCTGTCTTGTAACTTGCACTCACCCCTTCATGGAGCATACCGGCATAACCAGTTCGCAACTCTAACTTAACTGCTTTGTTAATTCGTATCTTTCATGTGTACAATAACCTTGATTTTCCGCATCTATCTCAACCGAGTCCCTGGACCTTAACTGAATCCGAGTCCTGTCTTCATTGAAATCCCTCGTTGTCTCTTCCGGTCAACCAAGATCCTGGAATCACTGAATCATCCTTCAAGCTTATCTTGGTTTGTCCTGACTTCGCTTCGACTACGAAAATCGGCTTCTCTCGCGTATCTAACTCTAATAATTTTACAAATAATATGTTGCACCCTGGCATCGTTACCGGACTGAATAATTTAAGGGTGTGATGTTGCCAATTCCTCTTTTTTGTTTAAAAATAATCTTTATTTGTACACAACTTAATTAACCGTTTCTTAATGATATCATCTAACCACATATCTTATACCTTAATTACTACAATGTCACACACATCTGGCGAAACGCTACATGCTAGACGATTCGCTTCAAATATTAGACTCTTATATGTTCCGCAATCCAATTCAAATAACTGGCAACTCTCGTGTGTACTTCTGGATATCCGTCGCGGCACCCGTGACGAAAAGATAATATTCCCTCCTGATGCCATTGGTTTTTCACCGGAAACATCAAAGGCCCGCCTCTGTCACCGTTGCAAGAAAATTCAGTGTTGATGTCAAGCTCACGAGTGCATATTTGGTTCTGCGTCACCACGAACTTGGTCTTATTGAAAGGTATGTCGCATTCCTCTTGAGTGATCAACTCTGTTAGTATCTTTTTCTTCGTCTCCGTTGGGGCGTGGGTGCTCGTTTGTCCCCAGCCAGATAACGTTAGGATGTCTCCCTTTCTCGCGAACTTGGTTCCGGGTATCGGTAAGCAAATGGGGCGAATGTAGTCTGTAAAACAATGTCTTCTAGAAGATTTTTATAAACCTGTTCTTTGGATTGTAACAACATGCAAAAATATTGGATTGATATCTACTATCACAACAACGAACATGATACACGGTAGCAGGCAAACATAGGAAGTTTTAATAAATCTGTCAAATGACACCTCAAAATCTCAAAATCATAAATCAATATACCTTTATTATAATTTGTAACAGGTGGCGCAAAAGTAATCACCCTATCGGAACATGCTCTCATTTTTGCAAATGGCATCTTATGTCATCGCGACTTTGACATTCGTGAAGCAAACAGAAGCAGAATACACATAGACAAACCATGGATCGCTATACTCCTCAAGAACGCGGAATAATTTTTGTCAATGTTTTTGATAAATAATCGGTCAGTGCTTTTGGCTCGACGTGAAATTTGTTGTCGATTCCCTGGTCGTGTGGCATCAAATGTGCAAACACTGTGGCGTTTAGCCACTCGCCTCGAGCAGACTGGCTCAATACGAGACAGTTTCAGACGTGGCCGGCCCCGGAGTAGCCGTTGGGTCGAGAATATCGCTGCTGTGGCTGCAGATGTCCAAGAGGACCCTCAAACATCCACCAGACGATGGGCACGCACTTGGGTATCGGTAGACGGTCTTTACAGCGAATTTTGGTGAAAGACTTAAAGATGTTCCCTTACAAGTGCAACCGCACACACAGGATGAACGACAGTGGATATTCTGAAGCAAGCTTTTCCCGACCGCTTCATCTCTCGTTTTGGAGATCTGCACTGGCCCGCAAGATCGGCCGATTTGACCGTTCCAGACTTCTTTCTTTGGGGTTTTCTGAAGTCACGGGTCTATACGAACAAGTCATAGACCTTGGCGGCCCTAAAGGAAAACATCTGACTAGAAGTGGAGAATTTATCGCCAGAAGTTTTGAGAAAAGTCATGAAAAATGCTGTGAAACGAGCCCAAATTTTCATCAACTCTGGCGGTGTCCACTTGACTGATATTGTCTTCGAGACTTAATGAAAAAAAAATTAAACGTCTAAATAAACATAATCAACAAACAGAATCAATTCTTTTCATTTACAAACAAAGTTACTGCCTTAGGAAATCGAGTGAGGACTTTTGCGCCACCTTGTACAAGTTTCGTCAGAAAAATTAGGTTCAGAGTTGCTAAAACTGCGTAATAATGTCACTTGAATATGTTTGTTAATCATTTTTTGCGGCCTGGTTAGACACTAGAAAGGTTACTGATAATTTCCTACAAAACGATTTGTGCAGGGGCTGCAATTAAAATGCATCGACACTTTGTGGTCAATAAAGACAGTAAATAATACACTTTGCAAAGAAAATAATACCCAATTCAAAATTCGACCGCAATTTAAAATGGCCTACCCATTGTTTTAGAAACCTCTACCAAACCTTCAATAAATTTCAAAATGAATTTTTCTCATGAGACTAGGTGGGCGCATTGGCATGCCGACCAGCTGCAGTGGAGACGGCTGGATTCGGATACAAAGTAAGAAATTAAAAGTAAGAAATTAAAATTGTTAAAGGTTCCAAAGAGTTTTCAATACATCAAACCAGCACAACACACTCAAAACTACCTGTGAGGGCGATAGTGATCCCAGGTGGCACTTGAGTATACCCCCACGACCGAAATGGTGACCACTCGTGGTTAGTGGATATAAATACTGCGCCGATGAGCAGACTCGTAACAACCCGTTGCAGAAAAATCGCCCGATCAGAAGGTACCCCTTAACAACTTCTTGATAACACTGAGGCGGAAGCAAATCACCAAAGTTACTGCCGAACCAAAAAACCTTCTCTTCCTACAATAAAGCATAAAACCGCACCGAAAGACAGACAAAATCCAAAAATGTCAACCAACAAGATTGGTTAGGATTCTCTTTAAAAAAATGCAAAGAAGGCAACCCCGGAAAGACAGGGCCATAAGCAACCACAAAAGCGATAGACAGAGCAAGAATCGTGCTGGCATCATTGCTGCTGATTAAGAGTTTCTCGCATGCCCCAACAGTATAGGGAACGTCGCTTCCATCCCATTCGTACCGAAGATCTGTTCACTACCGAAGATCACATGCACACCGAATCAAACAGAAATTCAATAGTACCAAAGCAGGTATCAACTCATTCGTACAGAAAATCCAGTGAAGATCAGAAACACGCCAGGGCAAAGGGAGAGGATAGCTGACAGGTAAAAAAAGCAAATAATCAATGACCAACTGACTCCAATAACTAAGAAAAACAACAAGCATCGCTCAACTCTGAAGCGCTCTCAGCAGTGCAGAAAAAACAATATGTAGTTGCACCCCACTGGGAACGTCCAGCTAAAAAGCAAAATTACAATAACTAAAGCAACCAACCACCCTAAACAACATAGTAAACCCAACACGAAAACTTCCTATTGGTAAGAAACGTACTAATAAATATGGCAAGAAGCATAGACGTAAACTGTCGAGCGCCATCAGACAACTCGTAATTTCAATGCCAAGGGGCTTGATCCAGGATGTATTCCAGAAGATCATAACGCGACTTAGATATTTCATAAGGTTTCTCTAAACGAAGTTTAACATCAGCGTAAAATTGTCTGAGAGCGGCCGAACGACTTTTCATGAAGCTACTGCGATCGAAATGAAGGTCGAGGTTCTCATTATCTGGAACAGACACGTGTTTAAAATAAATGTCCCTTCCAAAGGTAAGTCCGTACAGTATAGGTGTATCTCCATACGAGTATCGCCACCATCGACACGTCTTTGTCAATAAAGACAGTAAATAATACACATGGCCAAGCAAGACTCCAAAGGTGGATTTAACGACTTCTTGATAACCCCAAATCAGAAGCAAGCCCCCACAGTAAAGTTACTGTCAGAACCAAGAAAAATTCTTCCCACAATAAAGCACAAACCCTCACCCAAAGATAAACAAAACCAAAAATATCCACCAACGAAATGAGTTAGATTTCTCTTTTAGACAGAAAATGGAGAAATGGCAAACCCTGACAAAATCATGCTAAGCATCATTTGTGCTGATTTAAAATTTTTTGTACGCCCCAAACAGTATAGAAAAGGTTGCTACAATTCCATTCGTACTGAAGATCCATTGACTACCTGAGATCGCATACACACCAAGTCAAAGAGAAGTTCGACAGCAGCAAAGCAGGAATCGTCCTATTCGTACAGAAAATCTAATTATTCCTGGAGATCACCACAAACGCGGCAGGTGAAAGAAAGAGGGTAGGCGAAAAATGAAGTAACGACTCCAATAATTAAAATAAAAGATAACAACAACGCACGACTCAACTCTGAACCGTTCTCAGTAGTGGGAGAGAGAGAACAACATCAAATTGTACTCCACTGGAAACCTTGAGCTGGAAGGTAAAATTACACCAACCGAAGCAACCAACCACCAAAAATACATTCACTAATCCAAGGATTAAACTTTTAAATCCTTAGCGTGTCAAGTAGGTACCTTTCAACAGGTTTCCATCAGAAACCTTAAGCCCGTGACCCGGAAAAAACTATTGTTAAGAAACGGACCAATAAACTTCGCCGACAGCACTTAATATAGACTATAATGCGGATTAGATTTTGCATAAGGTTTCCCTAAACGACGTTTAACATCAGCATACAGTTTCCCGAGAGAGGCCGAACGTATTTCCAAGACCTTACTGCGTTTGCAATAAAGCTCGGGGTTTCCATTTTTTAAAACGATGTTCCTACCAAGTAAAGTCCGTACAGTCTAGATGTATCCGCATGCCAATATCACCAATTAAAGAAAGACTACCAGGAATAAGATCTTAAAGACGAATATTTTACAAAACTGGCTAAAGCGTCAGTGAAAGAAGTTTTATTTTAGACTACCAGACAGTTGACGTAAAGCCGTGGAGTTTGTGACCTTAGCTCGGTGCAAATTAATTGAAAAACACTAACTAATTCGTTTAGAATTTTCACGCAACTAAAAAAGGTAAAAACGTCAATTCAGCACAATTAGCTGGCTTGACCTTTGCGGCCACGACAACATTTTAATGGAAATAAACATTTTGAAATGCACGTACGCCTAAGTTTTTAATCAAGACAATGCAGTTTCCCACAAGTCACCGCAAAAGATAGCAATGAGTATTTAAGGTGCTAGCTACCTCGCCCTCGAGATCTAACCTGGCATCCCAGCCTGAAAGCCCCGAGGGGGCTTCAAGGCCTCCAGCATCTACTACTTTGCTAATTTGAGACAGAGGCCGTTCTCGCAATTAAAAAACAAATTTCAATTAGAACTACGATCCTACCCTTTGCTCCCCATATACAAGCTCAAAAGTTACATATCTGCATTGAGTTTTCTTCCTGCAACACCCCCGTAAGTTGGCATCGGTTGAATGATGCTTATTTATATAGCTGGAAATTAGATTGAAAATCCTGACTACAGTAATCGTTTGCTTCTATGACTCCAATTTCACCGCCTCCTGTAACGCCAAGAGACAACTGAGAATTCATTCTAAGGGCCCCATGGCGCTGGAAAATAGGAAATATTTACCGTGAGGCATTCTTTTCCAAAAACAGTTCTTAGATCTAACCTACCGGGCAAACATATTTAATGCTCTACGAACTACACTGCTTGAATCGCTAACACAACCCCGCACAACGGGAGAAAGTTCCCTATTATTATATATTATTATATATTAACTTATCAAATCACCATTAAATCACATAATTTGTCGGAATGGACGGCCACCTTGTATACTAATCGTTCAATTATAGATCAATACTTCCATTCTAGCCTTCGCTGCCACGCGGAGCAGACCTAAGGAATATCGATAATCTAGTCTAGTTCGACAGGCTACTGGTCTGTAAAATTATTTCTGAAATTAAAAGTATGGTATTTATCTAAGCGGTTAGCGGGTAAACTCTCCTCTACAAACCCAGAGGAAGATACGTTTACTTCAAGGAAGCGACTCTGTCCACGCGAGCCGTGGTTCTTTCCTGCCTCCTATTACTTAAAAAGGAACCACGTCCCAACTTAAATCCTATATAGTTCTGAATAATTCCCTCCTACTATACCCAAACCCTCTTCTTCTCCTTCCTGCAGTGCCTATCTGTTTCGGATGTTGGCTATTAGCATGGCTATCCTAGCTTTATTGGCTGCTGTACGGAAAAGTTGTTGTAGTTAAAGAGAACCATTTTCTTAGATTCTGCAGCCACGATATTCTCCCTCTCCCTGGGCTTGGCCTTTCGTACACTTTTCCCTTTGGAATGAGTTGTAGTAGGCCATATCGGTGTTCATTACGCATTATGTGTCCTAGGTATTACATTTCCAAACCCTCTACCAACCCGCAATGCCGGCGTGGTAGAGTATCGCCTAACCACGCCTAGCAGACTTAATGAAAAATGTCGATTCTTGAAAAGTGTCCCCAGGTGGGTCGAACAAAACGCTCGGAATCCCACACTGACGAAAAACCTTAAGTCTGCTCCAGGGAATATGGGGGAGCAAAAAATCTATATCGTTAAGAAGAAATAACAGAGTAAAACGCCATACCTAACTGAACATTTGCACATTGAATACAAGATCACTACGTTCAGAAGACAGACTAATACAACTAGAAGAAGTATTACAGAATGTTAAATGGGACATTCTCGGACTAAGCGAAATAAAAAGAAAATAAGAACTATTGACACTGAAGACTGGAAATGTGTTTTATTACAAAGGAAAAAATGAAGGAAATGAGAACAGGAATGGAGTGGGTTTTTTAGTGCATCAAAAGCTAATTGAATATATCGGCTCTACTGTTGCCACTTCATCAAGAGTTATCTATATCACCATTAAAATATCTAGTAGATACTGTAAATATATTCAGGTATATGCACCTACATCAACGCACCCTGATCATGAAATACTTAACGAAGATTTTGACAAAGCAATAAATGAAAATAAAACATTTTACACACTGATACTGAGCCATTTTAACGCAAATTTAGGAAAGCATCAGAGAGACGAGACATGAACTGGAACATATGACATAGGAACTCGTAGTGACAAAGGCCAAACGCTAGTAAATTTTTTTGAAGAACAGAACTTAAAAGTAGTAAATACCTTTTTTTAACTATAGAAATGTGGACATTAGTTAACGCATTGAGAAGATGCAAGATAGGCTATAGACCTCTAATTAGAGCTAATTAATAATAAATATATGAATTCATCGATAACCATACAGACATTTAACAAGACGAAACCGGTACTAGACCAGCCTACACGATCTCGCCGAAATTATTTATAAATCTACTGGAGGATGTATTCAAAACTGGGACAGAAAATGCATTAATAATAATGGAAATAAATAAGTAATTTACGTTTCGCTGACGATATTTTTTATTAACAAATAACATTAAGGGTCTAAAAACCATTGTCGTTGATGAAGATATTAATGTTGATGAAGAAGATGTTAGCAGGTTAGGTTTTGCGTCAGTTTTGACACAAATCTACACAAAACCTAACCTGCTAACCTCGAATTTGACATAGACTTACAGTCTTGCCAATTTCAGGTAAAATGTTAGATTGCATTATGGGAAATTCAAAGCACACTAGATGTAATTCATTTTAAGACACCCGGTATTAACGTATGGTGCGGCATTCTAATGGTCAATTGTTCGGTCCTTTCGTATTGGATGCACGTCTTACTGGGAAAGGTTATTTACATTTTTTGGAAGATCATTTAGAGAAAATATTGGACCTTTGGATATTCGACCACGTATTATCTTCCAACATGATGGAGGGCCTCCCCATTATTCAAATAATGTAAGAAATTTTCTGAATACTCATTTCGGCGATCGCTGGATTGGCAAAGACGGCCCGCACCCTTGGCCAACGAGATCACCGGATCTCACTCCCCTAGACTTTTGTCTTTGGGGATGGATGACGTCGTTGGTTTATGCTACGAAAGTGGACAAGGGATGCGTTACTAGATCGCAGTCTTAATGCTGCAGCGTTCATTAGAGCGAATCATCGTGGTCGGTGATGTTTTCGAAAATTTGTTGTGAATTAATGCATTTTGAGTATTTTTATTGTTTTGTTTTGTTAGTTTGATAATGAATTTTTCGTTAGTTTTTAAATTATAATTAATCAAACTATCTCTGAAACAAACAAAAAACGGACTTGAACATATGAGCTTATTTTGGCTTCCTAGACATGACCTTAAAATTTTTCCATTTCCTCCCGAAACACCCTGTATAACGCTGTTTATGATGATGATATGCATCTAAAAACCAATAAACGTATGTTGTTTCATAGAGGAACCTCTCCTAACGGTTATATTAACTTCTAAACTCACCATGAAAGCACAGAATTTGTCAGAGTGGACGGCCACCTTGTACACTAATCGTTCAATTACAGATCAATACTCCAGTTCTAGCCTTCACTGCCACGCAGCGCAGACCTGAGGAATATCGATAATCTAGTTCGGCATGACATTGCATCGTTCATACAAACACAGCAAACTCATAGACGTATGTTGTTCTACAGTTCTATTTTCTATGTTTACTCGAATCTTTAAGTGATCCCTCGACTTTCTACTGCTACCATTAACACACGAATAATTGGATATAGAAATTTGGCAAAATTCTAGCTGATCAGAGCAAAAGTTAACAAAGTCAAAAATATAACAAAATCAAAGCTATTGCAAGTTCAATGGAAGATACATTGAACTTAGAGACAATTGCGTTTTTAATATATTACGGCAGTAAAGTTCAATAAAAAAAACCTTTCAATAGAATAATTTAGTTCAAAATACACTTAAATATACTTAAATAGAGGAAAGAATGAAATGCTCGACAACTCGATGACACCGATGCTTGTAACTATAAATGTAAACTTGTATTTTTTAAAAGTTGTGATCCAATAAAGATCTTCTGGAAGTGCTTTAGTATGAAGCAAGCCCTTATTCAAATATCATGAATAGCACTAGTATATGAACGTTTTTTTTTCCTTCAAAAACTACAGCTTGCTAGGATTAACAAGTATTGTACCTGAATATTGCACACTTTTGTCGAGTCGTAGCAATGCTATATCGTTGACACTAGCTCGCCAGATGAATTCTGAATGCACAATTTTTTCTTCAATGGCAAAGTCCTTCGGTGGCTCACTGCATTCAACAAGCCGAGCACTTTCTGTGCAGTCCGTCTTATTTTTAACGTTATATTCCCCAAGTCGAACTGCAACTCTGCAAAAGCAGTACAGCAATATTACACCACTCGTATGGCAATACAATATAGTTGGGAGGCATACGAGTATAATTCCGTGAGAGTTTGAACGATGGAATAGTATGACTAGTGGGGCTGCATGGTTATTGATCCATACAATCACGTACTACCTTTGCTGTGCTTTTTCTGATTACATGGCCGAGAGCCTGTACTGCGTCATAATTTCAAGATAGCCGCCAAAAATTACACTTATTTCTTTGCTTCTCTGTAACATGTTTCAGGTCAGTTCTGTGCTATTTATGCTTAGAAGTTGTTTTGTTCTCAGTAAGATACGAGACAAGAAAGGTTATTGTTTTTTCTTTGCATTTCTTACTGCTGTCATGGTTACTGTGTCATAGATGACTAATTTAGTAACCACGAAATAAATTACTTGATTTATCTGTAAACTAAAATATTTTTTATACATAGAAAGAGAGCATATATAAAAGGTCATCTCCCGAGTCCAACAGTTCATCGTTATGGTCTTCATAATCATTGTAGCCATAGATCTCTTCCATGCCATCACACATACACATTTCTGTACACCTAATAAACTGCGCTTGAAATTTAAAATTTACAGCACGTCGTTATTTGCCACAATCACAAATTACCACTTGCATTAACAATTCTGGTCCACATGGAAGCGTACTCGTAGTTGGAGAATATTGATTAACTGATTTGTCCTACACAAAATTTGAACGCCTCTGGGAAATTTTGGTGATGTAGATTAGCGTATCGCTAATGCATCATGTTATAGAGGACCGTGTTGGTAGCATATTTTCACTTTTTTGTGTAAACATTCGCCTACGCCGTTGCTCAATGTCCAAAACCCTCTCTCCTGGCGAGCATACTTCACAAATGAATGGGTTTAGCCATTCCTCATCTTCAATTTTAAAATCTTCTTCAAAGCCAAGTCTTCCCAAAGCAATTTTGCCATTCCATCGAGATCTGCTTTCAACTGTATTATGGTGGAGTATAGTTTTGTCTTGACAATATTGTGAGCTCTTTTAGGTAGCTTAAGCTTTTCCTTTCTTTATTAGTGCCACAGAATTTGTTAAGCACTTTTTCGGCTGATTTGATTAACTACGCAAGTATGCTAACATAGTACTTTGCAGACTTGCAGGAGCTTCAAATCAAACAACTCGGCTTTAAGAGCCAAGTTCACTTCCTACACTTCCTGTACTCGCCAAGAAAAAGGGTGTCATAGCGGACATGTAACAGCCCATAAAATTTTTATTTATTAGAATTATATTTTGAAATTTGGGTGATGCATTTATCAGGGCAACCTTTGGATGACTAAATAAAAATAATTTTTTCACTTCCGGTTTAACCGGAAGTAACCCTGAATTTTAAATTTTAAATGGCACCCTGTATATATTTTTAGCCTACCCAAAACCGCTACAAAATTCTCTTTTCAACCGTGTGTTACAGCTTGACATTTGATTTCAAAATGGCTGCCAAAATAATTTTTTCTTCCAAACTCTTAGTTGGCCATGACATGACACTTGCAAATTATCAGCATGTAAAGGAAGTTGAGATGTAAAAATGAAGGTGTAAAAATATTTGTAATTTTGATACTTTTTATCTAAGTAATAAGAATTGGAAATAAAAGACTATTTTTAAAACTTTAGAAATGCATTTATTTCACACTGAATATCTCAAAATCCAGAATAGAAAACAATAATTTTTATTTTATGGAAATGTAAAATAAACATGTACATTTTCATACAATTTATTAAAGTTTGTATGAACAATTGACTTTTTGACTAAAAACGCAAAATTACACATATCTACAATGGTCCGTAAATACTTATAATAGGTATAAGTACATGTAACAATAATGCCCCAAGTAGGCATAGTAATACCCCACCATACGAATAACCAAAGTGTTAAACATATTCAGAGATCCACGGAATGAAAAGAACATTTTTCAGTACAACACAAAGAAATTTAATTAAAACTTTAACGTACTATAACACAAAGCTGAACTAAACACTACACATAAAAAAAAAATACAGTAAATGTTCAAAATGTTGACCATTGTTACCTCTACATAGACGAGTTCTCCTAACCGTTGCTAAAAGCACGTTTTCAAGTTGCTGTTGTGTTATATTATTAATGGCCCTCCTAACTCTTAATTCTAAGTCTTCTTGATCTACTACTGGAGTTCTATAAACCTTTTCCTTGAGGTGATTCTATATAAAAAAATCGAGTGGGGCAAGATTCGGAGATCTTGGAGGCGATCTATTGGGACCATTTGTACCAATCTAATTTTCGCCAAACCTTTCCTTTAAATAATTCACGGTATTTCTTGCGTTATGCGCTGGGGCGGTATCTTGCTGAAAAATTACTTGATCCAAATTAGGATATTCTTGCAGAAAACCTTCAACTTCTGTTTGTAAAAGTTCTAAATATCTCTCGGACGTTAATCGACCATAGAAAATTATTGGTTCAGTTATTCTTGTACCAATTACTCCTAACCAGACGTTGAAACCAAATAGCTCTTGGTACGCACGTTCTCTCATAACCCTTGAATTTTCTTGAGCCCAATACCGGGTATTATTTCGATTAAATAGACCCAAATTAGTAAACCGAGGTTCGCCAGAGAAGAGAATTGAGTGATAGAAATTATTGTTTAAGTCATACCTATTTAAAAACCAATTATAATAATTCACTCTTCTATGGTAATCATTCTGATACAAATGCTGGTGTATTTGGTATTTGTAGGACTTGTACTTGTGCTTTTTTTAAATACGGCGGGCCGTTGCTCGATTAACACCAATCTGACCCTGAATCTGTGGTACAGAAACTGTTGGATCCACTTCAACCATTGCTAGTACATTTACTTCCGTTTGCTCGTCAATAATAAGGTCATTCTGTTCTAAAGCTGGTTCTTGTCTAAATTGTTCTTCAAGTCTCCAAAAATAGTTATTTGCAGGATGGTTTCTTTCCGGAAATATTTCCGCATACAGGCGAGCAGCCGTTCTACTATTTTTCTCACCTCACCGTAAATCAAGAGCATATCAACTTTTTCATCTCTAGAATACATAATTTAAAACAATAAATAATATCGAGAATATTTTAAAAAAAGTTAAAATACTTTTTTCTACGGTCACCTTCAAAACTGACTATTAAGCGCTCACTGTCAATGCGAAAAGTTAGCGATTCACACATTTTTTCCCTAGTAACCATTTTAGCATCGCAACCACGTAAACAATGTCTTAATGAAATAATCGCGTCACTTCATTTTACTTTACGCATCGCCATGGCTAACCTGATTATTAATTTAATTCGTCATTTTTCTGGAACTGGCTAAAATTATTGACAATTGCATCACGGTGCGTCCATCATCACGCAACCGATTTATCGAGTTTGTGAGTTTTTGTGAAGTTGAAGATGGAATCTGAAGGTAATTGCACCCCGCCTGAAGTATTTGAAGCGACCCAGACTCCCAGACAGCAACCAACGAGTGTTGTTGCCGGCCAAATAGCGCGGCCTTTATGAACAGCGGTACAACGACTTCATCAAATGGTGTGTATCGAAATTGCAATTATTTAACAATATTGTTATTTATTTAGGACCGTAGAAAAAATGTTGTATGTATTTCGAGTGTAAAGAGCCATTTTGGTATTCGGTTGCTTTTTCGCGCCTCGCTACCGCTCGGCACGAAACTCGCATCCTCATACCAAAATGGCTCTCTTTATACACTAAATACATAAATATCTATAAATACATTAACAGAATAATGCTATACGAGAGAAAACAAAACAAATGATATAACTTTTGCAGCCATATTCTATCCATAGCCCTCTATGGGCTTTAACATCAATAATATGCTAGGATGTTACACAGCCTACTTGGCTTGTTATTGATACCAATAATATACGTATTTTGGACAATGTAGATATGTATAATTTTGAGTTTTTAATAATAAAAAAGTTATTCATGCCAATTCTGATAAATTATATGAAACAAAAAATATGTTTTCTACAGTTAGGTACATTAAATAAAAATTGGAGTTTCCTATTTTGGATTTTGAGAAATTAAGCTTTAAACAATTACATTTCTAAAATTTTAAAAACGATCCTCTAATCGTAACTCTTATTAATTAGATAAAAAGTATCAAAATCACAAATATTTTTACACCTTAATTTTTACATATCAACGTCCTTTACACGCTGATAATTTGCAAGTGTCATGTCATGGCCAACTAAGAGTTTGGCAGAACAATTGATTTTGACACATGATTGAAAAGAGAATTTTGTAGCGGTTCAGGTAGGCTAAAAATATATACAGGGCGCCATTTAAAATTTAAATTTCAGGGTTACTTTCGGTTAAACCGGAAGTGGAAAAATTAGTTTTATTTAGTCATCAGAAGGCTGCCCTTCTGATAAATGCATCAACCAAATTTCAGAATTTAATTCTAATAAATAAAAAAGTTATGGGCTGTTACATCTCCGCGATGTCACCCTGTATAGATTGTACAGTGCTTTCGTAAAGTACTGGATAAATTCGTTAAACATTCAAGGAATAACTTTTGGAATATAGGTTGGGACCCGCGGATTTTTATTTGTATTTGCGCATTTTTTCAAATAAAATCTATGCGTACAGGGTGACCCGCGTAAGAGGTATGACGTCATCGATGTTTTTTTAATGGCAACCCCGTTTTTTTATTACGGAATTTGAAAGAACACATTTTTACTTCCTTTTACAATAAAGGAAGTATTGGATTCACCCCAAAAATTCGAAAATTGGGTTTTCAACAGATCTTCACGTTTTAGAGTCCCCTGATCCCAAAAAACATATTTTTTTTTATTGGTCTGGCTGTCTGTGTGTCTGTCTGTGTGTCTGTCTGTCTGTGTGTCTGTATGTCTGTGTGTCTGTCTGTGAACACAATATCTCAAAAACGGAAAGAGATATGGCGTTGAAACTTCATATATAAGTTTTGTGTACTATGTAGATATGTGAGGTAGGTGATTTTCCAGTTGAATACTTCTAAAATGAGTTTCTTTTGTTTTCTTTCTATTTGTTTTTATTAACTCCTATTTTAAATAGAACACCCGGTATATTATTACATTTTTGAATTCAGCTTCAAATTCTAGAGAAAATTTGTCTCTCGAACTAACACTCTATTTTGTAGCGTTTTTGTAAAATTTGTAATTTTTGTAAATTTTTGACAAATGCTTAAAAATTTAAAATCGAATTTTTGGCTAATTATAAGATCACTGTAAAAGGAAGTTGTGTGCGTGTATCACACTAGATTTTTTTACTTACTCTAAGGTAATTTTTGCGTATAGATCACATAACATGTCGGTCGTCTTAGTTACTGTCAGGCAGACAACGGTGCATAATTTGTACATTCAATTTAGTAGTTTTTGAAATTATCAAGGGTAATACCACAAAAGGTAAAAATTTTTTAAGAATTTTTTTGTTCACATGCAAATTATTGCGTGTAAATTTCTCGATACCAAAACTGCGTTAAAAATTCAGCTAGACCGCAGGTCGAGTGGAATTTGAGCAGTTTTTGTTGAGAGAAATTTGCAATAATTTGCATGCTGACGAAAAAAAATTCTCTTAAAAAATTTTGCCTTGAGTGGTATTTGGAAAGATTATTCAACAATATGGACAGCACACATTTTTAACGTTTTCCACTATTAATTCAATATTGGAGCTTTCAACACGATTATTATGAGTTTTTAGAACGACGATGATTTGCAAACTTTGACTTTGACATTTTGGTGAAATGTCAGTCAAAGGCTACTCACTAAATTGAAATCATTAAAGCCAATCAGGCTTGCGTGAAAACACTGTGACATTAGGGGCCGGTTGCAGAAAGCAATGTTAAGTCTGGTGTTAGTTAACGTCGCGTCAAAGTGAACAAATTCGCATCAAATTTTGTTTACTAATGTATTAGTTACCATAAGCATTTGAGATTTGATTCGTTTTTGTTCACTTTGACGTCGCGTTAGCTAACACCAGACTTAACGTTGCTTTCTGCAACCGGCCCTAGGTGTTTTCAATGACAGTCAATTTTGATTGGCCGTTTCTGACAAATTGAAGACTTTTCATTGGTTGGTTCATTAGAGTGTTGAATAATCATTGCAATTAAATTTAGTATTTTGCAATTTTTATTTTTTTTTCTTAATTTTTGATCATCTGGTCTATACTCAAAAATCAGCTTAACGTAAATAAAAATATGCTTTCTTTCAAATTCCGCAATAGAAAAGGGGGTTGCTATTTAAAAATAAAACATCGATCACGTCATACCTCTTACAAAGGTCACCCTGCATGTATAGATTTTATTTGAAAAAAAAATTCTCAAATAAAAATAAATATCGACGGGTCCGAGCGTTTTTTCCAACAGTTACCCCATAAGTTTTTAACGAATTTATCCACTACTTTACGAAATCACTGTATATATTGAGATGGTTTTAAGCCCTGAGTCTCACTTCTAATAGCACAACAAAATAATGAATAATTCAGACAAGCTTAGATTGAGAAATGGCATCTAATTGCAATAAAATAAAAATTAATCAGACTTGAATTTAGGAACAATATGTGCAAAGCTATGCAAGTAATAAAGAAATTAATTCTCCTAACATAAAGAACAAGGCAGAGCTCAAATCATAGAAGTTGGATTCATGTTCTATTTAATCAATGTAAATTTGTAAGAATGAATCGATTATGAAAATAATTAGTAAATGCTGGTCGAAGGTATTTTGCAAGTCATAATTCATTAATAACAATTCTCTGTGAGCATATCATAATAAGGTAATGTGGAGGAAGGCAAAGCAGGGTGCAACGAGCACGAAGTAAGGTCAAAGCTAAAGGCAAATCATAAATAAAAAAGGAAAATGGAACAACAATATTGGAAATTTGCTGAATTTACAAACAGTTTATTGATTAGCAAGTATAACAATGAAATGGACTTTTAATTGAATTCAGAAGTGATCAAAAGAGGATGTGCGCGAAAAGAAACATGAGTCAGTGCAATAAGTGAATGAAAAGACATTTAAAACGGTGCAACGCGAGTGATAATGTAAGACAATGATTACAAAAATCAAAGGACAATTTAGTAAATAAGGTAGAATTGTAAAATTAGTTAGATTTTAAGAATTTATTTGTTAAAAAGGTCAATTGAACAGAGTTGATTTCCTATGTGTATTGATGTGCAATTGTTAATAACAACTAAAAATAAAATAATTTTACTGACAGCCCAGTTTTATTCTCCCAGAAAAATCTAATTTTTATATAGTAAATATTAAAATACAGCTCCGAAACTTTACCAGAGTGTTCACGACATAGCAGTGTTCAAGCACAAGTGTGGGTTTTAAAATCGGCCACTACAAAATATTTCCGATCCACAACGGCTTCCGAGGGACGTTTGCCATCCTATTTTGGCCTACGTTTAACAGCAAGAGGCGGTTTCCGAGGTTCCTGACTTCGTGGCTACATCGGCGGCACACCAGTCCAGCTCCTCCAAGGCCTGCACCACGGTTCCTGCTCGCTGAGAGAAGATCTGGCACATTATCACCTCTCCGGACATCATCGGACAGCGCCTGGAAAAATTGCAAGGTTAGTTGTGAAGCAAAATTTTACATGTACCACCGTAAAACCTACCCGGGAGTGGAATAGCATCGCTGCTTGGCAGATTCACGGCGATTTAATAGCTTCAGTAGCTTTAAATTGAGAATTTAGAAGTCTAGAATTGAGGTTAGGATTCCTTGGCGTCATTATTTCGAATCAACGAAGTGGAGGGTTTTGGCTAGAAACAAAACACGATCAACCGACGCTATAAGAAAGCGGGAAAATAAAAAACTTACCTATTTAATTTGCTCATTGAGTAGTAATTCATATCACAAAGACGAAAACGATCTGCAGTTACTAGTTTTTCATAAAGACGTAAAATTATATGACAGATTAGCTCCGTTGTAGCATTTAGGTTGCTTTTGACCTACGCAGAATAGGCGTGCGATCAAAATTTTAAATCTAAAATTGTGAACCCAGACCTTGAATAAGAGCTCTGTTCTGCTATGAGTTAGCCAACAATAATTCAAGTTGCAAGTAGATTACATTATAAATAGAGGCGTACGATCATTCAGGTCAAGCATATCACTAGACCGCTCATTTAATTATCCCTGAGAACCAAAATTAGTTATCTGATTTGTGACAAACCCAGAATTAAAAATAATATGTATGGTGGCTCTAGATATTTTTATTAATAGAAGCAATCGGCGGCCATTACAATATAGATTTCAGTAACCCCACTTGGATGAAGACTGTAATAATTATAATTAGCATCGTAATGGAAGGTACCAACATTTAGATCAGCGTGCGGTGTTCGTCTGGATCGAGCAGTACGTACTCGAACGGTTTCCACTCTTGCTTCCCGTTGCTCGTCTGTTTGTGAAGCTTGTGATGCTCTTTTCTTTCGTGCTTGAGGTGTAGGTCGATCAATCGCTTGTCGTTTTGGGTGGCATAATTGATTTGAAAGCAAAAGTAATGCGTTGTGACGACTATTACAAATTCACTTGAAAAAAGCAAAGAAAATGCGTGTGATAATTATTATCTAATGTCGACCGGCAATTGGAATTTCACACCACATGTTATGTCACACGCAAAATAAAATGTCGCTGTTTGTACTTGATTCAATTAAATTCTGCATTCATACACCGAAAACAATGGTTGTAGTAATTCAGAAACCTTCGCGGTCGTGCGCACAACTGAACAATTAACCAAAGCTTCATCTCAATCCGATGAATGGTATAGGAACGCATACGGGACAAACAAAAATCAACATTCATTTTTATAGTATAATATAATATAGATGTGCCCGTGTTTAATATGATGTTTGCAATATGAGCTATCGGGGCAGATAAACATAAAACATTGTCTCTGTACATACAAATCGATTGGTTATATAGATCTTGTGATTTTGATCTTTTTAATGCCTTTATAATATCTTGTATCTCGGATTCCTCAACAGCATATATAAACCGTTTAATAGTTATTTGCCAGATAGGAGGCCATGTTAGGGTGATGAATTTCACCCTGTAAATATGCTGTCAGTCATTAACAAAAGTTAGGTTATGCTCATTTTATACAAAATGATAATTTTATGTTAATGTACAAAACGTGGTTGCCAGATTTGGTTTTGGATTTTGTGCCACTTTTATTGTTGGTTAAGATAAATTTCATGAAAGACAAATTGCTGATTCTGAATACGTTTCATACTTTGTTGAGTAAGAATAATGGTATATAAGTCGTTTTTTTTATTGTAATTATAAATTGTATACAAAAATATTTAAATATTACAATTTATGTATTTTTTCAGTATAAATAAAGCTTTTACAAGCCACTTTACGCCCATTGCATAACAATCTGTCTCCATTGTTCCTTATTCATGATTTTATTTCTCCAGTCTTCTATTCCTTTCCTTGCTATGTCTTCCATTACTGCCCCCTTCCACCTATTCGTTGGTCGCCCTCTTCTTCTAGTTTCTTGCGCTCTGCCTTCCAATACTATCTTAGTAGCTCTCCCATCTGGCATTCTCCATATATGCCCAAACCATCTTAACCTTTGAGCTTTAATGAAGTCTACTATATTTGGCTCTCCATACTTCTTTTGTACCTCTTCGTTTGTAAGTCTTCTCCAACCATCATCCGTCCGAGTCCCTCCAAATATTTTTCTCAGCATTTTTCTCTCCCACCTACTTATCGTATCTTGGTCTGCCACATTCATCTTCCATGTTTCACATGCGTACGTAGCCGTGGGTCGAATTACTGTCTTATAAGTCGTAGTTTTGCATTTCGCGACATTTGTCTTAAGGACATTATACTATTTAACGCGCCCGGACATCTCGATGCTTTTATTAACCTTGATTTCATTCCTTGTGTGTAATTTAAGTTTTCAGAGATTAATGTTCCTAAGAAAGTAAACTCCTTAACTCGTTCTATTCTCAAATCTTAATATTACGCCATTATTATTGATTTCTTCATTTTTTCCATTACTTCTTTGTTAAAGCTGCTGAATATTGTCCAGTGGAAGTTGAAGAATGGATTTTTTTTAAATATGGACACAGAAGAAAATCACAGGGAGTTAAGTTACAAGACCTCGGGGGCCACACTGTAGACATGTTTTGACTAATAACTCTGTTTTTGTAAAACTCTCCAAGTAAATTTATGCCCCATCTTATTGAAAGTACGTAACCCTTTTGTAAGTCATTGTCACGTAACTCTTCAAAAAACGGCGACAAAATTTCAGTATGAAATGGTTGTGCATTTAGAAAACCTAAAATTTGAACTATTAAAATAAAATTTAATCGTTTTGCTGCACTCAATTACCTTCAAAAAATATAGGACCTATAACTCTTCTTTTACTAACTGCAGCCCAAACCCCGATTTTTTTGTGGGTGAAGCGGTTCTTCAACATAAAAATTGAGATTCTCAGCGCTCCACATCCTCATACTTTGTGAATTAATATAGCCAGATAAATAGAAGTATGCCTCATCAGTAAAGAAAGTTTTCTCAAACGCATTATCGTTATTTCCTAAATTATTGATAAACCAGTTACAAAATTCCAATCTAACCGGAGGATCGTTTGGCAGCAGTTTCTGATACACTTGCAACCGGTAAGGAAAATAATGCAAATTGCTTCTTAATATCTTATGAGATGTTGAATATGAAACATTTAATTGCTGTCCTAAATGGCGAACAGATACGTGTGGTTGTTCTTGCACAATTTGTCTCGCATTGTTAACTACTTCTTCAGTGCGTATGTTGCAAATAGTATGTATCATTTTTAGGTCGTGGGCCAAAAGGTTTAATTTCAAAATTGTTCCGCCCCATAATATTTCTAATAGTTCTTTCAGATATCTAAAACAGTACAAAGCCGAAAATTAAAGCAACAATTAAGTTTTATGCATAAATACTTGCATCCCAAAAGTCACTATAAGCCGGGCAAATATTTCAGTTTCACTGAGATCGGGCCTGTCGGCTTTATAATGCCTGTAAGCCTTTGTAATTTGTAGTTTTGTGTTACCTTTAATGACTTTTGGCATACTTACTTTAGTACTACAATTTGTTGACAGATAGATATCCATGACGCAGATGTCCATACATATTATGCCTAGTGGCAAACAAAGTATGAAAGGACTGGCAACATTGCATGTTTAACCTCAAAATGTCAAATTAGACACTTTCGTGAGCCTCCTGTACATAACAGCTGCTTCTGACAAAGTGTCAGAAAGAGTTTCTAGGGAGTATTAGTTTTATTAAACATAAAAACAAAATTCCATGTCTACCTACTTGGCAAATAACTATTGAACGGTTTATAGGAAGAGTGATTGTTTATTGGTAATTTCTTTAGATAAACGTTGTGAGTCTACTCTGATGAGGCAATATTTGATAATAAATCGTCGGCTACATGCACAAAGTAGTCATTCTGAGGCCTACTTTTAGTGGTGGTCGTAGAAAAATTTTATCATTTGAGATTTATGATCAGATATGTAAAATTCAGTCACAGTTGCAAATAGTGTTTCAAAATTTGTGAAGATGTCGATACACGACTTGTAATTTTGTTGTACTCTAATAAAGTCGGCGATATTTTTTTGTAATGCAAATGAATGGAATATGTTAGTAATTTCGATGCTTTCCTTAGATTTAACTGCAACATTTATATTAAAATACTAGTTTACTATTTTTAAAATTTTTAAATATTAAGTCAAGAGCCCAAGAAAGATTATTTTTAAAGATATCGATATTACCACTTGGAGAACGATATAAAGCCACTACAACACAGTTTAAATCAGTAAGTTTAATGCCAGCGCATTCAAAATGTTTTTCACTTTCAAATTCATTAATAAAAGATCTACTAAAAATACATACTCCTTCACATTCACTCTCTAATAGGCAGGAACAAGAAGCCAGATTGTAACTATTTGGTATATATAAATGTTTTCTCCATCCTTAAGCCAATGTTCACTAATCATCACCAAGTCAAAATTTTGCTCAGTTAAGATAGATTCAAGATAATTACGTTTGTTCCTAATACATTGAATATTTGCATGCAAAATAGTAATATTACTCTTGTTTTTATTACAAAAGCGAGGCACAGAATGTTTCTATCAATGATAGAAGGTACTTGCTCTTCTGGGCACGTCGGTCGTATTAAAAATTTCGTTTTGGTGAGTAGTATTTGCCATGGATTTCCCTGGATTGTTGTAGGCGTATTATTTGTTGGGAGAAGACAAATGATTTGTAAGTTGCAAGGTCCGCCGATGCAGTAGAAAATTCTATGCCATACGTGTGGTGGCAATGTCAAAATATGTGGCAACAATGATTATGCAGACGATAAAGATGAACTGTTGGTCTTAGAAGATTTCTTTTAGAACCCTACTCTCTCTCTTCTGATGTATAAAAGAGATTTTCGTGTTCATAGTGCTCTTTACAGATAAATCGGGTAACTTATTTTATAGTCACTAAATTAGCTATCTGACACACACATTCAGTGATTTCCAAAAAAAGTAGCAATACAGAAAGGTATAACGCAGAAATTGTAAGAGATATGAAAACTATTTGATAACCTTTCTTATTCTCTACCTTACTGGGAACAAAAAATATTCACGCATATGTAGGTACTATAGAACTCACCTGAAACGAGTTGCAAAAATGAAAAGAAATAAATGTAATTTCTGGCGGTCATCTTGAAAGTATGACACCACACAAGCTCTCGGCAACATATTCAGACAAAACACCTGGTAGTCCGTGATAGTGTGATTCATTAGTTCTACATCGCCCCTAGTCATACTATTTCTTCATTCAAACTCCTACTAACTAGGATAAATTAACTGATGCGCCTACACTAATACCTACAGACGCAAGTTCCGGTAATCGGTATGATTCACACAGTGTGCCGCAGTGAGCACGTATCTATTGTTGATGAGAGAACCACTGCAGAGGGGCTTCTTAGTTTCAGTGCCGGTATCATACAGCAAGATCGCAGACCAAGGGATCTCGTTTATGCCAGTTCCGTTTTCTGTGTGGGGATAATCATCTGCGTGTTGCAGTCCACAGTAACTCCGGTCCGACAGCGCACTCACATTGCCACGGGGTTCCTGCGAAACGGCCGCAAACTTGGCAAACGAACCACAGCATACTTTGGGGTTAGACCCGGTGAACCCGCAGGTGGAATTGTGCACAAATTCTACCGCTGAGGTTTGATTCGTTGCGAGTGCTTGGAGTAAAATGGGACATGAATTTAAGTTGACACAGTCGGCTTTTTCGTTGTTCGGCGTGACGCAGGGTTCTGTAATGTTGCCATGATATTAATACGAAGAAAAACAGCACGTATGCATTATTACCTGTTGTTTCAACGGCAACAAACCCAGCCAAAACTGCTGCTAGCTGAAGATACATCGATTGCACTTGAGGAATTCAGTCGACTGCAGATATGAATGGAGCGGCCCAAGTCGTTTATTGAAACTTATTACACCAGTTGGCCTAGAAAGCATGTGGCTGAGTCGGTTTTGAGATCGTCGTATGGGAATACAGCTCAATTAAAAATATAATGCTACTCATAATTATCATGTGACGACTGAGGTTTTTAAAATTCAAGGTAAACCACTGACCAATTCAGCTTGTAATATTAAGCCTGAACGTATTTCTAATTATGTACACAAACTTGTATACATATGTGCCACTCCAAACTCGAAAAATGTCTACTTAACATAACTGCAAAGTTAAGCGGATTAAAGTGTTTTTTGTTATTAAAGTACCTAATCGTTTTGATTCGAATTTTGTTTCAGAATTTTTTAACTGTTCCATTGTCTTCTACTCTCTTGCGCATTTCCTTGTCCAAATGAATATTTAATTAGCATTTAAATACTGTAATGAGTCCAGTAATACTTATTCGTACTCGTATGTACATTAATCAATAATTAAGGCTTATCATATTTACACACTGAAAGTACCCATGCATACGCTAACTGAAATTTACTGTCTTTTGTAATACTTTATTAATAAAATATGAAGAGAAATCGAAATGACCGCCCGTGTCATACCCACTGTAATCTCTTTTGTTTTTGTAACAATTTTCTAAACTGTATGTTCTCTTTTAGACGAAATTAAATATTGATGAGTGCTTCATCACTAATATACAAGTGGTAACTTGAAATTCAATTATAGTTGCAAAATGTTAAGTTCTATGACAATGCCAAAAATTAGTTACCACTATGCTGTCAACATACTTATGATTTTAAAAAATCTGTAAAGAGCTTTACACGGAACTTACGTCGCGCAAATTACACCAATTTGCAAATTAAAAAAAATTAATGCGCTGGGATTCGAACTTCGTGCTCCCAGCCGAATAAGATTAATATTTCGGACTCAATTTCTAGTCCGCCGTTCGGTTTCGCCGCTTGCGGCCACTTGCCAACTGCCCCACGACCCTGCTCGAATTGTACGAGTTTCTGCAGCGTTATAAAACCACCATACTATTTTGTCCCATTTGAAATGTTTACCTTGTATTTATTAGGTCTCATTTTCCTCAATGATCAAGTCTGAACTATATGCAAGTTATTACTTTTATCTATTTCTCTCTCAATATTTCTCCACATTTTTCGCGGTTTAATGCCAGGTAGACATATGTATAATTTGCATGCAAAATATCGCCTTCTTTCAACAAATAATTTTTGAGTTGCACCTCCAACAGACAGACAGACAGAATTGAGGAAGCCTGTTTTTCGTCATTTAGAGACCCTGAAACGTGAAGATCTGAAGAAATCTGGGAAAGTATTTTTTCGATTATAATACCACTTTTAAGTTTAAAACAATTTCTGTTCTGTTCTACTTATTTTAAAGAAAATGTGACAGGTTTAGGATTTTATCTACTTTTTGGACTTCTACTTCTACAAAAACTGATAAACATTTGGGAATCTTTAACTTGTTTGAGACTATACTACGAACATTTAGGGTTTTCTATAACGATTCGACCCTTTAAATGGTATACAACAAAGAGACATTATGAAGATTTTGACAATATTTCAATCTTTGATAAGAACTTACGTGGTTTTAGATAAGCTTTATTTTAAACTTAATTTTTTACAAAACGTTTAATACCTTTCTTCTACAAACACTTGATTTTTTTTTATTGCTTTTTCAAACTCAGAGAATCTATTGACATGAAAATATTTACACTTATACGTAATCCTGAGAAATATCGAGAATTGTTTGAAATTGAGACAAATAATAATAATAAGAAGAATACACCTTTATTACTATATGTATATATAGCAATATAATACATAATTAAATATTACTAGGGCAAAATTCGGTTCACAGTAAACTGTGAGCTGCTCTACCACTTAACCCTATATGCAAAATAATAAAATTAAAATGACTACACTTAATTTTGCCTGCATCTTGTGACCAAGAGTATACCACGTTATTGGTGTGTACAAAAGAAAATACAACTAAACAGTAAATGCTATGTTATAGACAAAACGATGTGTTCCAATTTCAGTGTAGCGTCTTGGCAGAGTGATATTGCCTCCAAACCTCAAATTCAGATTGTGGACATCCGCCCGAAACGTTATTTAATAAAATTTTAAGATTCAAAGTGGAAGAATCGTCTATTTGTCATATTTAAACAGTTAATATCTACTAATTTCTGAGAAATTCTGTCATATTTACATATTCCGAAGAAGTAGCAGTGATTTTCAAGTTGAATTTTAGATGTATTCAACTGAAAAATCACTTATCTCACATCAATACACATTAAAAATGTAACAAAAATGTAAAGTTTGAAAAAATAGTTAGAGTCGTTTTTGAAACAAAAGAGTAAACATCATACTTCCGGTTATGCGATTTTCTTCAAAAGCTTGCTGTCGCATTTAGATAGTACACAAAACTTATATATGAAGTTTCAACTCCATGCCTCTTTTCGTTTAGGAGTTATTCTGTTCGCAGACAGACAGACGGACGGACACACAGACCAATGAGGAAAAACATGTTTTTGGGTTCAGGGGACTCTAAAACGTGAAGATCTGTTGAAAACTCAATTTCGAATTTTTGGGAGATTCTAAATGTCAATATGGTAGACTGTGACAGCTCAGGGGTTGAACAACTGAATGCCTGCCTAAATGGCTTAGGTTTGGATCAATTAGTGCAAGTACCTACGCATTATACTTGTCTTTTAGATTTGATTATTACCAATATTTCAGAATTAATAAACGAATAAGTTATAAAGTTGTAAATGTACCTGAAACTTCCGATCGTGAGCCTATCTCGTGTAAACTAGTAACTCATCGCTCCGATACCAAGCCTCAAATCAAAACATATAGAGATTATAGAAGTTTCAATTATCAGGAATTTAATAATCACCAGGAATACATTTCTTGGAGAGGCATATATGATTATGATAATATCGACGATAAGCTTGAATTGCTAAACATTAATTTAAATATAGGTATTGCTCGATTTGCATGCACCAGTGAAACAACCTAAATTTACTAAAGAATATGCTCCCCGACTCACTGATGGCATAAAACATCTGATTACTTTACGCGATCGAGCGCTAATAAGATATAAACTTTCTAAAAATATTAACCATTTTCAGCATTACAAACAGTTACATAATTTAAATGTAATGATTTAAAAGTATTTTGGCGAGAACTTAAACATTTTGATATAGTTAAAGATAAAAGAAATCAGTAAGGAAGTACCTTTACATTTGAGTGATCCAAATTCCATTAATCAGTACTTTATAAACTCAATTGAAAAAGTTACCTCTACTGCTGATACGCTAGAAATGGTCGATTTTTATAATAGTAACGTTAAACCCTCAGTAAATATTTTGTTCAAATTCCGAAGTCAGAAATTGATGTTCTAGAATATCTAGTATCTATTAAATAAAGAGCTGTATAAGTAGATGGAATTGCTATCAGTAGGTAAGGGGTCGTCCGGGACCGAAAACATAACCCCACTTTTTGTTACGCATAACCCTGCGCTTGTAACCTCACTTTTTGTGAGCGGGGATTTTCCCCAGTGTGAACGGGTCCTAGGGCTTCACCCCTCCCTTGTGTACGTGTAGTAGTGTAACTAGAGGGGTTCTGCCTCAAAATGTGTCACTGCGCAGGTTCCTGCGCAGGTTCATGGCAAAAAATTTAAATTCTGCGCATTATTTTGGCGGTAAATTTAAATTATGCTCAGGTTTTTGGCGGGAAATTCAAATTTTGCGCAGGTTTTTGGCCGAAAATTTAATTTGTGTGCATCATTTTGGCGGTAAATTTAAAATCTTCGCAGGACAAATGAACCAATTTAGATTTGGCAGATGTTAATAGGGGCTATATTTGCGTATCGCCAGATGTCAGACCTGTCCAGACTTGTTTAAACGAATGTGGGCTTCTGGTCGAATGTGCAAGGTTACTAAAAATAAATGTATGGAGTCTTAGTCTGAGAAATTTACACCGGATGTAGTTAATGACTTCCATTATCAGTGTCTGGGTTCAGATAGGTACGAAAGTCGGGTTGAGTTGCTTTCAGATACAGCACTTTCAACTACTTTTTAAGGATATGAGTCCGAAGATATTCCAGTCATGTATATGTCCGAATGTTTGTCCTTTTAATCCTATTGCACAATATTTCCAGTGCTAGATTTTTACCAATAATATAGGTAAGAAAAGGGGGCAGCGCTGCTATTCGGCTACTTGTTTCGGCTACCATCTCAAGGCAACCCATATAGCCTTGCAAGCTACACTAGCAGGTAAGCAGACTGTTAGACAGCTAGATAGGTAGACAGGTAGACAGGTAGACAGCTAGACAGGTTGACAGCTAGAGAGGTAGCCAGCTAGACAGGTACACAGGCAGACAGACAAGCAGGTAGACAGGCAGACAGGCAGGCAGACAGGCGTACAGACAGGCAAGTGTAGAAGCAAGTACAAAGTAAGCGCCATAATTTCCCTACATGAGTAATAGAAATCGTTTATAGTACGAAAAAAGAATTTTAGTAGCATCGAACGTCAATAATAAAAAAAAAGCAAATGCTCGAACAAAAGTATATTCCCAGGCCTATAAATTCGAGTAAGTGTATGACAAAAATGCAGGAAACATTTTTTGTAGAAAATTTACTGTTCTTTAATTTTGATAACTACATACTTTGCTCAAAAGTTGATAGGAATACAGATATTCACTAATATTAGAAAAAATATAAATATGTCGACTTTTTTAAGCATGGCGGTTAAATCCGGGACTGTCAAGAAGTGCAAAATTAATATATATTTTCTGAGCCCTAACAAAACAGATTAAAATTTATTCCAGCTTGTCCGGAATTGCCTCCGCTATTAATGTACTGGCCTAGAAGTAAATAGAAAGAAAAAAATATAAAAGATGAACAGTTTCATGAACTCTGTTACAAGTTACAAGATCACTGTAAGGCATAGAAGAAGACAGTTATGTTACTCTCATCCAGGTGAATTAGTCACTGTCTCAACATACGTTTATATTTAGTTTTGTCTAAGTCGGAGTTTTTCAATTCTATACTCAGATTATTAAATATTTTCTTACTGACCGATTGATGACGTTTTCTTGTAATTCCTTTGTTGAATCTCATTGGAGTAACTTTACTCTGCCTTCTTCCATTTCTCATTTGTTTAAACTCTTCTAGTATAGTACATTTTTCTTCAATAATAATTTTCAAGGTCAACTTTTTAGGGGATAAGTTGCATTCCTGCAGGGTCCCTAGTTTTAATAATGTTGGTACATAGATTTTTAGTTCTTTTCTTCCACTTAAAATTTTTTTTTGTCATTTTGACAGATATGTCATAATTTAATATCGCTTGCTTCATTTTTGCATTTAAAATATTTCTTGGTTTTCTTTTTTTATCCGATTTTATTGATGATGTTGATTCCATGTTAAAAAATAAATTTGTCAAGAGTTCAAATTAAGAAACTTTGACATTCAAAATTGACACAACCATAATTTTGAAAAAGTTCTACCAACACGAGGTATAAAAATTTCCTAGCGTTTTAATCACATGTCTACCAACATTGTAACACGTTGACAGTTATTATAGAAAAAAAAACTACTTTATATGCTTTTATGGTTGAACGTAATTGCGTGTTCTACAAAATATTTCCTTAAGGTAATAATATTTGTTTCTTCGAAGAGTAGATTTGACGAATGTACTTTAGGTTTCTTAAATATTATCTTGACAATCCTTTCTTGAACATCTGAGAACGGTTGCAATGTGATATCATAAGCCCCACCCCAGGCTATTTTACCATAAGGACCTATAGACCAAAATATGACATGATATACAGTTAACAACTTCTCCATACTTAAGATATGGCTCAATGTATAGAAAATTAGTATTAGATATCTGGTCTTCTTTACAATATGAGTAATTTGATAGTTCCAGTTATGCTGAATCTATAAATATAGTCCTAAGTATTTCCCTGTCGTTATTTTAGTTATCGCAGGACAATCACAATTAAAATAATATTATACTACTTATTATAACTGTCTAATATAGAAAAGTTCACATAATTAAGAAGTTAATATTAACACATCCATTCATCTGATGAAAAAGAGAATGCATGGCTTCAACAACGGTAGCCGTGGGTATAAGTAATTTCAGCTTGACATAAGTCAAGTGTCAAAGTTTTTAATTGATAAGAAACGGCAAAGTGATATACTTTTCTTGTGACATATAAACGTTTCATTAAAATTGAAGTATTCTATAGTAAAGGTAAGTCAGTAACAGTCAGACATAAAATCAATATAAAGTCTCTTATAAATCACCAAACCAGACGTTATATGTCAAAAGTGGTATATTTACAATATCCTGATAAATGAATTATTAATAATTAGCGACCAACTAGTGTGGCAGGATAAAGAATATATTCCGATAAAGGATAATTGTAATAGCTCGATACAGGGGTATATTACAAATTGACGCACCAGCGTGAATTAAATTTAACCAGTATATCAAGAAACAAAAGATCTTGATTTTAAAATTTTCAATCGGTTGTGCTTATCAGCATAAAAAATCCGTAATACCAAATATTTAAACAAATAAATGCTCCAAAATATTTAATTTAAAAAAGTCGACACAAAATTTTTTGTGTATTACACGTACAGAAACTCCTCTGCGAGTGCTCGTATTTGCAGGCCTCGACCTGCAAGCCTTTAAGCTAACATTCCACCAAATCCGGCGCCGTACGACGGATCAACGTAACGTCTTAATACGGCGCCGTATGCACTGTGACTTCTAGGTTTACTTAGGTACTTAATTCCACTCAATACGGAGCAGCAAAATTAATACTGTACGGCAAATGCAGCACTGCATAAAATAAAATTTGTATCAGTTGTCCGGCAAATGCCGTACGGTCAGCAGTTTCAAAACGCAAATATTTCTTTAAAATGCATTATTACAGTACTAGTAGCCAGCCTATAATTCATATTTCTTTGACTAAACCCTTTTTCAATCTGCTCTGTAATTTCAAAAGGTTTTTATTGGTACTGAAATAGACATTGAATATATTTTTCAGGATATAACTTCAGTTCTTGACAAAGTGGATGTTCCCAGTATTATAAAATAACGTTAATAAACCATTGTAAGTCTATGTCAAATTCGAGGTTAGCAGGTTAGGTTTTGCGTCAGTCTGTGTCAATTGAATGTCAAACAGTTTCAAATCCCAGTAGTCCGCACATTTCAATCTCTAGTGGTTGAAATGCGATTTCAACCACCGGAATCAATGTCAAAATGACTGATTTCAGTGTCATGAGTAGAAAAAATTACTTTTACAAACTCGAAAAATCATTTATTGTCATACGAATATTAAAATAATAAATTTGGCAATGCGGTGGCAAGAAAATGTCGAACAGACACTGACAGAAAAAAAAGTCGCATCCGCTACATCACGGAAATCAGTTAGTCCAACATGAAAAGAAAACATCATAGCCATCTCTGTCCCAAAAAGGTGGTGAACAGATTATAGAATAAGTCTTACTATAAAGGATGTCCATTTAGGGCATCGGTCTCCGATTACGCCTATCTTTTTTCAGATAGAAAATTTTATTCAGGCGATCCTAAACGGGTTAAAGTTTGGCTTGCAAAAGTATTAATGTTTTTAATAGAAAACCTTGTATTTATTTACGACTATTCAAGCCCCATAGGTCTACGCTCAACTAACTAACTTTTCTTTTAAATTACATGCAGCGTTTCCAACTTATGAACGTTTCTAAACTTATTTGTTACATTTTATTTAAAACGTCACATTTTCCCCACTTTGAATATTTCTTCCCTGTAAATTGAGGAGGTCAAAAATGATAAAGTTTCATATAACGTGATATTTTAAGACGGGTGTTCAAAATACCAGTTTCAGTTTTTTAGCATCCTCAACTTTATTACAGGAATAAATAGAGCCTAAAATTTCCTTTATTTTGACCCCAACATTTATTTTTTCAAAGAGTATTTGAGAAAAGAAAGTTTTAATAAAAAGTTACACTTAATGTATACTATTCCGCGCATTATTTACAATAGCGCTGATAAAAAAGTAATTGACGGTTAACCGGCTCTTGTTTTAAATGAACAGTTGATATTCACAAAAAAATACTGAAAACGTTCATAAGTTGGAAACGGACAAAACAATTTAAAAGAAAAGTTAGAATTGGAACACCCTGTATATGTCAAAATAATTTTAAAATGTGTCCCTTCAACTCCATTAGGGAAAACCCAATCAAACTTTTTATCGCAAAATATCTGAAAGCTCTGCTGAATGGGCACACTGTATATACCAAACAAACAAAATTGGCAGCACCTGGTTTAATTTTTCGAATTTTAACGGAAAAAATGCGTATATTAACATAAAACCCAAGAAGCATCTTTGTCGAGTTTTAATGAAGGGCTTCAAAAACCTTAGCAAAACTGGAAAAAAAATCAGTGGTGTCCACGTGGCGTCTCCTTTTTCTTATTCAATTATGCAAAGGGGACTTATACGCACGCCACTGGTTTATGAAAAGATGTTTTACAGACACAAAAATTGTTTGTGGCGCCCCATGTACAAACACTAAATTAGTAAATAATATTCAAACGAGTTTTGAAAAATTTACAAAATTTAAGATTTTTTTCTCTTAAATTCAACATTGTATTTCCAAAAGGAAGAATTTGCGGAACCATGTTGATAGGAACTTTTTGTTTTAGATTACGCCCAGAATAATTCTGGTCAATTTTTTACGCATACTTAGGAAACACCATGTATACAGCGTGTCCAAGATAAGGAGGGCCAGTATGGGAATCTGGTCAATTGTAAGAGATACAAATTTGGTTAAATTGGAAGAAAGTTGCGCAATTAAAGGACTAACAAATTGACGCCTAGAAATCCTTGATATGATTTCTTGTTTTTGAACTATCTCAAAAAAGGCGAATTTTTGATTTCCTATTTTATTTTTTCTAGCGGTAATATTAAAGCTAGAGCGAAACTAATTAAACTTCTTTATAGCAACTTCTACCGGACTTAATGAATAAGTTATCACATATTTTATCCGAAGTTTTGTCTAGAAGAAACCATCATCAATTATTTTTTTTAAATACGGTTCTAATTTTCTGATGCGACATTTGTAAAGCCTTTTTTATTCTGAATTCAACAATGTACCATACATTATGGTTTAATTATATTTCGAGTCTTTTTTGACCACCATCAGGAAATGTTTGGATACGGACCTGTGTCCTAGCACATTTCATACGTTGTTTTAGTTTTTGTAATTTAAAGAAAGGCGTAATGAGCCTCACTGAATGTTTTTTATTTCTAATTTTAAGTATTATTTATAAGTAAGAAAAATAATCAATAAATTAATTACAGACTATTGAAAATAATTTGTATGCTTAAAGCCTCTTTTTTACACATGGCGTGCAATTTCGGGTATGACCTCCGAAAGGGCTCGCCTCTAACAAAAAAACCCGTTCCCAAATTTCCTGCGGAAGGTACGACTCGTTCTCCGCCAGATCATCTCGGCCGCTTCTTTCAACATTTGCGGCACCGATTTTCCCACTTGCATGGACCTGTACTCCCGCAGGAAAATTTAGAAAAGGGTTTTTTGTTAGTCGACCCCTTTTGGAGAGACCATGTGTAAATAATTGTAAAACAAATGTTTACTCATAGGCAACTTCTTCTGTCGACATGGAAATGACTACTATAAAAATCGCTCAATAGTTATTTTCCCCATAGGAGGCCCTATTAGGTATGGGGTATGGCTAACTAAAATCTATATAGCAAAGCTATCACGGCTATTCCATAAGTGTCACTTTCATTGTTGTAAAATGTTCTTTTCAAATGGCCAACGCGTCTGGTTTTTGGCGCCATCAGGTGGTGAAATAGAGCACCTAAATGTGGTTCTGGTTGTTTGTTGTCTTTACTAAAGATATTTTTAGGTTATAAACGGTTTTAAAATAAATGTTTGTAATACCTACAAAAATGGAATTTGTAATTTAAGTCTGCACGATCTTGAATTTTAACTGTTAAGTGCAGGTAATTCGACATCTTCGTTTTCAGTTATGCTTGATGTAGTTGGAAATGCTGCAGAACTGGTGAAGTTACTATAATGTGCAATTTTTAAGGAAGGCAAAGTCTTCATAATACCGCAGCGTAATAGCAGACAAAGAACATGCCCAGCAATTCGAGCATTTGTTGCGTCATTTGAACTACCTTTCTATCGCATGTGTGAAATCATTGCCTTCACTGCATCCGAACTAAATGAACCTGTTAATACATAGAAAAAACCAGCTTCTTGAAGTAAAAATGTGATGTATAATGATGTACTTTTAGCAGTCAATTTCAAGACGTGAGCCTTTCATTGGATGAACCTTTCAAACCAACAGATGCAGAAGAATTTTGCATAGGATCGATATAGTTCTGAAGTATTACGTCCAATCAATAGTCTTTCGTCAGAAACATGAACCAACGGTGCAGTGCTGCTACCTGATTTTTGCAGATCAATTGTTTTGTTACACACATTATGAATCAGGAAAAAGTCGTATATGCTTTCTAAACATTTCACAGTAGATGCTATTGACATTTTGAAATTCAATTTGTCCTGCTTCTTTTAAAAACTGTAAAGAGGCAGTGGTGGTGGGTGAAAAAATCTGAACAGCATGTAAATAAAATATAATTTTTTTCAAAATCTGATGAGTACAAATTCTTTTTCATTAATTACCGTACAAGCTTAAAAGGTAGTCCATTTTGCAGATCATGTGCAGGTTTTAGGAACGGATGTTCCATGTAGTTTTTTAGAAATCCACCACAAAAAATCTAAATCTAAAAATTATTTGCAACAATTCTTAGAACAACGAAACCACAGTCACTAAGACGACTAAGTACTCTCATTGTTAACGAGTAAAAGTAATTAATTCTCAAAGAAGAATATCGTGCTGGAATGATGTATCTTGTTGACAATCCATGTACTTACATATAATATAACAACACATTTTGTTTGCTATTTGAGGTTTATTGCAAACGGTTGTACCGGGTGTCTTAAAATGAATTACATCTAGTATGCTTTGAATTTCCCACAATGCAATCTAAAATTTTACTTGAAATTGGCAATACTGTTTGTGTCAAAACTGACGCAAAATCTAACCTGCTAACGTCGAATTTGACATAGACTTACAGTCTTGCCTATTTTAAGTAAAGGTTTGGATTGCATTATGGAAAATTCAAAGCATACTAGATGTAATTCATTTTAAGACACCCGGTATATTGAGTATTATGTATACCATAGATGCGATCTTCAGATCTGCTATACTGCACTTTCTCCTTAATTGACATATTGTCAATAATTAAGAAGCAAATCCTTTCTGCTGGAACTGTTAATTAGACGACTTTAGCCATTAAACGTTGCTAAATTAATTCATCTGAACAATTACAGTCACCAAGATACCGTAACCATGTTTTTGATGGTAAACTCGCTAAATGGTTTCTGCAGTGCTGATATCCTTTAGGAGAGCGAAATCTCCATACTGTACACATATGAATAGAAACTTCTGACTAACGAGGAGCTTTTTTTATCATAATTAAGAACAACATTTGCAAGAAATTCTGCTTTTTTGTCTCCATCGTCAGCATCTTGGAATATTTTATGGAAAACATTTAATTTGCCCCAATTTTTCCGTATATCATTCTTAAGTTGTTTTATTTTTAATGAACTTTGAATAATTAACACTAATCCGCTTTAGCTTTAGTCAACGTTTTAATAGTACATATACTGAAGATCTGCAATTTGGGCTGGAGATATAAGTTCAGCTTGGGTTTCTTTTGAATGGTTTTTGTAAATGTTCTTGTTCTTAATTAATTTCAAAATTAGGTAAAATTTGCTAAAAAATGTATATAATGGTACTTCTGATTAATGTGATAAAAAATATGTATTATCTACAGTTCCAGTTGGTGTAGCGTTTTTAATCAAACAAGTATTTTTTGTCAAGTACTTTTAGAGAATTCTTATCGAAATGGTTAATACACAAAGTAGAGTATTCATGAAATTTAGAAATATAAGTAATACATGATTAAATATTATAAATAGAGGTAATTTAATTAGTTTTATTATTAAATAACACTTTGAAGGACAGTTGCCGACTTCATATAGGGCTGTGTTGTGACACACTGCGATGCTTATCAGCGTTCTGCACAAGTAGGGGCAAAGAGGTAGATAACTGTAAGAGAGCTGTTTGGGGCAAATAACTCGTGTTTGTGTGACACTGATATGACTGTGTACGTACCAGTGGTGACAGTAACAACTGGATTACTATTATTTTATATGGAAAATTAGACGAGCGTTCAGTTATACTGGCAGATACAATTAAGGACGCTGCTCAGCGTTAGTGTCCTTCAACGTGTTAACAATATCACTCCTGAAATAGCTTTGAGCCATTTGGTACGAATCTGCATATCCCTTGGAAATTCAAAAAGCGGTTTGTTTGGATTTCCACAGATAAACCACTTTCTAACCATTTTAAATAGCTTTGAAAAAACCTGTTTATATAAAAATTACTGACTCAAACTACGGCAATATGAATTTGAGGATATAATTGATTGAAATATGACAAGTTTTCAAATCTACCTAATATTCAGGAGTATTTGTTTTTAACTTGAATATCGCGGTAGGCCCTGATTGAAAGTTCATAATAACATTAAAAGGTGGCACCAAATGACATTTTGTCATGGCATGCTTTATAGAATAATGTTTTTATGGTGATTGTAATGGCTGTATTTGCGTAAGCTAACCTAAATATCAGTTGGCCATGGTGCCAGCAAACCACTCGGGATGCTTACCACAAAGCAACCACTAAGTGGTTGCTTTGTGATGCTTACAGTGGCAGCGTTTTAACAAAGACAACACTGTCAGAGATATTTAATATTGTATGTGCCTAGGCTTTACCACCGAACCTTATGCAAATAAAGAGTCCCGGAGGAAGCTGGAGAATTTTAGTTTTTCTCTGACATATTTAGAAATAAAATCCTATTGCATCAAGGTGCATGGTGAAGGTGGCCGGTCACCTAGGTAACGCAAAGTAAAAATTCCTAGTCTTGCAAAAATCTCAAAAGTGACTAGTCTTGCAAAGTGACACTTTCAAGATCAAACTGGGGCTTGACATGGCCCGCTTTCTTGACGATTTCAGGAAAAATTCTTTTGTGCTATCGCTATGGAACGAGCATTTCAGCATTGGAGATTTCGCTATGTAGCGGCATTTTCCTACGCACAAACGTATTTTGTTATGTCACCAAAGTCATTAATTGACATCATTGTTGTTTACTAGATCATAATCACTATCCATTGTTTTTTTGATCATGGCTAATTGATAATTGCACGTCTTAACAACAATAAAAAAACCTTTGATAGGCATTTTAAGGTAAAACTTATGAACTAATAGTACCTTATTTTCACGCTTTTTAATTCCTATGCATATAATAACCTAACATTGAAAAAGAATGTTACAGATAACAAAATTAGAACAAAAAAAGTTTTCAAAGATAGAAAAAGTACCTCTTAGAGACATGTCTAGTTTTTGAAAATGTTCGTATTACTGCTGCAGTACCAGAGCCGGACTAGGGGGGGGGGGGCTAAGGGGGCTGCAGCCCCAGGCCACCGAAGTTCGGGGGCCTCGAAAAGATTTGAAGGTTATAATATAGTGCGGTTTCTAATCATTTAGATCCCTTTGTACCCGTTGCATAAATGGGAATGGATCCTCTAAAAAAATTAGCCCTGTGCCTCACATATACTTAATCCGGCTCTGTGCAGTACATAATAGTAAGCATGTACACCCAAATTCAAATCGATATCTCTTCATTTGCAGAATTTAACCTAAAAATAATAATTAAAAAATTGAACCTCAAGGCCCCATAAGTTCTTACTGGAGACATTTTGTACTAAGTTATTTTAGGTTTAATTGATTTATTATTACCTAAGGAATCTATGACTAATAGGATACCCTGTATAAGCATACGCTGGCAACTTATTGCTGGCGTGTGTTAATATTACAGTTTCACTTGGTTGTCTATCGACATTTCCACCTTTAATAGTAATTCTTCTAAAATTGCGACTGCATTCTAAATTATCAGAATTACAACGAATACTTCTTGTCGAATATGTGTTATCTAAAGTAGTATCAACACATTTTATAACACCGCTGCTTTGAGTAAGATTTAATGGGGGAACGTATGCTACATAACCCTCATTTTTAATTATTTGCATATTAATTAAACTAGTAATGTTACTTATCGTACCGAGTTCAGCCTGAATTTTATTTATGTATATCCAAGTTGCTGAATTTGATTCCATGAACGCTAAATTCTTTATGAAGCAAGCGTCCAATGGCGATTGGATGTAATCTCCCAATATTTGTTTTCAAGATGCTCCATAGCTTATAAGCATGCACTAGTTTAAATTTAAATTGTACTTATTATTGTAAATCTGACCTTCTTCGATGCTCGATCTTCTTCGACCCGACCTATCCTGTTCAAGTGCTGCAATATGGTTTTCTTCTCTGGAAATTCTAGTAGTAGAGCTATTAGCATTCAACACGTTACCAGCTTCCGCGTATTTGCCGTTTTCCACGTTTAAGGTGGATAAGCAGAGTATGAAATAGCACAATTGAAATATCACTTCGTCTACCGACCGCACCCTTTGACAACCAAAAGCTAACTAGAAATGTAAATTAAAAGTGAAAATGATAAAAATGATTACGCAAACGTTCAACAGTATTGTCTTGCACGACACATGTGTAATACGGTTATCAGTTAGCACAAACACATCCATCAATAAGATTACGTTACTGACCAGATGTTAACTAAAGTTTTTTCGATACCTGTGTAGTAGAGATGTTCCGAATATACAAAAATTCGTATTCGCGAATACGAATACCGAATACAAATACTCTTATGAATATTCGCGAATACGAATACGAATACGAATACATGACCTTGAGTGAATAATATCAACATCAACATCGTTTTTGTACGCGCTGCAAATTTTAGAAATAGTATGGAAAATAGTTTACTTTTTTATTTAATATTATAGAATTGTTAACATTTAAAAAAAAGTTTCATTTAATGTATGAATACCTGTTTTGTATTTTTATTACAATTCTTATCTATATTTATATAATTTTAATGTCAAATACTCGTATAATATTCGTGTTAATTTTTGGCGAATACGATTACGAATACAAATATTGAAAATATAGCGAATATTCGCGAATACGAATACGAATACGAGTATTCGGAACATCTCTACTGTGTAGTTTTTGTTGTTTTGCATTTCAAAGGAATGTGTGTTGTGATTTTTGCCATTTAATTAAAACATTATTCCATAGGCGGGTATACATTTGTAGAATAAAACTATTTTGAATTTTAACTCAGTTGTCCTTTTTTTGCACTTAAAATATTTCTGTGTTATTTGGCTTGCGTTTAATATTAATAAAGAATAGATTTTTCGTTTGTTTAGTTTTTCTGTTAATGACGTTAGTGATATTGACCACTTTATGGTTTTTTGCCAATATAATTTCTTTATTTAGATTTACATCTGTGGAGTGATGCATGTGTTTTGGCACATAGTCCAGTCGTTGAAGGTTGTCCGCTCCGAATTCTTTGAACCTTGACCGATTGACGTGAAATTTGGTGAGTGGTTAGGGGATGGCTCAAGGAGCAAAAGTGACATAGCGCCGATGTGCGCTTTTACGCTGAGAGTGGATGCCACCCCTTCTCGAGGGTGGAAATGTGTTAGCTCAAAATAACTCCGGAAATCTATAGAGGGACAAATTCTAAGTAAAAAATGTTCTATATAGTTTTTTCGATAGATCGATATTTTTCGAGCTATTTGCGATTGAAGACTTAGATTTTTCGTGATAAAAATGCATGTTTTTGAACGGTTTTTCCCGAATAAGTCGAAAACTTCGGGTTCTATCAAATAAGTTGTAATAACCAAAAATGAAGCTTAGAAAACAGCAAAGAGATTGGTTTTTAATGAATGCTCTACGTCCAAAATAAAAGAAGTTATGGCTTGTTGAAGAAGGTTTTTTTTTTGCAACAACTTGGTTCGAAGTAATCAACGTTAATTAACGAAAACCCGATGCATTTTTCGGGAAAAACTTATAGAACATTTTTTGTAGTGATTGAAAAGACCTTTAAAATGAGCACTGCTAAAAGTCAATTGCGTTATAACTAAGCGAGTTACGATGCAAAAACGGTGGAAGTCTCGAATTTTTGAAAAAAAAATGAGCTTTAAAACCCCAGCCATTCCACCAGAATTGATATTGACGATTATCCCTTTACAAATTACTTTATTTTAGTATTACTTATGTAATCCAAAAGTTTGGGCGGGTTAGAATGCCTATTTTTCGAAAAAAATATGATGAAAATGGAAAACGTATTTTTCAAATTTCTTCAAAGAGTACCTTATTTTGAAAATAACTAAAACTAAAGAAAAAAACGTAAAAAATAATAATAGTACAATAATGTGGATTTTTTCTTAACGAACATTTTGGTTTTTGTTTTATTTCTGTAGGAAAAAAATAACGGAGATATAAATGTTAGAAGTTTGCATTATAGTGCGCAGACCACCCCTCCGGAGCCCTTCAACCCTTTACTTTTTGAATATGCAAAGTCTGAGCATGTCGAAAAACCTTTGGATTACATAAGTACAACTAAAATAAAGTAATTTCTAAAGGGATAAGGGTCAATATCAATTCTGGTGGAATGGCTGGGGTTTTAGCGCTCATTTTTTTTCAAAAATTCGAGTGGCCCACAGTTTTTGCATCGTAACTCGCTTAGTTATAATGCAATGGACTTTTAACAATGCTCATTTTAAAGGTCTTTTCAATCACTACAAAAAATGTTCTATACGTTTTTCCTGAAAAAAATGCATCGGTTTTTCGTTAATTAACGTTGATTACTTCGAACCAAGTTGTTGCAAACAAAAATCTTCTTCAACGAGCCATAACTTCTTGTATTTTGGACCTAGAGCATTCATACAAAAACCAATCTCTTTGCTGTTTTCTAAGCTTCATTTTTGGTTATTGCAACTTATTTGATAGAACGTGTTTTCGACTTATTCGCAAAAACCGTCAAAAAACATGCATTTTTATCACAAAAAATCTAAGTTTTCAATCGCGAATAGCTCGAAAAATATCGATCTATCGAAAAAACTATATAGATCATTTTTTACTTAGAATTTGTCCCTCTATCTATTTCCGTGGTTATTTTGAGTGAACACATTTCCACCCCAATGAAAGGGTGGCATCCACTCTCAGGGTAAAATCGCACATCGGCGCTATATCGCTTTTGCTCCTTGAGCCATCCCCTAACCACTCACCAAATTTCACGTCAATCGGTCAAGGTTCAAAGAATTCTGAGGTAATAGCATATTTTTACCTTCAACGACTGGACTAACAGCTCTGAAAGTGTTTTCCTTTTTCAGGCTATATGTATGTCTTGCTACCTTATGTCCGCCCACTACTTTCCTAATTTTTTATAGTCTTCTACATTTTTCACCTGTAGCTTTAGTTTATTATCTTGCATTAATTTGTTAATTCTTTTTGCTTATACGAGTATTCACTAAGGTTAACATTGATTCAAAAGCTTTGACATAGTGGACTATAGTCTCGTATCTATTACTATTTGCTTCTTCGTAATATGGTTGCTTAGTTTTTTGTGAGGGTGGGCTATTGTTCTTCCGTTTTCTCTTATGTGTTCTTACTTCTTGAAAATCGCTAAGGACGACTACTTCTGATTTGTCACTAGACACTGACATATTACTTTCATTGCGGTTTTGAGGAGTCGATTGTAATATTGTGGAAATCACATTATAATGTATTTGTGACATTGGTATTAACGTATGGGGAGTTGTATATTCCATGGTTGTTACTGTATGCATGATTTGATTCCGTACTGTATAGGTGCTGGCTGGAGAAGATTATTACCTTGACTGTTGTGGTTGTTGCTACTGCATTAATTGAGATGCGACTGTGATTGCAGTCTCAGCCACTGTAGTTGAGGTTTTGAATTATTAATTATGTGAGTATAATTTTGATTAGCTGTTACTTTTTGAGAATAATAGTAAGTGCTTGAAATGGCTGTATAACCAGCATTATTATTATACATGCTGAGTTATTATGCTGGTAATATTTATACCATCAATTTGAAATTAGAGAGGAACATTCACCCATACATCAGGTCAACCATACAAATCAAACGATGGACTTTATAAACCAGTCCTTCAAAGGGAAGATGTACTGCACGGCAACTTTTCTTGACGACAGCCAGGCTTTTCATAAGGTCTAGCATGATGGTCTACTTTATAAACTAAAAGCTTCACTACCTCATCCATACTATATTATTCTCAAAACCTATCCTGAAGAAAGATATTATCAAGTTAAATATGGTCAGCATCTAACTGAACTATACCCAATACGATCTGATGTACCTCAGGGTAGCGCACTGGGGCCTTTTCTATATCTTCTCTTCACAGCTAATCTGCCCACCAACGATCAGTCATTCACAGTCACCTTTGCTGATGACAAAGCTATTATGGTAAAACATGAGGAACCTATAATTGCAGCGGTAATCCTACTGAAAAATCTAAGCGATGCAGAAAAATGAGCCAAAAGGTGGAAAATAAAAATAAACAAATCCAAACACGTTGATGTCACTTTCACGAAATTTAAAGAAAATGCATCGAAAGCTTCATGCCTCAAGCTACAGAGGTGACGTGAAGTACCTGAAAATTCACCTGGACCAAAGTCTAACATGGCAAGAACACATGAAAAACTCGAAATAACTCGTAGTAAAGTTTAGTAAACGCTATTGACTTCTTGGGAGAAAATCCAAAATATCACTACGTAACAAACTTCATGTTTATAATGTAGGTGTCAATACTATATGGACCTATTAGTCCAGTCCAATCTTGCTCAAAAAGAGCGAATAGGGGAGAGTTTTGATGGAGTTTTGATATTTGGTTTCTATACGTTTTTTTGGGTCGCTGTATACGAATATCAGGTTTGCCAACAAAAATGTTTACTAGAAACACGGTTTTTTAAGCAAAAAGGTGTAAAAATCGATTTTTTTAAGGTTTTCTAAAATTACCCGAAAGCTATCCATGTTTGGAAAATGTTGAACCGATATAGAATGAAAGAAGATAAAATTTCCTACATTTTCTGTACTCGAGGTTTTTTCTCAGACCAATCCTAGAGCCGTGAGAGCGCCGCGAAGTTATAGTCCAGTGAACTAGTAGAAAATAGAAGAAAGTTTTGGTGGAGTTTTGATATTTGGTTCCTATATGTCATCTGGCTCGCTGTACACGAATATCAGGTATAGCAACAAACATTTTGACCGGAAACATGTTTTTTTAAGCAAAAATTGTTTTAAAAACGAGATTTTTTTTAGTTTTAAAATTAGTCGAAAACTATCAAATTTCGTAAATGTTGAACCTATATGAAATGAAAGAGAATAACATTTTCTACATTTATTGTACGTGAGGTTTTTTCTCCGATCAATCGTTCAGCCGCGAGAGGGCCGCGAAATTATAGTCCAGTCAAATGGTAGAAAATAGAGGAAAGCTTTGGAGTTTTGATATTTGGTTCCTATATGTTTTTTGGGTCGTTGTATGAGAATATCAGGTTTTCAAACATTTCGTTTATGAAGATTCATTTCATATACCATTTTTACGAAAAATGGATAGTTTTCGAGTTACTTTGAAATAAACTGGGATAATTCCCTTTTTTCTTGCTTTTAACACCGAAGTGGCCCCCTACAAATAAATTTCAGAGGGGCCTGGCCCCCACAAAGATTTATCGTTTGTTAGTTTTATCATAACTTATTTTACTAATTTCTTATAGCAATTAATATCAAAATATTTAGGAATGAGTGGTGTTAAATTTTACTATGTCAGAAAATAGTCGGTCCGGTTGAAATGTAAACAATGAAATCGGACACTGTAATAATACTCTTATCGAGTACCTAGTTCTCATGTTTGGTTAGGTGCAGGTTTTTTTTTTAATAAGCAACTATTAACATTTTTACCGACTTTTTGAACAACCGATTCGCGCGGACATGATAATTATCAGATAGATTTATTGATTTATTAAGTGGAACATTAACACGTATTTTTTCTACAAGTTTTTTAAACTTGTAAAATAATAGGTGACTTGAATAGGTATTAGGCCAATACCACTCAAAAGAATAAAGGCCTCAGCTTTCTGACGTCACGGGCTCGTGAGTCGTGGTCAGCTAAAGATGGTTGGATTGTAATGCAACATGCAGGTGCATGCAAAATTTATTTTGTTTACTAGCAACATGATTTTGTATATTTTCGTCATAGAAACAAAATAATAAAAGCTACTCATAACCCCAAGGGACGTGTCAAATTATTTCTCCCTCAAACTCATGGTAATCATGCAACTACAAATAACGTTTTAGCAAACATACAATGAGGCAATCCTTGATGTTACTTACATATTCTAATTTTAAATGTCATCTTGACATTTTGAAGTTTCATACTATTCTTACTAATATGCTAGTAAATAAAATGTTGTATGCATCACGGGAGATATTCATGTTCTTTACCTTCGGTTGACTTGTCAAGCTGAGGGAAAAACATATTCATATCTCTCTTAATGCATAAATATCTATGATTTGGTAATCCAATCAGTTAAAAGGCTATTAAAGGAATACTCGTATGAATGAATGGTGGCATTGGAGCTAGAAGCAGGTTGCTAAGAGTGAATAATATTTGGTTAACAAGGACTTGAAATTATTTGAAATCACGCTGAAAGCTTAATTCTCTTTGGTTGTGAACAAATATTAGTTATCAGATTATTATAATTCAAAATAAACGTCAGTTTTGAAAGTAAACCTGAGTTATTTCCTCTATGTTGGATATGAAATAAAGTTTATCATTTATTTATTGTAGAATCAGTTAGTGAGTGATTGTAATTGTGCCACTAAAGTTATTTCGATTGATGGAAGTAGAAATATTTTGGAAAAGTTCTAGAACGAGCTTCTGTAGCAGACAAAACCAATAAGACAACCAATGAGCAGGTTCACAACGAATACCAGTTTGAATTCAGGTATCTCTCAAAATATAGCAAAGGTCAGTAAAGTTTTAGTTGGATTTCAATACGTTTTTAAGAAAGTTTTGTTTTAGTATAATTTCGGAAAGCTGTCTATTTAGGATTAACATAGCCATTTTAAAATTAAATAAATGATTTACTTATATTCTAAATAGAAAGTTAGTCAACATCTTGATAGGTTTATTCGTTTATAATCTGAACTTAACATTTTGGATATAGTTATATGATTTTGTAATTTTAGTAATTTGATGTTTTGAAGCTTAGTTGATTTTTATTGTGTCAGGTCAAACGAAATTAATTTGCCATAATTTGAAATTTTAATGAGATATTTTTTGAAGGTACATACTTGAAGTAAATACATTCTTAAGGTAATAATATTATACTGTTTATAATTACTGTCCATAATTATAAAAGTCATATAAAGTAAGAATTGTTATTGTATACATACCGATCTGGCGGAGAGGAAGGTTTTTCATTGCTTTGCCATGTTTGAATTAATTTAAATATTGATAAACCAAGTGTTAAAGTAGAAATTGTGGAAAATGTGAGTATGATTATGTTGTACGTTTCATGTGGATTATAAATCATAACTAAGGGAAATAAGTTTTATTTGGTACCTACCAAAGGTAACGCAACCTACTATATTGATAACACAGCAATATAATGTGTTACATACACCAAAAACAAAAGGTATATTGTAAAATAGCATGTAACGTGGTGCTTGATATAGTAAAAAGAGAGTATATTATAAAAGGATCGATAAAGAGAGTATTGCAAATTGTCCACCAATATCTGGGTCTCGATAAAAGAAATATTAAAAGATCTTAATTACATGTCGATTGCAATTATCACTAATTACAATTGAGATCTCTTAATAGACAAGTCACTAAGTGCTTTGTTAGTGTTTGGTGGTGTGCGTGTAAGTGATTTTTTATCAGTATTGCAATTACCATCTAGAATAATACAGGCCTTAAGGCAACCATTATTTTTTGTCATGACGTCATCGTTAAGAAGTAGCTGAATTGGCTGTCAGACGTAATAATTTTGAAAGCATTAACTGAAAACTATAATAAAAACTGGAATGTTTTCCTATTAATGTCTTTTTACTGTTAGTTGTTGAATGGCGTTAAGTGAGTCTATTCAAGTAATACTATAAGTACTTCGATATTATCTGGTTATATGTCGTTAACTTGTTGCACAATAATAAAAGAGTGTCAGTTTGACAGGTTAAATATGTCAAACTGACACGATTTGTTATTGTGCAAGAAGTTTGAGCCGTATAACTTGTTCGAAGTACGCATTATATTCGATTTGATTATTTTTTGAGTAAATTTTAACATTAGATTCAAATAAATATTTTATTAGCAGCTCGATTTGTTTGTATTAACCTAGCTGAAAGTCATCTCCACAAAATCAACATCAAGTTGACAAAAGTTATGTATTGCGTCGTCTAGTGAAGTTACTCTAGTATAATCGATTTTGTATAATCGAAATTATACAAGATAACTTAACTAAATTCAGCCTTCTGATTGGTTGAGATCGCTACGAAAAAAATAATCACTCTTATTTTCTACTGTTTTATTGTAATAATATACAAAATGCTTAATAGCTATTAACTATACTGGCTGTTTCCTAAAAAACGCCGCAACCCATAACTGCATTGTTTTAAATTTTAGACCCAACAAACAATATATATTCTTAAATGGCAAGAGAAGAGCTACCTTTTGACATCGCCCGTTCGTAAATATCTTTCAACTGTTTTGAGAAACGATGTTCAACTTTTTTATTTAAATGGAACACCCTGTATATTTTTACATATTTGGATTTAGGATGAAATTCTGCATGCAGCAGTATGCTTGATTTGTTTTTTGGACACTTAGAAATGTTTAAAATCATTTTTTAATATTGCATGTAGACAGTCGTACAGTACCATAAAATTTTCAAGTGTGCCGTGGAAAACAATCAGAATGTTAAAATATTTTATTTAACACGTCCAGAAAACGATGAAATTCTGAGGCAGAGGATTATCAATGCTTGTCGCGAAATACCTCCCAATTTGATATTGAATGCGACCAATGGAGTAACTAGAAGATGTCAGTTGTGTGTTCAACAAGGTGGCGGTCAGTTTGAGCAACACTTGTAGATACGTTTTGTAGTTTTGTTTAAATTTGTTTCCAATGAAATATTTTATTGTAGCTCTTGTCTTGCCATTTAAGAATATATTAGTTTGTTATGTCTAAAATTTAAAACAACGGAGTTATGGGTTGCGGCGTGTTTTAGGAAACAGCCTGTATATAACTTGCTTATTGATTATAAATTTTATTCGCAGCCATATATGTAATAAGATCATTACTGACTTTTAAAAAGTTGAAAAATGAGATATTCCCAACTTGTAACTTTCCAACCGGTCGGAAAAGTCAGGCCGGTTGGAAATGAATCCATTCCCGATCACTGTGTAGGTAGGGACAATGGAAATCTCGTTGATCCATTAATGCGCGATCCATTCCCGACCGCTGAGTAGATAGGGACACTGGGAATCTCGTTGATCCATTCATGCGAGTCACAACCTGTCGTATCAAAATATAATAATTTTTCCAATTATTGTTTAGAATAAAGTGGTTGCGAATAAATAGTATACATATGACGGTGAAAAGTTTCATTCCTGTCTCGAGATAAAGTTGACCTCGACGCTACGCGTCTCGCTTAACTACTTAATCTCTCGGCAGGAATGAAACACTTTCCACCTCGGTATGTAATATACGATTAATCAATTGAATTTAAAAGCAAAGTTAAATGAACTACCCGATTTTTGCTTCAACGAGTAATGTAGGATGGGTGTACGATTACACGTAGGAAGAAAACGCAATAAAAGTAACTCTAACCTGTAAAATTCACTCGCCACGGTTACGAAATGGTTGAACGACCCTTTCACACACAATCCAGCCCAGGATACTGTAGATATGAAAAATAAATGCCATACAATGTAGTAGCAGAGCTCCACCAGTACTTACATCAAACGCAAATTGATTCAGGATCCTTGACGGTAACTGAGAGGAAGCATTTTGCGATTTAACCAGTCAGATTACAGCAAATCGCAAAACCATTGCCTACATTTTGAACCTAATTCCGAACTATTTTAAAAGATACTCCGTTCTCAAATCTTACAACACACGAACCTCTGAACAGTGTATCCTATGACAAGAGAAGCAATTTAAAACTTCATTTTAAACTCGATAAATTGATTAATGATTACATTAGAGATGATCGTTCGTTTCACTTCATGCCATAATAACGTTAAACATAAGTAGAATAGAATGGCTCCCGGGAAAAATAGTTTCAATTTTATGAAATATTCTTTCTCCAGTAGCTTATACTGTTATTATAAGATATCCATTTTAAGGTTCCGGTCAATATACGTTTATATAAGTTTTCTTATTATTATATTGCTACAAGGAATCCTGCAGTAGCATACTTTAATTTAATCGCGAAAAGTGATATAGCGATGGAACTAGTAAAGATAGTAATGTGCTAAACCGAATTACAATTTTTCGTATTTAAAAGGTCTTAGAGTATTAGCAAAAACAGGAAATCCAAATAACTTAGATTTAATTAAACTTTCACTCATCATTTCGTGAGCTGCACAGCGGCTGCCTTGTTAGTTTCGAATTACGTTTCGCAAGGCGCAGCCACGGAGGGAGATTTTAGCATTTGCATTGTCGATGTAATGACTTTTGCTTGTATTTCACGTGTTTCTTTAATTGCTTTCTAAAATCAGAAGCTGAACTATACTTCCAGAAACATATTTTGTTATGTATAACTGCCACTAATTGCTCAAAGTTCGGTACACGACTCTGTCAATTTACGTGAACCTGTATAACATCAGTTTCCACTATATTATTATGCTTAATATTAATGGCTTTTTGGAAGTTTATGGCTTAACGACTACAGAGTGGCTGTCCCTTCCAATGTCTGTACTTCCTACTCACCTAATGCTAATTCCATTAATTTAGGCAATAGCCAAACTTCACTAATAGCGTTGTTGGAAAACTGTGTGTTAAGGAGGTACGTTTGGCTTTATCTAAACATTTATGATTAGCCGCTTACTCTGATTATATTCTCTAAAAATGTTGAACCGCACCTAAATAGTTTCTTTAAATAATGTGTGTATTTTCAACGATAGGCATCATCTACTGCTGAGTTTTCATATTATGGTTTCCAGAAAACATACTATAGCCAATTTATATGATTGAAGATCTTGCAAACAAAATTTTTTCAAAATATTAAATTGAATGCTAAAAGTTGCAAGAACCGATTTTGTCTAATTTATATAATAATTCTTACATATAGAGTGTGGGACGCGAAACATGGAGATTCTTATTTCTTGGGATAGGAATCTATTTCACATACACATATCATGGCATCACAAGTATTCAGTATATACTCGTATTGCGATAAACTGCCTGTGTAAATTATGGAATACAATTAAATAATTTAAATTCGAGCAAAACACCACAATTCTCGGGTTAATTTATATTGTGCTACCTCTGCCTGTCAGTAATTTCTAGGGCTAATTAAAAATGACGTGTATTAATTACTATTCAAATAAAATGGTTAATTGCCCCTCTTTATATTTTATTGAACTGCAATAATATCTAGACTAGCTCTTGGCAAAACACAAAACTGCTTAATCTCAAGTTAGGTTCAGAATTTTAGTATATTCATAAATTAGTAGTTCATATGCGCGATTCTAGTTCATATTATTCACAACCTCTTAAATTGACATTTAACACAGAGTTGTAAATGCCAACCAGCGTTTATTTGAACAGTTTAACTCGTGAAATAAAGCAAGGAAACCTCAGGTAAATTGATTTAACTATTTTGCTTGGCAACAAACCGCCACGAATTTGTTTATAGATGTGACGTAGATAGACGCCAACTATTCACTTGTTTAGACTGCTTAAAAATCCACCAATGTCGCAAAGTCTGACGACCGACGCTTGCTGATTATGAAAATTACGGCGTAGCTGGACTCTTTGAAATGCGATGTGCTTCTTCTGCAGGCTTTATTCTCGGAGTTCAACAACTCTCCCGAGCTCTCAACACTTAATTATAGCTAGATCGTACCTTGGAAGTTTTGCCTGAACTTGGACCGACGAAGGTGCAGGTGACGCCGTTGGAGTTTTGCTGTTAGATCCGCTCTCCTGGTTGCAAATGCTGATTTGGGATGCTATTGCAGACCCCTCTGATGTGCTGGAAGACTGACTTCTGGGTTCCGCTGCTTAAATAGGCCGGAATCGAACCTCGAAAATTTCAGGTGCTCGGCTGCAGTTCACACTCGGAATCGGATTACCCACAGGGACACGATCACTTTGACAATAAAACGGAACACTTTTTATCTGGGTAAAACGTTTTTATTTATTATAAAACATTTATTAAGGAAGCACAAATTTTGCCCCAAGCTTCAATAATTTAATTTCAATTGTTCCCTTCTTATTAACAACAAAACAGCATCACGTTGCTGTGATACCGCGATCTGCTAATGTTAAATAAAATTTAATTTTGATAACAAATACACATAAACGGAGTAAAGTTTGATTACATGATTCTTAATATTAACATTTTCTTAAATCTAAAAATGGCATTTATTGCTTATAGCCAGAATTCTTCTTTCTCGCTACACACACATGTTTTAAACTTACTGCTTTGCTTCTGCACTTTGTTTTTATTAATGCACTGGTATACGAGTTTACAATTTTTACGCATCACTTGCTTTTCTTCTCTTCCGTTGCCTAATTCTGGATTGCTCTTTGCAATTTATATTTTATCCTTATCTTGCTTTCATCTACCTTTCAGATTGCTTGCCTTTTCACCGGTCTGTGCTTTTATTAATAACTACGCTCATTTAGTATGCACATAACAAACCTTTTGTGTTAATTAGTTTCGTTTGGTCTGACTTTCAATATGCACAAACTTATCATTTTAATTAAATTACCATACTCAAACTCCAAATTCAAACCCAAAATGCTTTTCTTATGCGTTCTTTTAGCCTTCTAGTTACTGCTTCTTGCATCTTATTACCAATGCATTTAATACTTTTATTACTGTTTAAATTGCAATTACATAAAATATCTTAACTCTGTGTGTAATTGACTTGGTTAACCATTTCGCACTGCAAACAGAGCCAAATTGTGGGCTCAAAAGCATTTCATAAGATCCAATAAAACTCACGGAACATGCTTTCATTTTGTAATCTGTGCAGTGGTTAACGCTACATTTGTATCTAGAGGGTTGACCATGCACTAAAGTATGTCAGTATTTTCTGTGTTTGTTAACATCAATTAGCTGCCAATTGCTTTAATGCAATAAAGACGCTGCAACTCCGCTCAATGTGTTTATGTCATCTGTAAACGAAACTTTATAGTTACTTTACAAAGTAAAATGCATACAACGCAAATTGCTACATTATATTGAACAAGCGATAATACAAAAAACAAATCTCAACGGGTAGGTAGCGTTGGGCTGGCCTGTGAATTTTACAGAAAGTCCCAGTGGGTGACGTGATTTTGATGGACAGGCTACAGTCGAGACGCGTGTCCAACTGACCTCTAGCTTCCCTAACGGGGAAAGGCTTAACACTTGTGAAAACACACATAAACCGTATGAATGACTGTTGCAAACAAAACTATCGTAAATATTGTATCTAAGATAAAGGACGGTATATATTACACACAGTAAATGTAAATTTGATGTGAATTTAACCATAGTAAATTTTGAAGGCAAGGCAATGGGTGGGTATGTTCGAAATCTTGGATCAGAAAAGTAGCCTAAAAGGTTTACGAAATGACCCATGAAGTTTGACAGTGGACCTGAAGCATCCTCAAGGGCTAGAAAAGTTTGACCAACTTTTGGCAACCAAACAACGTTAAGAAAGAGCCAAAGTTAACAAAAATATTCGGGGCAGAGAAGCATTTACAACCATAACGTTACTTCATCCCGCTATGAAATCACAATATTGAAAACACATAAGCCGCACCGACCACAAACGGTACTTGGGATTCTCTTGATTTCGCTCAACCATCTGTCTTTTCCTCCTCCCGTTAATTACAAAATCACCTCTTTCGATGGTCTAAGATCAGCGGCGTATGCTCGAAATTGTACGCTGAAAATCTGACTATAACAAGTTCCAAGTTTCTGTCGCTGTATTTTACATGAACCTATTTACTACTATTATAATAAACTTAGCAAACACAGCTATCTAACCTGCTAGAATCAAATTGCGAAAGTGTATTTATTATTTAGCTTTCTCGGGAATCACACCTAATCTCGTATCTTTCTTCGGAGAACTCTAATTTGTTTTTAAAAGCAAAGAGTACATTATTTGCTAGCTGTAGAATATTTCAGTGTTTAAGTACTCGCATGTACTTAAACATTCTCTGAGATGAGATTAACCAGAACCTGGCGTGACACAGTGGTGACAATAATATTCTTTAATTGCTTCAGCAATCACTAAATATTGATTCAAAATTTAAACTGATACCATAGCAATTAGAAGATCCCCAATCCAGTTTTAGCAACCGTGGGGATCAGGTAATGCCTTAGCTGACTAATCTACGTTCTTGAATTTGTAACGATCACAGTATATATAATTGATGTATTTTTCATCTGATAACCCCAAACGTCTATACCTTTCTCTGTGGTTGTTTAAATGTGAAAAGTTAACCCTTCATCAATGCGGAACCATATAATTCTCTCACATCTCTTGTTACAGGATAAAACGCTATTTAAGACAAGAAATGGAGTCACACGTCAAGGATGCCATTTAATACAGAGAAAAACGGTACCTAAAATAAAAGAAAACAACCTGCAACAATAATTTGCTCAAGCTAACTTTCAGTCAAGACAAGGGCGGTTTAAGGTACCTGAAAAAAGTTTATGTGCCGGTTCAAAGGAAGGGTACGTCTAGCATGCTAATTAAGTCAGGCGCCACATGGTTATCGAATTTTTCGAAACGTCCTCAACCTTGCAGAAACACCAATAGAGTAGCATGAAAATAGAGAAATAGACATCTGAATATTAAAATTGACACAAAGTAATGTTATTTACTCTTTGAAGCTTTCGCGGTTACTCGAATTATTCTAGTTAATATATAGTTATGTATAATATATAGCTAAGTATCAAACAACGTATTTATTTTAATACAGTGGTTTTGATTTACAAAGCTGTTAATAATTTGTTACCAAATTATATGTCAGATCATTTGATACTAAATGCTGACGTTCATCAATATAAAACAAGGAATCGATTTGATTTTAGGCTGCCTAAATTAAATAAAGCGAGTACACAAAATTCTTTGTACTACAAGGGACTAGAAGTCTATAATTCGCTTCCTCAAGATGTAAAAAATGACAAACATTTATAGTTTTAAAAAATATTTAAGCAGCTTTGTGAAAAAATACTATTAATATTAATGTTATTAATGATAAATAAGTTAAGGTATAACAATAGCGATTCTATGTATTAGTATACTATAATAAATAAACTTACTTAGTTACTTCTTCTATAGCCTTTTTGTCATAGTCTTGCCTAGCGCTTTTCGTATGGCGGTAGTAGTATATCAGTTCTTTTGAAAAAGCCAAATAAATATTTCTTTTCTCTCTCTAGATTTTCTCCATCTGCATGGCACATTACGCCAAAAAATTCTGGGTGTTTATTCACAAATACTACGCGGTCTAATCCGAAATTGTATGTTAACGAAGACAAACTAATATTTAAGCAGCTATAATGAGCTCACCAAGTTACACCAAATTCTTGTTTAGTAATAATCAAGCTAATGCTTTCCTATGTAACGTCTGGAAAATATAAGCATATGTGGAATTATAGACTATAAATACGCAAACAACAGTCAAAAGGCATTAAAATTCCCTGATAGGAATACTAGTATTTAAATACGACAGGATACAAATTTAGATGGAAACAAGTTGAACAAACCGAAATTTAACAATACGGTAAATTGGTAACACAAAATTTACACATCATACAAAGACAACCCCAAAATATGTTTTTATGCACAGTCTAACAGAAAAAGTCGGAATTAAATCGAGTGTACCACGTCGATAATATTATGCTGGCAAATATCACAGTCACAAATCACAACAGCGTTAGCGCCTGCGGTAACCTTTATCTCGACACGATGAAACACGTCCGGCTAAATTTCGATAAGTCGCTAAACTATTCTCGGGGTAGCTTGGGATTCGAGAGCCTCACATGCTCGCTTAAGTAGTAAATCCCGAGTGCCGATCGAAAGCCGAAATTTGTAATTTTTCGGCTTCGCTGGTCGCCTCTCGCGGAGTGTAATCGTAAAATTGTAATTACCCAAGAAAGTATGCAAACGTTTAGTTCAAGAAATTCAATCTCACCGCTCGCGCAAAGTGTAACGGCAGGGAAAAATTTTCAACAAACATGCAGGCATGGGCTGCCTGAGCGAGCGTCACCCTGCGATAAGCTAATATTGTGCGCCTGATTTCGTTAAAACTAACAAACAGATGCAGATTCGCCCAAAAGAGCTTAAAACTAAATGAACCACGACTAGTGGTGTTAGATATTAAACTTAACTTAACACGCCCATTACAATAAGTGAAGGCCTACATTAGTGAGTATGTGACTATCTGGATCAGTACAACCGTTCTTTCTATTCAAATCTTCTATTGTAGTTAGTATGTCTTGACTTTAAGTTATAGAAAGGGTGTATGGCGAAATATAAAATTGGTCAACTTCATCAGATGTTTCTCCTATGGCAGCATTACCACAAATAGGGCTCTATTGTAAATGGCCTGGCTTTTATATAATTAGAAATCAAACGAACACTTATAGCTTCATAATCTACAATGATTAATATGATTATACTAAAGTGGCACCTCCGAAACTTCTATCGCGGATGCGGATTCTTTCAGGATGCATAACCCAACCGACTGTATCTTATTCTGTTTTTGTTTTATATTCTCTAATGGGTACATTAAGCGACTTATCATAAAACAAGTGAATGTCTCCATTGGAGAAAGCCTGTTCCAGACCATGCTGAAAAAATGTGATTGGCAAGAGTAGCACCTCGTTAAAATTGAGGCTTCGGCTAATAGCAGTTTTTCAAAGTAACGGCAACACATGGAGGAAAGCGAGTCATGGAGTCTGGAGTGAATTGAATAAACAACCACTGCCTAGGTGCAGGGTAGGAGTTCCTAAACGCTAAGAAAAGAGACCTCTATGAAAAAACTCCCTCAAGTCCAGTAACGGTAAGTGAAAATCTTCCACTAGGATTGCATTCTTGGGCCGATAATCCTAGTTATCTGAAAACACTTTATCAAAGGAACCACAACACGCAATAACCCGACAAATTTTAGCAATACAACAGTTGTTTTGAAAGAGGACACCCAAATTGGATTCTAAGATGCACAAGCAATGTAGCAGGTTGAAAGACTTACCGCACTAACACAAGAGACGGCGCGATACCACCTTCAATTCTGGGTCTTAAGTAGGAAGTAAGGAGCAGGAGAGACGAAAGTACTCTGATCTACTCAGGAATCAAAAATGACAATCACAATAAAGCTTTAGCCCTGTTACTGAGCGGTAAGGCAAGGAAGAGTCTAATGGTGTGGTTGTTCCCGCACAAACACGATACAACGACATGATCGGGAAATAACCTAGAATATAAAGCCCCAGCTCTTTTACGATGGCGATAACAGGAAAGGTTTGCTCCGGCTAAAACTGCAGTGGAGATGAGCAGGTACTTTACGACCTTTGAGATAGCGCTGTACTCCGGTACGAGAGGTATAAGATGATAAATAATTGAAAGCGCCACCACATTCAAGATAAATCGAGACAACATTAACAATAGGTAGGCCACTTTGAATGTGGAAGTCAATAGGCTCACCTTTCTGCTTCTGCACTGGCAACACTTATTTAACTTCCTGTACAGAACATAGAAGAAACGGCATGCAAACAATAAACAATTAACAATAAACCATATTAATAAAAATAAAATATGAAAACGGTGACAATGAACGTTACAATTAATACTTATTACGGTTGAAAATAGGCGAAACGACGCAATTTTAAAGCAAGTAGCACAAGAAACAACAACAAATGACACGGTTACATTTAATACAGTAGTAACGTTAAATTTTGCTGCAAACACTACTTTACATGAACGAGATTGGCAATAGTCACTCGAACGGTGACATGACAACAGCTTATACTTGAATGTCAACTCAAAACAACAATTATCGACAATGTTTACTTACATTTCCAACACAAGGCGACATAAAAGCATTAAAATCTGACGACAGTTTACTGTAAAACGGTAGTGTCTGTATGACATGTCGTACTTTAATCAACTAAGGCATTACTTGTCGGAACTTCACTTCAACAAATCACTGTAAATTTAAAGGCTAACAATTTACCTTAATAGGAAGTCGGATAGATGAACTGGTTACTGTATAGTACTCATCACCTGAAGATCGTATCCTCCAGATCAGTGCCACAAATAAACGAAACGACAGAAAACTGTTGTAAACCACATGACGGGGTCATAATCGAGAGAATGCGAGCGGTATAACATCCCCAAGACGAGGGTTGCCCTGAACGAACCCAGGGCAACAAACAGACAGCGGTAAGGGATCGGGTCTTCGTTCTACTGGTAGGTTTAGAACACGGTTGAGTGTTCCCAAATATAATCCACAATAAGTGTTATCGGAGTTGCTTAGCTCAATCGGTACAGAAGACTCGGCTAAACGTTCACCGCTAACCACTATTCATTAAGCTCGAATTGACGGCGACGAGGTAGTTTCACAACTTGCACGAATTTCGACATTACGCGGGCTCGGTTAAGCGAAGCCGGCCCGCGGAAACAACGCCAGCACTCGGCACGAGTCCAAAGCCAGCCGCTGAATGAATCTTTGCGCTAAGATCTCTGAGGCCAAAATAAACTGCGCAACTGCCACTTATTGGTTGATCCTTATTCCACTTGTAGCAAAATGCTCGGAAAATTCCAGAACCACGAACGCTGACTCAACACTTCGCACCAGACTTGAAGGGAAGCTTAAGTGTGTCAGAACAACAATAAATTCTAAGAAGTCGATAAGCTGAAACTGTATTGCTTGCAGACGAGAACAAAGCGTGAATTTATAATTGAATTTCGTCGAATATAAATGAACTGCTATGTGTTAGCATATGAACTAAGCGAAAATAAGTTTCTGATGGACTGAAATATTGAGTACACCTCTGAATTACGAATTTAACTTACGTGAATCGTATTGAAAATGCTATTAGATTTTAGCTAATAATTGCGGAAACCACTAGGTTTGGAAAATTGTTCTAACATGATATCTCTTTTCTGCGAGCATTAATATCTCACAGCATGCAGCACGGGGCAGGGATGTTACCATTGTATCGTGCTATGCATCGAAAATTCCATAAGGTGGTTTCGGTTTCTCTAGACCACAGAACCGAAAACCAGCTCGACCACTCTGTTATCGAAAGGCTTTGGCAAAACTCGAAGTGAGAAGGAATTTGTGAAGGTTGCTTTGGTGGTGACCAGATTAATAAATTGCTGAATAGCAGAATATCAATTGGTTCTATTTGCTCCTTGTCAACCCTGTTGGGATATCTGTCGGAACCAATTAAGTACCGGAGTGAAATAGCTCTTTGCTTTTAGTCACCTTGTTACTCATAGTTCTAGACCTTGTCATCACAAAAGCGATTAATCATATACGAGATACATAGTGGAACTTTACACAACGCCTTGAAGGTTTGGACTGCCTGCTGGTCCACAGCTTCAATAATATGGAAATCAAATTCAGAAATGTCGAAGTAGAAGTACAAGAAGCTGAACTATGAATCAAAGCGAAAAAGACAAACCTAAAATACGTTTCAACTATACCACACATTAAAAAGATGAACAGTATGGCTTATATGGAGAACCAAACAGCTCAGAATGAAAACCACATTTCTGATCTTCGAGGCAAATCGAATTCGTTAACTAATGTGTCAGGAATATAGTGCTATCCGAAAGTCAGATCTAAAAAGAAAACTGTGAAATTACCCAAGCATGCCCTATGAGTAAACATACCCTTGAGTAGAAACCCCTGGGTCGTCTTCTCCTCTGTGCTTAGCAGAAGCCGTTAGTGCGAGGTATAGACCTGCCCGAAGAAACCGTCCAGAATCGTAATTCAGCACCTGAGATTTAGTCTTATGAGTCAGGACTGCAACACGGAGCCACAGAAACAATGCGAACACACTCTGCATACTTAATGCCGCCATAATTAATTAAGGGCAGAACCTATCTGACAAAGATACTTTTATAGTCTGCGGCGAGGCTTGGGGGTAACACCAGAGGAAATCACAGCTTCCGCTCCGAACTCGAAGCTTCGACCTGTAAATTTGCCGCAAGTCCCAGCAAACTCCTTGCTGGTCTTCCCACTTTTACAAAGTGAAAATTAAACCTACCGGGACGCTCCAAGTACCGTAGAAGTAGTCCCACAGACCGTCTAGTGCCCCTACTAGTCGATTCACCTCGACCGTTTTTGTTGAAATTTAGCAATATTTGTTTGACACTAAATGTAAACAAAGCAGCCATTTGGCGCTGTCTATTCTGTTTCACAACCGCCCGTTCTAGCACATAGAGTCAGGCAAATTTAAGGCAGCGTCCGCAATACGGGCTACCAAAGATATACCGAGTATCGTGGTTTGCCGCTCTGTCCAGTACTAGTTCTTGCGGCGTTTCCCTGAACGCATTTTATTTTCTTATTTAATATTGCAAGTACATGATACAAGTAATTCTAATTTTAATAAAACCTGTTTATAATTTACATAGCCACATATAGGTACTTATTATTTAATGTGTACTTCGTCCACATACTTCAGGTATAAATCGGACCATGCCAGTTTAACCGCCCATATGGCTAAGCGTTACAAGTGGATTTGTTTTGTCCAGCAGCATCAACAACTATAACAGCTATATTGAGTAGCAACCTTTGAAGCAAGAAGCTGCTTAAAAAGGATGGAATATTTAAGTTAAAGAGTTTAAATAATCAAAAAATGTTCTTCTCTTTACAGTTAATGAAATTGTATGGGTCAAATAAATTTTTGTTAAATATAAATAGTTTGTTTTATATACCTAATTAAGGCCTCAGGCTTATTTACAGAAATATTCCAGTTTGGTTGCAGTGTCATAATAAATATTCAATGCACGATGCAATACTAAATTGATAAGAAAGTCCCACAAGGACTTTAATATAGGACGCTCCATAAAACGCACAGCTGTAACGTTCCAAATTTCATAAAAAGTCTCTATTCCGGCGAAATGAAAGTTTAATGCGCCGCACTTTTCATCGGATCAAATTTTGCATATAAATATGCAACTTAAGTTTTTGATGGTTGAAGAAATCAATATTTGAGCTTGGCACAGCGTCAAAGCGTAGCCATGACAACGCCGCCTCCGTTAATTTCTACACCTCCAAGAATTTCTAATTGCCACAACGTTTAGTTGGGCTTCGTTGATATGTGTTAGTTTTGTACGTCACCTTGAAAGAAAGGGTTTCCTCTCGGTAGCGCTCAGCACATCCGACTTTTAGAAATGGCATAAGTGGAGCGCCGACAAGTTTATAGCAGAAGTCATTAATTGGGCTGCCAGCTAAAGTGTTTAAACTAAATCCTCCACTAGGCAAGTGCGCACACACTGAAAATCACCGACTTCATATGTTTTATTAATAAAAATTCTGAAAGATAGTATTGCAAAATCTGCTAAATATAGAAGTTTTTACTAAACTAAGTTAGAAACAGATGCCAAAATGATCTCCAAAACTTCTGTCTGCTTATCCATTATTAGTGAGGTTTTTCAGTATTTAAATAAAAATATACTAACAGTTCGAAAAAAATCTATTTCCATTAACATTCCTTCTTCTTTATCAGCCTTCATTCGTCTATTCCTGAACGTAGGTTTCTTCCGCTCTTTCCCATTACTTTCTATCTGGTGCTACCCTTAACTATTGTTTACTTGCTATAATTCTGATATTATCTATTCATCTGTCCTGAGGTCGTCCTTTTGGACTTTACCTCTGCTTTGGTCTCCATGGTTTTCATGTTAGTCTATTTTCGGCATACCCAGCTACGTGTCCTGCTCATTGCCACTTCATTATGATGTCAGAATATGAGAGAAACTAAATTAAAAGCAATAAGATGAATGAAGAATAAAGATAAAGAGATAACGAATGAAAGGAAAGATTTCTAGAAATATGAAATAATCGTTACACTGAAATTTTTGAACAAAGACAAAATGAGGTGGAAGAAAAAAAATAATAAATTGAATATAAAGCAAGAAATAATAGTATATTATGTTATTAGGAGCAAAACGTATACTTTATGTGGCGTGGCTGGACGGGTTATTTGCCGAGCTTGCGAAGCAAATAAGTACAACCGAGCCACATAAAGATACTTTTGCTCAGAATAACATATAGTATTTTTTCTTCAAACGTTTTTATAACCAATTATTTACAACTTTGTCAACAAAATTCTAAGAAAATTACTTGATAAAGTTGTCAGCGGCAGATAATAACTTTATCTGCCGCTGACGAGCGGCAGATAAAGTGTTTTAAATGCCATGGCAATGAAGTGACAGTTTAGCATCATCAATCAATCAGTATAATGCTACATTTTACTGCCGTTTAAAGAAAAAATAAATTATCATGGAAGAGATAAACATGAGACGCTAAGAAATATTAAAGTAGGGAAAGCAGAGAGAGCAGACAATATTGGACCTGAGATAAAGTGAATGGGTGAAGAGAGAATAAAGTAGATACACATGATAAGTAACGAAACATAATAAAAGGAAATAATTGATAAGGCTTGGAATTAAACAACACATGGGAATTATAGAGCAATTTACCTATTATTTTGTGTTAAAGATAACCTACAAAGATTTAGGTAATTAATAGTTTTATCGCTAGTAAACTCACACATAACTCAGCAATAAGTTGAATTTCTATGTATAACATTCAATAAATTTAAATTGCATTCTTATACAACATTTGGAGTTTCGAGATGTCGTGGTTGCTTATCTTGCATCTTCAATTATTTCCAAATTCTTGGTCAAGAGCTTATCTGTTTTGTCATTAGCCAATTCGTGGTGATATAGGAAGGCTGCTATGTGGAATAAATTTTTGAATTAATATTTCTATTAATTTGGGCTCATCCTGTGTACCTGATACGAATCATCTGCTACAATTTATTCGCGGCGGGCCAGCAAAGCGCAAACGGTAAGCTTTGTTTTTCTTATATATTACTGGCTCTATATTAAGCATTCCAACTTACAACTCTTTTCACTGAAGAGCAAAACCTCTTTGTCGTATGGACAAACGCTCATTTTCGCTTCCGGAGCAATCACCCTTTCCAATATGAGCGATTAGTTAATGTATTTGGATTCCGTTTCTGCGAAATGCATTATTCCAGTCAACTTTTGAAGTTCCATTTTCAAGATGCATTATCTGCAACCGTGGGTTTCAATGTGAAATGGCCGATTAAACACTGGGCAACCTCCTGTCGACACTCCCTTCGGACTTTCAGAAGGCTTGGCGTTATGGCAACAGAAGTTCAGCCATTAACTATTCTATCCTGTGTGTTATAAGAACTGCATCCCAACATAACCTGCAAGATGAAATTACTTCCGATTTGATAGTTGTGTTAATACCAATGAATCTTTTAAGTATAAGATGGGTTTTGTACTTAAATATAGATAATATATTGCAGTGGTATTCCCTATGGCTCTGCTCTGATTGAAGTTCAATATTAAAATTAAATTAAATCACAGGGTAGGGATGTTTTATCTAGCCGCAATGATAAGTTAAATGTCATTCCGTAAATGCAATGAAAAAGATATGCTTGTCTTAAAAAGAATTGAATTGATTAAGGAACGCAAAGGAGACAACTTGCTTTTCACAGGGTTAAGAGTCAAATTTCATATCAATTAATTATTAGATGAGGCTGAGTGAATAGCCAAACCAAATTAAATATTCACAAAAAGATTTGCTAAGTGCAGGTGACGAAGCGTAGAGTTCAACTTAACTAGTTAGTAAAATTTGTGAACAATTCTAAAAGGGTATTAGCCAGAAAAAATGAGAACATCGCAAAGAGCAAATAGTGCACCGTGAGTGAACGAAAAACTAGTCAATATAAATACGTGAGTGAACATGAAACGCACTTAATAAAACGTGGAGTGGGACAAAGACACTGTGACAATTAATAAAATCTGGACAATAATTTTAGAAATGTAAATTGTTTAGATCTAATTATTTATAAGAATGTTTAATATAATATGTAAGTCGTTTGAACTCAGTCAATGTCCTGTTTATAGTTATAAGATTCTTTTTTGTTTAAAAAGGACGCGAACAATTAACAATTGAATAAAAATTAATTCTGACATGCAGTTTTTGGGCTCTTATTTAAACCAAGTTTCTACCTATTAAACAATATTTTATATAAATAAAAAGTATACTATCGTGTTGAGCACATCGCAGAGTACCAGTGAAAGTGTGGGTAACATTTTCCCAATAAAAAAATTATTTGCTGCAAGAAGCTTCCGAAGCTGCGGTAGCGACCACTTCCAATTTACGAAGACCAATGGCAGCGGAATAAAGTATCCAGAACCAGAGCCGACTACTGGGACACATCACATGGAGCTGTAGGACAACGGCCAGCTGCAGAAACTCCGGGGATTGCGACTCCTAGAGAAGATTCAAGCAGGGCCCCTTTTTCCGAAGAATGGTCGGTACCATCTAAAAAAAATTAAGGTACTGTAAAAAGCTTATTAGCATTGTGAGGAAGCAGAAATTTGTGTACGAGAGAAACATTGCCGTTGTGAATAAGATTCATGCATATCCAAGCCTCCAGCTAACGCATTTTGCCGATTATTCATCCAAGTAGAATTGTGAGGTTAAGGGAGGTTATAACAATTGCAAATCCAAGCCGCGTCTGTGTGACTTAGTAGAACAAATTAATCGCTGGAACAAATTCAAATAAATACCTGGTAGTTTGTTCATAAATTTGAATTTTTCCAAGTCAAAAACGCTTACTGCAATCTAATCAAACCATTTTGAAATTTTGACAGCCGCACTTACATTGCGACTGCGTATTAGAAGTAATTTGGGCACACAGTGGCGTGCCAGCGTAAAGTAAAATAATAAATTAGCAGGAACCTAACCTTTTTGAACTGAGTCAAGTGCCTACCGAGCTAGCGTTTAGAAAAATTGAAATTCCAGATCGATAAAACATAAAAGAGAGCAAAATACTATTTTATTTGAATAAATAAAAATACAACCATCTGATCTTAAACAGTCTAAATCTTGAAATCTGTATAAATTTTATTATTAAAATTTGCCGAGTACATTGCATTAAATTAATTAGGCGCCGCAACTAGTAACCTTTGCAATATAATAGCAATTTTCCAATGTAGGACAACTTTGAAATGTAATTAAACTCACTGTTTACAACATTCTGCCAAAGTACCTTTGAGGGAATACGCTTTATGTACCCTAACAGTAGAATTTATTGCATCCAAATCTATTATAAGTAATATTTTTGTGAAACAATTCCACAAGCTTTATCTTAATTATCGAAATTCAATGACTGGGCCATTGGTACTTGAAGTTTGTCACTTATGATTTCGGTTAATTGTTGTTAATTGTTTTCTTGTTTCAAGATTCTAACTAATTAGAGAACGTTTTCTGGGCTTTATTGAGGTACCAAACCCGAACCACGTACTTGCTGTCTGTGGGACTTTTGTTTGTTAATAATATAATTTTTCCCATGAGAATGTTCTTGCATATGTGGGTCTTTAGTCAAATTCAGTCTGAATCTATTTTTTTATATAGTAAATAATTTATGCACTTTTAACGTCTATTTAATAATATGGCAATAATGCAAATTGATTCATCAACTTGGATGGTTTACTTTTCTCAAGTATTCATAACTTTTAGGAAATTGGTATTATCGAATTTATTTGTATGCATTACCGCCCCTTACTCATTCAAATTTTGTTTATGCTTCCTTGTCGCCCTCTTTCTTTTTCAAGAATTCGTTTAGCAGCGTCTTTTCGAAGTGTACCTTTTTCTTTTAGCAAAGGACTTAGGTTAGTTGCTACTTGGGACTCATAATGTTTATAATTATAATAGTCTCTAGTTTAACCCACGAACAGCTCCTGCTCAGAAGTCGGCTGTTTTTGTTAATTTTTTTGGTTAGTTGTCAGTATGAAGTAATGCTATCTTCAGTAGGATTCAAGGTTTACACAAAAATACCGGAAATATGATTGAATAAACAGACAAAATGAAAGATCAACAATTGGCGTTAGTAACTAATGAATATATTAATTAAAATACAACAAACGACTATCGAATATAAAACCTCCTAACCTACTTTATTCTGACGCTATCATACTAATATGCAAACCATAAAGGTAAATGTAATCCATAGTGTATGTATAGAGACAAGAAATTAAAACACCTAAAATAGAAATAAACACAGATAACCGTACAGCACTACTAATCAATGTCGCATAAAAGCTGATGAAGAAAAAATAACATTTGCTGCGTTCATTTTTCCAGCTTCCATATGCTTTCAGATTACCTTCCCGGAGCTACGACTTCCAATATCACCGTTTCCAGCAGGTGAACGTCGCCATACGTACATATTTAGCATTGTTAAATTGACGCATTACGCTATAATTGCTGTGTTGTTGTAGATATAATTCCTGCGTTCCTTTTTCGTAGATACAATAGTTTCGCCTCTTTTCCTTGTAATGGACATTTATACTGTTTACATGCTTAATTACTATTGGTAATTGTTCGTCTAACGGACACCAGCTTGAAGTTTTTCCTTTTCTGGAATCCTAGACCCCATTCGAACAAAATCACTTTACCACTGCAGGTAACGTCAGCTGTACAGCTGCTCTCCCATCGTAGAAATAGCTTACTAACGGTAAAAAAAATGACTTTTAGTTCTGTGTTCAATATAATGTATCAATTCTCATTGTAAAGCAACAGTTTAGACGCGTTTACATGTGGGATGAGCACCAACCAGATGAAGGCAAAGTGAATTCATTTGTACATCAAATACACCAAGAATTCTTGACACACCTTGGAAGTCCCTTTCCCAGGTGTAAGCGTCGTAGACATCTTTAGGTTAGGATAAACAACTCAATTACGCCTAACAAACAATCTAAACCACTACGCCTTTAGAGCAAACGCCGCCCATATCCAACTGAAGCTAGTCATGTGCACTTTCCAAATTTGTTACAGGTAGTAACTAACTTTTTAGATTGTAACACATTTTAAAAGCAAATATTAGAGGAAGTGGCAGTATACCAGTAGTTGAGAAGTGTGATAATGAGATCGAAAGTTTAGATCTAGAAATTACAAAGAGAAGGTAAAAGGAACGAGTATATACAACGCAGCAGATAAAATACGTTTAGAAAAAGAAAAATTTACGTGATTACCGGGACACCGTTATAAAATGTAATTACCTTACCAGAGATATGACATGCAATCAATTCAGTATGACAGTGACAATAGATTCCTAGCAAATTGTTTAAAAACGCATCAATTATCGTTGTCAATTTGACGAGGACATCTCACCACAAGTAAACACGACGTGACCACATGTTGGACACACCAGCAGTTGCGCAAGACCTGATGGCAGCGGAACATCGTAAACAACAGGCCAAGAGCAATGCTGCAGACTAGACCCTCTCCTTCAGAATCATTTGTTTAATTTTTAATTGTTTTGATGAAATTGTAACTACTTTATTTTCGCATTATGCGCTTATACCGTGTGTTCCAAAAAACACTCATTCGCAGCATGCCATGACCAAATTGAAGTTTGCCGTAACTTGAGATAGACCCTTTGATGCAAATGAACTACCAAGGCAGAAAGAACTAAATTACATCTTGACCTTGAATTATTTTCTTAAAAATATACAAAATACTTAACAATAGCAATTTTTATTGACCGTTATGATTATTACACTCGTTGTTGTTGTGTACATACCATCTTATTTTTCATTTTGCTTGATTCAAGTAAACTTAATGCAGTGTAAATTTATACCTGTCACAGTGACAGATGTGTTCATAAACAAATTGCAAGCTGACATTCACCTACAGACTTAAGTTAAGACATGACTAGATTTTCTATCTTTCTTTCCAAAGCCTACCCTAGATGAATTTTTTTTTTGGAACACGATATAATAGATTTAAGTAATAAAGTGTTGTAAATTTGACTATACACTATTGAATTCAACAATTCTAAACCGAAGCTACTCGTGTGCATTTTAAGTAATAATGTTGATCGGTAATTTAGACAGTAAATTTAAGTTGCATTTATAATAACATACCGTTACCTACACCACTCACAAAACACGAATTATAAATAAACGCCATAACATTGAAACAGAAAATCTGAGCGGCCGAGATAGAAGAAGTAGGTGAGAGCAGATAAAAAAACCGATTCACAAAACTATAGTAATCAAATGCACAACAAATTGTGTTAAGGTAATAGCTTCAAAGGGAACATTTTATATTTTAAAGCTCAAGATAGAGAAGATACTTTCAAAACGACCGAAGACAAAACGTTTACTAACACAAAAAGCATGGGAGTTTACCCCATACTAACCCCTATCAGCAATTAAAGGACCGATAAGAAAGTACAAATAATGTATTTCCCGCTACTAACATTTGTGGACTTTCAAAAAGCATTTGCTACGGTTGAACTCGTATAGTACCTTCGAAGTGATGTAGTATAAAGAGGAAGATCTATAAACGGTTTGCGGAAAGTTCGTTCCCCACATTTCGATCCCCACATTTCGTACCCCACATTTCACTCCGGGGATATTTCGTCTCCCCACATCTCGTACCCGGAAACTTCGTTCCCGAGCGAGCTCAATTTGTCTCCTAGATTACACGGTGTTGAAAAACGAGTACATCGATCGAAATGCAGTTGGAAAATAAAAGATATTTTAATTAATTTATTTATTATAATAAACTGATAAGAACTATATACAATATGTACCCGGATTGAGTTTACAAGAGGGAACTAAATTTTATTTTTAGTTTTACCAAAGAGCATATACTCTATGCTCAGAATGAGAAATTACGGCCCTATGAAAAATATCAGGAAGATACGTACTTAGATTAAACCGTCATTTTTAATAAATCGAATTTATTTTGTTATTATAATATAAATAAATTAAAATATCTATTTTCTAACTGTATTCCGATCGCTGCACTCGTTTTTCAACACCTTCTAATCTAGGAAACAAATTGAGCTCGCTCGGGAACAAAGTTTCCGGGTACGAAATGTGGGGAGACGAAATATCCCCGGAGTGAAATGTGGGGTACGAAATGTGGGGAACGAAATGTGGGGAACGAACTTTCCGCATCCCTCTATAAACAACCAGTGTGGGTAACAGCCGATGAAATTGGATTGTTAAGTGGATGAATACTTATTTATTATTGGCTGCCTGACTATACTATATCTCCCTCCATCAAAGTGTAACTGCTGATTCGAAACGGACTGTTGTCAAACATGCTACCTTGAGGTTTTAGTTTTGCTCGCAAATTTTTCAGTAGGTCTTATACTCCCGTCACCCATTGTCGTGTTACATGAATCGTTCAGAGGTTCCGTTTGCTGTTGGTCACGAACAGTTTTTTTTGACGACACTGTTATCGCTTTTAATTGCTTCCGGTATTTCTAAGAGTGCAAGTATTCTGTTGAGCACTTGGTTAGCTTTTTCGGACAATGTTGATCTTATGATATCATTGATTCGAAATTTGGGTAGCCATTAATTAAAATCTTTTGTTCGGTGCTAGACCTAGGAAATCCAATGACAGCTTCTGCCAAGGGTACGTTAATAGAGCTGTTGGATGGATTAATTCTCCATGCAATTTTCTTTGCTACCATCAAATCATTATTTGGAAACCACTCTTTGTCGCCCAATTATTGGTATTTGCACTTTCCGGGTGACCTTTGTGAGCCAGGTTTATCACTTGTTATTTAAGTGTTTTAGAAATAACACTTCTATTACCATATGATATGATTGCTAATTTATAAATTATTTGTGCATATAGTTTTAAGTCTGGGTGTTTCTAGAATGTACCGTTGGTTGCTGCATAAATTGATATTTCTGGTTCTTTACTACACTCATTTTTGCTCGTCTCTTGTGCTACCATATTTCTTGCAACGCCAATTGGCATTCTGAGTTTTGTTGTTTGGTTTACGACTAGAGTTAGATCCTTTTTGTTTTATATTACTTTGTATGGCTCCGGATACCTTGATACGAAGTGTGATAATTTTACGGTATAAACTGAAATTTACGACAACACCGGACCGCACTTACCGCAAGTTGGTTTGCGTTAGGAAGCAATGATAGTAAAGCTCCCAATCGTCCACAGCTAGCTCACGAGAGGGTGTGGTTTACGTTACTCGTGGAGTCCCGCCTTGTATTAGGACATTAATTAAATGCCGCCCAGTTGCCACCATTGAATTCAACCATTAGCTGGATGGATCTACTGCGCTCAGGACCGAAGTGGTGGGCATGCTACGCGAACCCTTAACTGCGTGTCAACTGAAAACTTAAATGCTTTAGCAATTCAACCCCAAAGTTCCTTTGCAATCTCTTAACAAGTTTCCACTTCATAATTAAATAGAACTTTTGAATTTAATGCGCATGAACGGCGCGTTTCTTTACTGCTTAAGCAACTGGCACTGTTACTCAAAGAAACCCACATATGTGGCTTATAAATGAGTTATATTAAGATTTACAAAAATTGGGGTAGCAAAACGGGCAATATACATTGTATACAGAGTGTTGAAAAAGAAAGGTCGGGTATTTTATCCACTTATAGATCTCATCAATACAAACAAAAAAGTTCTAATAAACATGGGTCCGGAAATACTTTGTTTCTGAAATACAGAGTGTTAAAGTTAAAAAAAATCCAACCGCCCCTGGAATAAGTAATTTAAATATAAGTGTGCCAAGACATGATCATTAATAGCACCAGTAAACCTTCAAAGTGTCACTAAAATCGGCTAAGTTTTTAGATGTTGAAGTATTTCAGTTTTTGTCTTAACAGGTTCAGAGACGTGCAAAAATATGGGCTTTAATTTTGTTCTTGAAAACGAAGAGACATTTGAAAAAATCTCAAAAGACGAAAAATTTGTATTTTTAGTTCATTTATTAAAAAAAATATAAAAAAATGGTAAATCTCTCGTGGGCGTTATTTTTTTCTGAAAAACCCCAATCGATATGCCCCCTGGGCAAGCCCTTGAAATTACTATATCAATTGTAATAGGTCCAAAAGATACCTCATAAAGTTATAAACAAAGTGTAAAAATTTCATTAAAATCTCTCAAAGCGTTTTTAGATAACGTAAAAAAACGAATTTAAAAAAAGTTTTTAACACCCTGTATCCCGGAAACGAAGATTTTCTGGCCTTTGTTTATTAGGAAATTTTTGTTTGTATTGATGAGATCTATAAGTGGGTAAAATATCCGACTTCTTTCGTTTCAACACCCTGTATACTCGAGACATTTTTATAAAGTAAATATTAATTTCTCTATGAAAACAAGACACTGCAATACAGGAATTGTCGTGCGGTATATCATAGTTCAACCAGCTAGTATCTGAACAGGAATGAGTGGGATTAGCTCTAAACACAGTTTTCCGAAAGCAAACTGCCTGGACACTTTATTAAAATGACAATTGTTATTAAAACTTAAACTACGTTTGTGTTTAAGTTTTACTAATTCAAAATGTTTGGCGAAGTCAAATCCTCGCTGGTTATCTGCAGCCCTAATTAAGGATGGTCTCCTTTATTTTTAGGATCGGCGGCGACAGACATAGATAGAGGTTTAATAGCTTTCCGCCAAGGAAGTGCGAGCAAAAAGTTGCAGGATTAAAGCCAATATTTCTGCTAGGTCGCCTCGTTATCCGATGAAATGTGTTCCGCTCCTAAAAAAGTTTCGTAAGTTTTGAATTAATTATCGTTGCATTAAATTCTCTGAACTTAAACGGAGCGGTTTCGTTTAATTACCGTGGTTTATGGTTGCGAAATTTAAGCATCCGCGAATTTTTAGCTGACCACAAATATAAGACAAATTGTAACTATTTTTCAATTACACCTAGCAAACTACTTTCAGCCGGTTTAGTCTGTCCCTTACTGTACTAAAGTTAGGCTTTTTTAAACTGGCCTAGCCCTCTTCTACAATTTCAAGATTTATCGAACGCGCACACCGCTGGCCGTTTTTACCTTTCAGATCATTGGTGATGCAAGATTTGGTTGTTATATCAGTGTTCGTGTTTGTGGGCGATATATGTGGCGCCTATTAGGATCCATAATCAATGCTTGTATTCTCTTGTTTTCTCTAAAGTTAGTTATGGAATTTATTACTGTTCACTACTGCCCTCCATTGTTTTGTATTATCTATTTTTTTCTTCCGATATTTAATTTTCATTAACCTCAAGTTCCCTATTTCTTCGATCCATCTGTGAGAACATTTTTTATTTTTACGATCACAGTTCTAATTTGTTGTATTTTCTCGATTTTGTATTCAAAATCTTTCTTATATAGAAGCATTTTTAAATATCTGCCGGCCTACAAACATTTCTCGGCGGCAGCTTAAGGCACGTGTCTTTTATCGATCAGTTTTTAAACGTGAATTTTGTTGCGACACTGGCTGTAAGCCAAGTATTATTTTCGTATAAAAAGAGTCAGTTGTGTGAGTAGAAATGAGAGGGAGCGAACGCTTTTACCCCGCCTTCGTCTGGCATCGTTGTAACATGTTTGCAAATTTTGGCGCGAATATCAGCGTCTCTGCCGGTTTTAGTCGCATGGCTTTGTGTTGCTTAAGGGATTCTTAAGCTAGCTTTAAGCGAGATAACAAGGGGTGGTTGTTTCGCTACGGCAGAAGTCTTTGGACCTCGTTGTTTACTGCGTATAAGGCCTTGTGCGTAAGAATAATTTTATCACACTTCAAATGGTGTACTAGCTGTCCACGATTAACAAGACAAAGCCAAAGTACTCTCAATATTTGTATATGACGTACAAAATTATGATGGTATGACAAAAAAAAATTGGGACTTAGTTGAAAATGTACAGTATATCTTTAAAATAAATTCTAATACACCCAATACTTACCGTAAATTAGTTAGGGAATTTAAAGGTGAACAGGTTATGATACGTACCATCTGAAAGAAGAATGAGCATACAAGATAGTCATAAAATATCTTCATTACTTAACAATTATAGATAATATAAAACAAGAACAATTCAAATTAGGACACAAAGTTCGAAACATAATATACGCACAGCACAGAATTACTAGGAATTTCTTATATCTGCTTTTTGTAAATTAAGGACCAACAAATGATAAGGATATGTACAAAATAACAGGACTGCAAGATAAAATTAGACAAATAGATCAGCCAAGTCCTCCTGCACGTAAGCACCTAAACATACATCCCCGTAACCGTTCCCTCGAGTATTTGTTGCATGCTGTACGTAAGCATCTAAATACGACTTCCGCTGAGGGTCTCTCTACTTTTTCCCTGCATCCCTAATGGAAAATGGCTACTACTGTAGAAAACGACGTGTCTGTGCACCAGGTCAAATTTACCGGTAATAATAAGCAAGGGCTTCTCTCACCTATAGTGACGGCATTTTCTCAGTCATCAGCAATACGCTGTGGTGATCTCAGGCAAAATCAGAACCCTTGATACGACCGCCAGCTTAGTGTAAGAACGTTAAACGCACAATAAGCTCCGACCGCGTGAAACCAGCTTTCTGCCTATCTTAACGTTGCTTTCAACATTTTTTTAAAATTGTATTTAGTATTTTCTTTTTTCCTACCTCCTTTGCTTCTCTATTTTCAACGTTCCTGCATGCAAACAAGCCAATAATGCATATGCATTATGCGCTAGGTTGACAAAGACACCCGTATCAAGTTTGCCAGTCAAGCTGCTAGCATCTGCCCCTCGAACTGTTGATGGTGTTTAAAAAAATAGTTTTAGTGCCTATGTGGCGCGCAATGACTTACTTGATGCCCCTCGACAGCGATTGTTGACTCGCTAAATACAGTATGTGTGTGTACCATAAGTAATTCCTAAAGAACGCCAGTTGCAAATTACCTGGATGCCTTTTCGAGGGTTTCCTCGGTAATGCTTCACCACTACGTTGTTGACAAAACTACAAACCCTCTATGAATACCATAGGTCGGTAATTCAACGCTTCTATTCGTTATCAGTTCTTCGGGAAATTCAGAAACTCTCGCCTCTACTTGGTGCAGATTGCACCTCTAATAACTAGATTGCCCCGCAGAACTCTTTTGCCCTCGAACAGAGGCACGCACTCCCTCTCCCCAATCTCAGAGTCGACTCTCTCTGCAAAACACTACGTTTCAGGCATTACAACGCTGGATAGGCATACGCATATTGGCGAAAAACCTACATATACTTGGCATGCGTTTAAAACTCCTAATTTAAGTTTAATTATAAAAGAGTAAACAACAAAGAATACACATGTACAAATTGGCTGTATATTGAAATGCTGTTCTGAACATACTCAGTCGAGCCTGATCAAGCTCGTTGCGGGAATTGTGGAAAAGAGAAGTCGTAGAACCTGCACTGTTTACAGCAAAACAATAGGCAAGAGTAAAACTGATGCACATGGGGCATAAAAATCTACAAAAAGAGATAACTGAACATACTTTTGCTGATAGAATTGTTACCATGATAGCTAGTGAAAAAGTTTTACAAGTAAATCTCAGTATGTAAAATGAAAGCGAAAAAACACAAACATAAAACTAATCAAACCAATGCTAATATCGAAACTATGGCGACGACAGAAGAAAAAGAGTTAAATCTGAATATAATAACAGATGGTGTAGTAAAGTTCGGGGCACTTTATTCCATTTAGCATAACAGCTTTATCAACAAAAAATTAATGTCCAAACAAACAGCTAAAATCAAATTATACAAATCGATATATAGACCAATACTTACACATGGGCGTCATTAGCGATTTTAACGAGAAGACAGAAGAGTAAAATTCAAGCCCTTGAACTCAATAACAAGTCGCGACAGAATTAGAAATGAACGAGTTAGAGCAGCGTTTCTCAAACTGGGGTCCGCGGACCCCCGGGGGTCCGCAAACGCAATCTAAGGGGTCCGCGAGTTAAGCCCAAATAGATCTATTATAGATCAATAGGTATTCCTATATGTATAATATGGATTTATATAAAACTGACACAGATTTAAAGATTAACTTTTTTGTGCAATTATTTTTGAATCATTTCAGGCATGTTTTTCCAGCCGGTAAAGTTCGACAAACCTCCCCAAATAACTGCACGTGCGCTTAATCGATAACTGAAACATCAGTGGTTAAAATTTGGTTCAATGTTAAAACGTGACGGACTTTTGGTTACGACTGCGATTTGATTACGCGTTATCACAAAAAGCTTTGACGCATCTAATGCCAGTTTGTACGACATATTTATGTGAACGAGCGTCCTCTACACTTGTATACTTAAGTTACATAAAATCAAAATTCGGAAATTGCTTAAAAAATGTAGAACCACAACTACGATTAAAACTTTCTACTTTTGAGCCAAACGTTTTTAATCTTATTTATGTAAAACAAACCATCCTTCGCAATAACAATAGTTATTATTATGTATGATTAACAATTCACATTATATCAATATTATTATTATTGTACGCCTGTATTGATACTACAGATTCTATTAGTTTTGTAAGTGTTCTTGTGTTTTTACTATCCCGACTTTAATAATAAAAATATCGAGCTCTCAAATATTATTTCATTTTAGTACCTATACCTAATGTAGCAGCAAAGTAAACTGTTTTCAAGGTCACAGTTGAATATAAGTCATACACTATCTAAGGTCGGTAAAATTGTATGGGGGTCCTGGAATTTTTGTAAGCAAATAAGGGGTCCGCCGATGTCTACAGTTTGAGAAACACTGAGTTAGAGAAAACCTAAAATTAGGAGCGGAACTTAGATTTATAGTAAAAGAGACATTTGAGTTGGTGGGGACACCTAAACAGAAGGAGCAGAAATAGGTAAGTGCCAGAGGCGACAGTAAGGCGTAAAAAACGTGAAATAATGTCATAGGAAAACTAACAAAAAAACATGTTTGTATGAAGCCACGACGTCAAAACTAAATTACCTCGTACTAAACAAAAGGAATAATCAGTATTAAAAAACACGGTGCTGACAATATTTCCACGATCGGTGCATTCAAACTTTTACACCCTTTCCCTCTTAATGCATAAAATGTTTGATTACTTTTGGTTCCGGCATTACTGTTTTTTATTGGGGTCGCTCCATTATACGCTTTTATGGATTTTTTCAAATACGATCTTTTTAATTTGCTCGTTAAGAATATAGCGTTGTCATTTTATAAGTTTATAGGCTTGTGATTAATAAACAACGTTTTCATTTAGGAGGCAGCGAAAGACGTTCTCTTCACTAAGTCGCGAAGCCGTGCAATTCCATTGTGGTATGAATGGTTTATCAGTTAACTTATTATTACTAGTTTTTTGCTACTTGAGTGATTTGAAGTTCTTGTAGCAATAAAATAAAAATTTTTACGTTTCTGCAAATATTTAAGAAGCTGTTACGATTCGAAAGTGTCATATAAAGTTTCCTCTTGTTGTCGTAGATCCGCAAAAGTCGTCGGCTACTTCAGGTTTTCTAGATAGATTTTAGCAACTTTTGATTTCGGTTTGGCAAACTTATTCTTCGAAAGATGTTCATATTTAGTTTTAGAGTGAGTCTATTTTACGACCTCCCCCTTCTTTTAGCAGTCTTTTCAGAACGACACATAATTTTGTACCAAACGAGGAATCCGATTATACACGATCACATACGATATTCAGCGATTATGCGATAATTGTGTATTGAGCGATAAATATCATTATTTTTTATGAATTCTTTGCGTTCGTGGAGATGGTAACAACGATGGTATTCGCAAGTCACCTTAATCTGCAAAATTTTAATACCATTTGATGATTTGTCGTTTAGGGTCTTATTACTGCTTCGCTTGATTGATTCCTTGTGCACTTAACAAATCAGGTCATTTTGCTTTCACCACCCCGTGTACTATTTGTGCATAGAACCTCTCCTATTAAACTGATAATTTAATTTCTGAGTCATTTTGCGTTGGTAATATATTTAAATGTATTAATGTCGTCTTTTCGAATAAATGTATAATTGATATTTTTTATAGGTATTCATTATGTGCTTACAGATGGTCTTACGTGGCAGCTCAATTATTCCTCTTGGTTTAATGAAACATATCACAGGAAGTTATTGAACATGTTACTGTTTAGGTGGTGTTTATAAAATTCAACTTCAAATAATTTAATGTACTTTCATTCTAGGGATAGAAAACCACATACACACATTTCAGGAAAGATTAAGGTTAATAACGTTAACTTCATCTTCTCATTAAAGGATATCCACATTATTAATTTTTTCAAAGTTTACTCAACCAAGAAGCTGAAGGTAGGACGCTTCAATTCAAATTCAACGGCAGTTTCCACTTAGTTCCATCAATTTTATTATTTCCTATTATAAACAAGCGCAACGGTAGCGGTAACGTGCTTTAAACTTTTCTCGCACAGCCCCGAGGTAATTACTGCCCGATGCGTTTACTTGTTTCTTTTATACCTTCTGCACTGAAAGCTATTACTTCGTTAAGAAAGAAGGTCATAAAACTTTACAGTTAATAAAATAAAGTTTCCATGCAGCCTGACACTTAATGCTGCGTTCCGCTGGAAACAACCATACTTAAACAGGGCGTAAACGCTTTTCAATAACAGTTTAGCTTGACAGTGTTTTTGGAACCAGTCTTGAATAAAAATAGGTAAAAAATGATCATTCAAACTATGTCATGATGGGTGATGTCGCTTTGAATAAAACCTTGTTCTTTATGCATATACTCATAATATAAATATTTTACTTTAATCTATAAAACGCAATTACATTCTCTTGGATCGCTGGAACAAAGCTCATTGTAATTTGTTTGATTACACCGTTTCGTAGCGAAATTTCCTACCTAGTGGTGGAAGTGACGATAATCAATTGGCTTCCATAGAGCCAACTCAAACTGTTAGTAGCTACTTAACATACGGTATGTTGCTATTTATATAGCAGCACAGCGCAACAAAGAACCAGCTACCAGCATCGACTATGGCGTTAAATTCATCGATACTTGTTCATACGCCTTCTGCGAATAAGTAAACTCAAGACATAAAGACAGGAAAAAGAATAATACATTCCTAAATTAAAGGAGAAGTAGAGGATTTGGTCATAAAAATTGCACAACGAGCAATTCTAAATTCTAAATGAAAAGATATAAAATGTGCCTTTGCGGAATTAAGACAAACAAATTCACAAGCATAAGAAATAAAGGCTAAACAAACCATCGAAGGAATCTTATATGCCAGGAGAACGTCAGGAGAAAGAGATTCCAATATCACGGAAGCTCCAGAAAGCAAGGCAAATGTACAAGCTGAAAATAAACTACATAGGCTATAAGAGTTACTAGCAAAAATGTTCGAAAGGCGAATACTATAACGAACGCCATAGCAAAAGTTCTCAATAAACTGGAATAATGAATACAAATATTAAAATAGCTATAGGGAACGCTAATGACCTAATACATCACGGGAAAAAAGTATCTATTGTGTAATCTCAGAAGCTCACCCCAAGTAACACTAATGCTCTTATTGCGATCTTCAAGGTTGCTTTAAAACTATGCAATACAATTTTGAATAAAACCTTCAAATCTTCAAGACAGCCTCAAGACCACCATAAAGCAGCTTCTAGCCAAAAAGAGCCCATCCTAAAAGGGCCTTCAAGACTAAATTTTAAAACTATATTAAAACCATTTAGTTTAAATTTTATATTCGTCAAGGCAACTTTAAATGTATGTATTAAAACTTATTAACTGACGTTTTGAATTTAAAATATATTTGCGGCAGACTAAATTACCTTGTAAATCATAACTAATCCTAAAAGAGTATTATTAAGTCGGGCAACTTTTGTAAGTTTCTATAATGGCAGAGTGGTAATATTTCAAACGTAACGCATACTTATATAACCCAGATCATAAAATAATATTCAAACGAAAATTATTCTGGTAGAGAATTTACCAACGGATGGCATTTTTCTGACAAAATATAATAATAATAATAATAATAATAATGGTCATTTATTGATGGATAGTATTACAAGTAATATTCAAAATTTAAAAAAATATATAGTAAAGAAAACCATCAAAAGGGCGAAGTTCAGTTCTCCAATTGATAGGGTTATCAATCGGAGCCTGCTCTAACACTTAACCCTTTTAAATTAAAATTAACTTAAGTAAAGACCATGGCGCCCAGAGTATAATGTTTTAAACTAATTTTTGATTGTGCATTCGAAAAAAAAAAATCTTATCATATGCTGTGTAAAGAAATACATTTATAAAAAAGACAAATTATTTTTGACCTGTAAGCAAAATGTGAGTTAGCGTGCGTCTGAAAGAATTTATAGAAAGAGATTTTAAAGAATCAGGTAGTGAATTATACAGACTACTACTAGTGTAAGAAAATGATCTTTTAAATAATTGCGACTTGTGGACTGGAGGTGTGATAAGGTTTTTTCTTCTAATATTTACATTATGCATGTTATATCTAAATTTTATTTTATTGAAAAGATAAGCCGGTTGAAAAGTTGTAATAATTTTATGAAATAAAACTGAGGTATGTAACCTTCTTCTATTAATCATATTTAACCAATTAGTATCAATAAGTTTATGTTGAATATGTTCTGATTTTTTGATACCGTATATCAATCTCAGACAGGAGTTTTGCATACGCTGGATTCTCATGATGTTATAACTATCGAGACAAGGACCGTAAACCACATCACAGAAATTAAAGTGAGACAACACCAAAGATTCGCACAACAGTATTTTAAGTTGTTTATTTAGACAGAATCTACTATTAAAAATAAGCTTAAGGTTGATATATGCTTTACGTAAAGCATAAGATACATGTTGTGAAAATCTAAGGCTCTCATCAATGATTGATCCCAGATTCTTAGCACTTTCCTTTACGGGCAGAATTTTGTCTCCAACTTTAACCGCGAGGCTGTTTTTAATTGCATTTCTAGCTTTGTCTTTGCCAAACACCATAATCAAAGATTTGTCAGCATTAAGTTTAAGGCAATGTTGTTCAGAAATTTTCACTAACTTAGCGATATCTGTGTTAATTAAATGATTAGCTAAAACAACGTCTTCCTGGTCAAAGTCAATATGTAACTGAGTATCATCAGCATACAGATGATACCTACAAAACTGAACATAGGTTTTGAAATTGCAGGTGTACAGTGAATATAATAGAGGCCCGAGAATAGAACCTTGTGGTAAGCCCGCAAGGACTGGCAGAGGTGTAGATGAATGTTCTCTGAGTATAACTTTCTGGCTACGATTAGTAAGATAGGATTGCATAAGTTCCAAAGCATTGACATCAAAGCCAACAAAACGTAAAATACTTAATAAAATCTTATGAGATATAGTATCAAATGCTTTAGAATAGTCTAGCATTGTCACTACAGATATTCTATTTTTATCAGTGGCTGAGCGAACATCATCAGTAATATTTAACAGACTAGTGACACAGCTAAAACCTTTTCGGAACCCCGACTGCGTTTCTGGTAAGACGTCGTGTAAAGTAATGTGAGATACTATTTGTTCTGCCATAATTTTTTCCAAGACCTTTGACATTATCGGCAAGATACTAATCGGTCGCAAATCATTAAGGGTAGTGGGAGTTCCAGATTTAGGTAAAGGAGTAACATTAGCAAGTTTCCAACCATCTGGAAAAATGCAGTGCAATAAACAGCTGTTAATCAAATGAGTGACATATGGTGATATATGTGGGTAACATAATTTTAGCATGGTTACACTTATTCCGTCAGAACCTACAGAATTGGTTTTGATACTAAATAATATTTTATTTATGTGATCTTCTGAAGATAGCGTAAAATTAAAGAATGATTCAAAGTTATTCATTAGGTTATTGTTATAAAAGTGTTCCAATTCCGAGTTGCCTATGACGGAAGATTTGCTCGCCGCCAAGAAGGTTTCATTAATTTTTTCTACATTACAAAGTTCTGAAGGAATACTGTTTCGTCTAACCTTGCTACGTATGTCTAAAGTCCTTACTGCCCTCCACATAGTTTGAGCGTTAATACGTGCTTGAAATTCAAGATAAGCCTTTTTTTCTTTCCTAATTGCAAATGTGGTATAATTTCGCAAAGACTTATAATATTCCCAGGCTCCCTTAGTTTTTATTCGTTTAAAGCGCTGAAAAGCTTTATCTCTAAGAGACATCATTAACTTAATATTGGTTGTTATCCACGGTGTTTTAGGCTTAGTAATCTTTATAGTTTTTATAGGAGCATGAATATTGACTAAATCTAAGATATTACTGGTAAAAAAATTTACTTTGTCGTTAATGTCCTCTGTTGGGGAGCCTCTCAGTTTTCCGTTATGTCTGGAAAATTCCTGATTGCTAGCTCGCCTTGGACGTTAATGGACTGTATTGAATTATTTCTTCACTGAATTATACACTCGTTGAAAGCAAAGTAGGTAATTTATTTGCTATAAATTTACACGAACAGTTTAACATTTAAACATGTGAACAATAATTACTTTCCCAGAGCGGACCTTTTCGCGTGCTGTCTCGGTGACAGACGGATTTGTAAGTAAGTTTTTAGAATCGGAAGCCCGCCCGGCAGTCTACTGCGCACAGTATGAATTCAGAATGCAAGAGAGGCGGCAAAAGTTTATAAAGTCCTTAACATACCGCCCGCCTTGGAAAGGGTAACCTTTCAAATAAAACAGTACAGAGTTGACATGTAACAGCTAGAGTAAAACATGCAACATGAACACACATATATACAAAGCATAATAGTACATGGATCTTAATCGAGTACAAGAAAACCCGAACAATGGGGAGCCAAAAGGCCTTACGAACACTGCGCTGAACGCTAACGCACTAGTTCACAACACTAGGTAGCGGGCACAATTTGGCGAAGGATCGTTTCACGATTCCTGACACAGTGTTCACTGACGCCACACGCGTAACGCCGTCAAGGCCAGGGTGCAGCTCGGTGACCCGGCCTAACCTCCACTTCAGAGGGGGTAGATTGTCATCCTTGATGAGGACCATGGAACCAGGCTGGAGGTCCGAAAGGTGTGTGCGCCATTTGGTGCGCTGTTGGAGTTCTGAGATGTACTCCTTACTCCATCTCTTCCACACATTCTGGTGAAGTTGTTGTATTCTCTGGTATTTAGACAGCCGAGATTCGGCTATCTCAGTAACGTTGGGATCAGGCAGTGACACCAACGGACGACCAATCAGGAAATGAGCAGGAGTCAAAGGCTGAAGGTCGTTTGGATCAGAGGACAAAGGAGACAGGGGTCGGGAGTTTAAGGTCGCTTCCACCTGTGCTAGCAAAGTGCAAAATTCATCGTAATTTAGACTAGCGTTACCTATAACGCGCCGTATGTGATGTTTGGAGGACTTAATTCCGGCCTCCCACAATCCGCCAAAGTGGGGACTGTGCGGGGGTATAAAATGCCAAGCTACTCCGTCGCTCGCGACATTCGGAAATAGAAAGGCCTTGTTCCGCAAGAAAATTGCCTAATTCGATTAACTCGGAATTAGCGCCTACAAAGTTAGTGCCATTGTCAGAATAGACATGGAGCGGTTTGTCTCGACGAGCCACAAACCGGCGAAAAGCCATTAAGAAGGTTTCAGTAGAAAGATCAGCGACCAATTCAAGGTGTACTGCTTTTGTGACAAAACAATAAGCTGTAACTCGTTGTAAGCGAGCGAAGCTTGAATACTGATTGAACGGAAATGGTTCAACAGAGGTTACAGGAAGACTCTGAACTTCTTTTTTGAATTCTGGAAGCTCAGCACGAACATGTTTGGAAGCAGGCCAAGATGCCTCGCCTTCGCTTAGCCAGGTGGGACCATGCCACCAAAGGCTTAACAGACCCAGCGGGTCAAATATCTGCGATCTTTCAGACAAGATGCTACGCTTGGTAGCCTCACCACTTGTAGAATTTGAAATATGGGATATTTCAGACAAGCTGCTACGATTGGTAGCCTTACCACTTGTAGAATCTGAAATATTCTCTACTGATAAGAATCTTTTCTGAGCGATTTGCAATGAATCACCCAATACCTCTACAGGTTCCTTGAGAGGGATAGAGACAACGAATCGACCATTCGCTTCTCGTTGCGTATTTTGCACGAAATGTGCCTCACAGGCGTTCTCTTCATTTGTGCGGACCTTTTCCTCTGGGTAATGTTCGAGTTGCCAAAACCTAGCAATGGGGTCAGAAGCATCCTCGATCGTGCCAAGATTGCACTGTACAGGGTACGCAGAAGGGGGGCCTGTAGGGCCAGAAACAATCCAACCAAAACGAGTCTTTTGGAGGATGGGAAGATTTGGGCCTAGACCAATTTGTCCAATACAAAGGAGCTGCCAGAAAATGGGCGAACCAATCAGAATGTCGATGGTGCCCGGTTGGTCGTAGGACAGATCTGATAACTTGATGTTATCAGGAACCTTGAAGCTGTTTCGCTGGACGCGAAAACTTGGGGTTGTACCTGTAATCTCATCGAGAACAAGACAGGATAGACCAATACTGTACGAGGTGTGAGGGGCTTGCAGCTTGATATCACACCTAGCCTTAATTTGAGAAGTAGCTTTACTTAAGCCAGAAACAGTAACGTTGACTTCGCGAGTTGGAAGCTTCAACCTTTTACACAAATCTGAACGTATGAAGTTCGATTGGGAACCGGAATCCAGCAGGATTCGCACAACATGAGGCGTACCATCATCAGCGATGAGTTTAGCGGTAGCCGTAGGTAATAGTACCTGCAAAGCATTCGAACAGAATGCCGAAATCGATTGATTTAGTTCAACAGGGGTTTCTGCCGACATCGCAGATCCTGGTTGACTAGAAGAAGCATTTTGAGGTTTGTCCTCATGAAGAAGTGTGTTGTGCCTTGATTTGCACTTTCTACACGTATATTTGGAGCTACAGCGGCTAGAAAGGTGACCCTGAGTTAGGCAATTAAAGCATACACGGAGCTTTTTTGCCTTTGAATTTCTGTCAAGAGAAGACAGCTTGACAAACTTATCGCATTTGTACAAGGGATGAGATCCTTTACAAAATGGACACGAAGGGGTACCTGACACAAATGATTTCGAATGTACCTTGGAAGACTTTTCGGGTACAAGCTTAATATTTTTTACTTCCAGAGTTTCTAGAAGATTTGCTGTGTTTTGTAAAAATTCCTTGAACTCATCAAGATTAGGCAGGTCAGAACTTGACCGGTTTCTAAGGACCTCTGAACAGATTCGCCTGGAGGCTGTGGAAATCAGGCGTCCGTTACGTTATTTTGCTGGTTCCATCCCTTATGTTAAGCGCAGAACTGAGACAGCAGTTTCCGCTTTAAGACAGCTTAGTCATGCCACTTAACGGGATGATAATTCGTCACTGTGTGAGATGCAGCCTCACATCCCTTAATTATTTATAGGCTTGGACCCACAGCGACGCAGTAAGTGAATCTAACAAGTAAATGCAGACTGGTTTATTACAAAAATAATTGTTCTATATATACAAACAAATTTGCTTAGATCATAGTAATATACAAAGTTCATTTCTAATAACAGGTGCAATGTATTATATTCAGTAGGTTAATTTACTAGTCTTGCAAAACAATACTCAGCGGTTTTGCTTCCGTGATATGATATGGACTCCATGAACTCGAGCGTCTTTTATGCTGAGCTGCGATTGTAGGCATTTAAACCTTGTCACGGCCTTGCGTAATTGTGTACGCGAAGCCGTGTAAAAATGCTGAGCGGCGACTGCGAGGTGTTTAAACTTGACTGTGAGTAGGTCGCCGCGCTTGCATAATGCAATATTGCGTTTTTGGTGGCTTTTAACTTTTAGAATGTTTCGTAAAATTTAAATGAATAATTATAAATTTATATCTGGTTAATCTGTTAAAGACAAGATTAAACATATTGCCAATTTTAAGCCACAAAAAAGCAAACCGATAAATTATATTGTTTCTTCGAGATTGAGCGTTTTGAGAGGATATTCTTCTGCCTGGGGTTGTGCGGGTGGTGGCTTCCTTCGTGTTATTCGTTGCCGAATGTAGTAGATAGCTCCTAGTAGGGCAGCGGTTCCCAAAAGGCTGCCTGTGACCCCAATAGACAGGTGAGAATGATGTCGGATGGCTTTCCAGGTGAAGTTTTTTATATGCTCCTGGAAATCTAACTGCGATGCTTGTAGGTCTTCGAAGTGGTCTGACTGAGTTAGTACAGGTTCCTCTGCGATTTCTGAAAATGAGTTTGTTGTGATTGGGTTGGTAATATTGATACTGATAGCCTTGGAGTATCCAGCCAGGATCTTGTATTTTCTGTTGTGCCTTGGGGTTAATGTATTCCTCGCAGTTTGGATGATGCAATCCGATGAAATTTGAATGACACCTGTAGTGTTGACGGTGACTTCTTCCCTGTTTCCACTACAAGTGATTGCTATGCGGGTTGGTTTACTGACTACAAATAGCCAGGTGTTTTCCATGTACAATTGTTTCCAAATAATGGACTGGATGCGATGTCTTCGTAGGAGACATTGACTGGTTTCTACTCGGTGATATATATCGTCAATGATGCAGTTTGGGTTGTTTTCAATTCCTTTAACTACCGTTGGACTGCAAACATAGGTAGTGGGAGAAATTTGTAGCTCTTCTTTGAATTCTTCATCTGTTTCGTGGAAGTACATTTGTAGGTTGTAATCCACAGCGAAGATTCCTTTCGGCACATCGATCATCCAGTAGGATCCATTGCTGATTTGGAGAGGAATTGGTGTCACTTTAATTAAGGAGTATTCCGTTTTTTCCACTATGATGAAATACCCTTGGACGTTGATGTAGATGTCGTCATGCCCAATGTCAACCTTTAGAATTGGCGTTGGTAATATCTCCAAATTTGGTGAAAGTTTACTGGTTGCATTAGCGAGGATCTGTTTAATTTGAGCAGGTGTTATTAGCTCGTACAGATTACCTTGCTGAAAGTGAACGTTTAAGATGTGAATGTGGTAGTTGCACAGTTCACTAATTACATTTGTGGCGACTTGGTACACACTGATGATGTGAATATTTAGTCGGTTGGAGTCGGTTGCTTTATACCATTTGTCCATGTTGTTAATGGCCCGGATTCCTTGGTTTAATTTTTCTTGGAAATGTTCCAGCTTCTTGTCGATTCGTTCTTCGGTTTCATTAAACCTGGAAAGTGCTGATAGCAAGAATTTGGATTGTTGACTGTCCATTTTTATTAGTTCCTGTTGATTCTTGTCTAGCCTGTCTATATCTTGATAGACTTCATCGTTGACTCCAAAAATTGATGTTAATACTGTGCCAAGGACTCCTCTTTTTTCTCGTCTTGTTATTATTTCTTCCATACCATCTCTAATCCATTCCATATGCTTTTTCTGTTCCAGAAGATGATGCACCAGTGTCTTGCATAATGTGTCTTCGGACAGTTCTTTTGCAGAGTCGCAGAGATTGTCGAATTTGTCTACCATGTCTGTGACTGTTTCGAAGTCTTCTTCGATCTTCCCCCTCTCGAACTGGATTTCGATCCGGAATGTTCCTCTCTCAATCTTCCCGTGTCCAATGTGTTCTACATAGTACCCGCTGTCTGGTTTTTGGATATTAAATTCTGCTTTACTTAATGTATTGGTGGTAAGAAGGGTAAAGATGAGTAACAGCAGTTTCCATTTGGACGCGACAGATTTCCTTGGTGCTGGGGATGATCGTGTCTGGATAATGTTAGTTGAAATTTTATCTTCTGCCTCTGGTTCCTGCGATTCCTCGGTAGTTGCTGGTAATGGAATGATGCTGCCTATGGATCGTTTTAGCTGATGTCCTCCTGATTTCTGGAGCGTCACTACTCGTACTGTTCCATCGGCTGCTGGATGAGTTGCAGTGACTCTTGCTAAAGGCCACTTACTAGGATTGATACTATCTTCTTTGATTAACACTAAATCTCCAACTTTAGTGTTCTCCAATGGTTTCTTCCATTTGTTTCGTTGCTGTAATCCATGAAGGTAGTCCGAGCTCCATGATTTCCAAAAATCTTGCTTGATCTTTTGGATTATCCTCCAACGATTCGATAGATTTGAAGATATTGGAGTGTTGATTGGGTCTGGTGGCGATATGATTTCCCTCCCTATTAGGAAATGGTCTGGCGTCAGAGCAGTTGTGTCCTCAATATCGTTGCCTTGTGGACATAGAGGACGTGAGTTTAGGCAGGCCTCAATTTGGCAGAGAAGAGTTGTTAACTCTTCAAAGGTGAGAGTAGCGTGGCCAATAGTTCTCTTCAGATGATGCTTCATTGATTTTACCCCTGCTTCCCATATCCCTCCGAAGTGAGGGGCTATTGGAGGGATGAAGTGCCATTGGGTACCACCGGTTGCTAAGGTTTCTTGGACAACTGGGCCTTCAATTGTTTGGCGGGTTTCCTTGTCCAACACTTTTCTTGCGCCAACGAAGTTTGTTCCGTTGTCGCTGTATAGGTGTGCACAGCGTCCTCTTCGGGCAGTAAACCTCCTGAAGACTGCTAGGAAGCTGTTGGTTGTCATGTCGCTGACGGCCTCTAGGTGGATTGCCTTGGTTGATAGACAGACAAAAACAGCAATGTACCCTTTGTGCGAAGAATGCCCTCTTCCCTTGGATGTTCGGATCTGTATTGGGCCGGCGTAGTCCACTCCAGAATGGAAGAATGGAGGAGTTGAATTCACTCTGGTTGATGGAAGATTTCCCATCAGTTGCTGTGCTGCCTCTGCTTTGTATCGTAGACATCGGAAACACTTCTGGATGCTGGAGCTGACTGCTTTCTTCGCGTTGATGATCCAATATTTTCTTCGGATATATGAGAGAGTGAGTTGGGTGCCACCGTGCAGCGTGCGTAGATGCGCCTCTTGGATTATTAGTTTGGAAATATGACTGGAGTACGGGAGTATGATTGGGTGTTTTTCATTGAAGGACAAGGTGGAATTTTCTAATCTTCCTCCAACACGGATTATTCCATGCTGATCGATGAAGGGATTGAGGTTGGCAAGCTTGTTACTGGAACTCACATATTTGTTCTGCCGGAGTTGAGATCCTGTTGCCCTCAAAATAGGATCACTTCCTTGGATGACCTTAACGAGTAGGAGGATGGTGTCGTCCATTTCCTTCACTGATAGGCATCCTGATTGAGTGGGAAGTCGCTTACACTTGTTGATGAATCTTCGGCAATGTGACATGACTCGTACCATTCTTGTTAGAGAAGAAAAACGATGAACGACTTCGTTCTCGTCTTGATGAATAGTAGTTTGATGCACAGTGTAACTTCTTGCTTCTTCCTCGGTGGTTGCGGTGTCTGGTTGACACGGCCATGAACTCTTGTTAACTAGCCAGCTCGGTCCGTCCCACCATAAGAGATGATTCTTTAGTTTTTCTGGACTAGTGCCTCGGGAGATGACGTCTGCAGGATTCTCTTCGGATTTGACGTGGTTCCAATGTTGAGCCGGAATTAGATTGTTGATTTCGGCTACTCGATTCGCGACGAACGTCTTCCATCGTACCGGGTCTCCTTTTATCCATCCTAATGTAACCATGGAGTCGGTCCAGGCGAAGATAGACACCTTAGGAAGGTCTAATGCTGCAATTACCCTTTGAAGTAGATTGGAAAGGAGTACTGCTGCGCAGAGTTCCAGTCTTGGTAATGTCGTCTTGGCTCGGGCTGGTGCCACCTTGGATTTGCCTATTAATAAGGATACCTTGACTTGGCCGGATGATGTGGTGACTCTGGTATAAATCGCGGCCCCGAAAGCTCTTTCGGAGGCGTCACAGAATCCATGCAGCTCTACTAGAGATTCCCTTTTGATAAACAACCACCTTGGTAAGGTAATTTCTTCCACTGCCTTGAGTTGAGACCTGAGCGTCTCCCATTTGCCTTGGATATTTTCAGACACTGGGTCATCCCATTTGATATTTTCGAGCCATAGTTCTTGGATGAGTAGCTTGGCAGTGATGATGACGGGTGCTAACCATCCCAATGGGTCGAAAATTTTGGCAACTTCGGATAGTATGGTGCGTTTGGTGGATTCCTGTTGCTTAACGTCTACCTTAAAACAGAAAACATCTTCATATGGAGACCAGTGAATGCCCAAGGACTTTTTTACGCCGTCTTCACTTATTTCGAGGTATGTTTGTTCCTTTAACTCTTCTGGGAGTTCTTGAATGATGGCTGACTCATTACTGCACCATTTATGTAGAGTAAAGCCTCCACGCTTTAGTAAGGAAATGAGCTGACCTTGTTGTTGGATCGCTTCTTCCACAGTGTCGGCCCCAGAAAGCACGTCGTCCACGTAGAAATCTTTCTTCACTGCTTCTGAAGCTAATGGAAATGAGACCTTTTCGTCCTGTGCGAGTTGATGCAAGGTTCGAATGGCAAGATAGGGAGCTGATGCGGTTCCATAAGTGACGGTGCACAGCTTATATTCCCTGATTGGCTGTGATTTGTCGAATCTCCATAGGACTCTTTGGTACTCCTGGTCTTGGTTGTTCATTCTGATTTGTCGGTACATTTTTTCAATGTCTGCAGAAAAAACAATCCTGTGTGTCCTCCATCGAAGTAGAATGTCGACCAGTTCTTGCTGAAGTTTAGGTCCAGCGTACATCATCTCATTTAAGGATTTTCCGTGAGAGGCCTTGCTAGAGGCATCGAAAACGACACGAAGCCTGGTTGATGAACTTGCTTCTCGGATGACGCCATGGTGGGGAATGTAATACTTGCCGTTATTCTCATCTTCCTTTGCCACCTTTTCCATATGTCCTAAATCCAAGTATTCTTGCATGAATTTCTTGTATTGGACTGCTAGATCTTGATCTTGTCCTAATTTCTTCTCCAGATGTATGAATCGTGCCAATGCTGAGGGTTTGGACCTTCCCATGTGTACTGGAGTTTGTTTGAATGGAATCCTTACTACGTATCTTCCATCTACGTCTCGCTGGACTGTGTCTGTGAATTTATTTTCACATACCTGATCATCTGGGGAAAGTTTCCTTTGAGGAGAAGCCTCTTCAATGTTCCAGAATTTCTGCAACTGCTCATCCTCTTCAATTTTGGCAACCATGGTGTTGACCTTAAGGCTGGTGGGAGGTCGTCTTCCCATGGTTCCTGATAAGATCCATCCCAATTCGGTATTCTGTCCTAGGATGCCATCTTTGGATTTCTTGATTCCTTCGAGAATTATTTGGGAATATTCTTCAGCGCCTAGAAGTATATCTATGGGGCCAGGTCGGTTGAAGGTTGGATCGGCGATGAAGACATGTTTCCAGGCATCCATTTTTATGTTCGGAATGGGTGATGAAGGCATGGTTTTTGTAAGTTTGGGAAGTACCAGTAAAGTAACAGGTAAGGAAAATTTACTTGGAAATCTTGGCGTAATCAAACCTGTGATTTTCCATTTTGCGACTTTTGTTTCGCTGTTCCCAATTCCGGAGATTTCTGCTCGAACCTTGGTCCTGGGTAGCGCTAATAATTCGGCTGCGGCTTCGGTGATGAAGGAACCTTGAGACCCTGGATCTATCAAGACCCTCAAGAGATGAGTCATCCCGGATGCTGCCTTAACTTGAACCGTTGCTGTGGCCAGTAGCACTTGGCTCTTCTTTGCGCCTAGGTTGGCGGCAATGATTGTGGGTTTTGGCTTCTTCTCTGGAGCGTTGGAGGTCTGCATGGCTGCTGCGTGAGAAAACGTCTTCATCTTCGGAGCAGGTATCGGCTTTGATGGCAGCTGTGCCTTGTGAAGCAGAGTATGGTGTGGAAAGCGGCAGATTTTGCAGTTATAATACGAACGACATTGTATATTAGAATCGTGTCGCAAACATCGAAAGCACAATCGGTAGGTTCTTACCACTTCTTGCTTTTCGTGGGTGGAGAGCCTCTGGAATTGACCACAGTTATCGATGTAATGGTCCCTATTGCACATCTTGCAGTTGAGATATCCGGCAGCGTAATTTTTCTGTGGCTTGTCCTGAGTTGGTTTTCGAGCTCGATCAATGGATTCCAAGGATTGGAACCGCATTTGTAAGAAGGCCATTAGAGTTTGGTGATCCTGAACTTCATTTGGGCACTGAAGCGATTGCTCATATAATTTGTTAGTTTCAGGATCCCATTTTCGAGTAATAACTCGGTTAATCCACGGACCCCAGCTGTCGGTGGAAATGCCCAAATTTTTGATTGCTTCCACACATTCCTTAGTGGAGTCATGCAATCTTTTCAACCCTTGGGCTGATTCCTTGGAGAGGACCGGCTAATCGAAGATGGTGTCTAGCAATTTGGTTAGAATAAGGCGATTATTTTGATACCTTTGTTGCAGCAAATTCCAAGCGGTGTTGTAGTTGGCTTGAGTCACTGCGAGATGCTGGATTAGTCGGCTGGGCTCTCCCTTGACATGCGTTTTTAAATACTGCATTTTGATGACATCATCCATGTTTTGGTTGTCATCTACTAATTTGGTGAATAGGTCCTTAAAAGTGGCCCATTCCTCATAATTTCCCTCGTATATGGGGATTTTAACTTGAGGAAGCGAGATGGCTGATGCTTGCTCGTTCCTTGTTGGTGCTTGTAACAAATTAATTAAATTTCGGTACCTGTCTTTCAACGTAGTAAATTCAGGACTGAAGTGCGTCTGGTTTGAATCCATCTCGTTAGACATGACTTCTTCGTCCATCTCGATCACCCGGTCCCATTCTTCCTTTAATTCCCTCTTTGTGATGGCGGGCCTTCCGAGTGCTTGTTCCAGTTCGGCGTCGTCCAAAGATTGCTTAAAATTCTGCATCCGAATCTGCAGTTTTCGGATACGAACCTTTTGCTCGGGATTTACAACTGTTTCCTCTCGCCTCCTAGTTTCAGAGGGGTCGGGATTTTCAGTTGCCTTTAAACAGCTCTGCAAATAACTTTTTGCTTCGCAGTAGATGGCTTTAATTTGTTCGTAATACCCTGTGGTAAAATAATTATGTGTAGGAATACTTAGCTGCACCATTTTGGCGTGATTTTTGGTCACGGCGTTCCAAGTTTCGTCCAGCGTCTTGTTTCGGCTGGCGATGTAAGCTTCTGTTTTTCGGCTGGCAGGGTCCTTTTTGCTGTTGGAAAATACCTGCGTGATCTTCTGGCCGAGTTCTTCTTGGGCGACAGCTAGCTGTTTGAATTCCTCCATATTGTTTGCCATTTTCGGGGAACCGGGTGGGTTGGTAGATGTTGTTTTCTTCTCGGGATGTACCTCTTCTTAGTTGTAGACAGATCCGGCTCGAAGGACCATGAACAGATTCGCCTGGAGGCTGTGGAAATCAGGCGTCCGTTACGTTATTTTGCTGGTTCCATCCCTTATGTTAAGCGCAGAACTGAGACAGCAGTTTCCGCTTTAAGACAGCTTAGTCATGCCACTTAACGGGATGATAATTCGTCACTGTGTGAGATGCAGCCTCACATCCCTTAATTATTTATAGGCTTGGACCCACAGCGACGCAGTAAGTGAATCTAACAAGTAAATGCAGACTGGTTTATTACAAAAATAATTGTTCTATATATACAAACAAATTTGCTTAGATCATAGTAATATACAAAGTTCATTTCTAATAACAGGTGCAATGTATTATATTCAGTAGGTTAATTTACTAGTCTTGCAAAACAATACTCAGCGGTTTTGCTTCCGTGATATGATATGGACTCCATGAACTCGAGCGTCTTTTATGCTGAGCTGCGATTGTAGGCATTTAAACCTTGTCACGGCCTTGCGTAATTGTGTACGCGAAGCCGTGTAAAAATGCTGAGCGGCGACTGCGAGGTGTTTAAACTTGACTGTGAGTAGGTCGCCGCGCTTGCATAATGCAATATTGCGTTTTTGGTGGCTTTTAACTTTTAGAATGTTTCGTAAAATTTAAATGAATAATTATAAATTTATATCTGGTTAATCTGTTAAAGACAAGATTAAACACCTCCCATTCACGGAATGTCGTGGGGTCCAGTTTTTTAGAAACGACATAAATAATAACAACATCTAGAAGCTCGCTTTCGGTTGCTAATGATTTGATTGCTGTAAAATGTTTGAATAACATATCGCTAATCGTACGTAATTTAGTTGCAGATTCCTTACTGCACGATTCAAGTTCAAAAATAGCATTGAGGTGGTTATGAATCAGAATTTTTGGATCATTGTAACGATTACACAATGCATCCCAAGCTAGAATATAATTACTCGCAGTAAACTCTAAACTTTTTATAATTTGGCTTGCATCACCCTGTAAACTAGCCTTTAAGTAATGCAGCTTTTGAACATTAGTTAGCGTTTGATTCTCATGAATTAAACTAATAAAAATCTCACGAAATTCCAACCACTCTGACACGTTCCCTGAATATTTGGGAATGGAGATGGCAGGAAGGCGTACAGCTCGATTATTGCAATGTGAGCTGCAGTTTGAATGCGTTGATCTTACGCTACCGTTAGGAGATCCAAAACGATCTGGTGCAACATCAGACTGCTTGTTGTATTCATCAATCAAATATTTAGCTTGTGAGATTGCAAAATAATAAGAATCTTCAAATTCTACTTGATGTTGCATTTCAGATTCTACATCCTTACTGGTTTCTAAAATTTGCTCATGAACCGCATAATATTCTGATAACAAGGTGGCTGTATCATTCAATCTTTCTTGCAATTGAATAATTTGAGCGCTAGATAAGAATTGATCTTTATCATGAATTGTTTGCAAAGATTGCACGTGATTTGCGAAGCGCGTAAGCTTGCCTTTGATAGAGCCTCGTACTCTTACAAGTGGATCCATAATTGAAGAGTTCTATTCCAAAACTGCACTAAGTGCCATTTTTTGACATTTGGCAACAACGCTCGTGTTAGATATTTCTGCCCCCCGGCTACAAATTTAACGATCAAAACACAGCAAAACTCGACTTAGTCCTTATAAAAACGGCCTGACAGAATTCAGATTTTTTCCAAAAGTGAGCTAAGTCCACCAGAGCGTTTGCATCAAAACTCCGCTAAGTCCTCATGCTGAAACAACGCAATACGCTCAGACAATGCGCGCGCTTTCAGTGCCGGCTTTGTTGATGTAAGGTGATAACCTAACATTGTAAGGCGTGAAACTAGTTGTTATTGTGCCGTATATTGGATTAAAATGTCTGCTCAATATAACGAAAACGTGATTTTATCAGCAACAGGCAAGAGACGAAAAGGCAATAAAACAGAATGGAAAAAAACAAAAAAATCTAAAGCAGTTAATAGTTCCCGTGGTAAGAAACCTAAC